>JAHQIW010000750.1:0-383378 GCA_019055375.1 Parelaphostrongylus tenuis | reverse complement strand
GGAATAGAGGATGGATAAGGTGCCGAATGTGGGGATGCGGTTGTAATTATTAAAGATTACACAATCGAGTTATTACTATTTGTCCAAAGAAAGAGCTCTGTTCACCGATAAATAGCACACCTGAGACTAGTTTTATTTTGGACTTTACAGCGTTATAAAAGGGTGTTTTGAAAAACTGGCAGCATTGGGCTATAGTCAGAAATCTCAGCTTCCGAATGGTTACAAACACTCTTATGAAAAATCTCGGTCCAGCGAATGAGATCGGTCTTTCATTTGTCCCCTATAGCCAAAAAAACCCTCGGCGATGCCAATCAGTTATCGTTTCTCTTAGGATTTAGCTAATACGACGAGGTCGATTAGGCGATTAATTTGGCTAACGTCCCGATGCCCTTTTCTTTTCTAGAGTAGTGTCATTACGGAAAATAGAAAGTAGTTGTTTTATCCAAGTATGCTTCGAAAATTGTATACCAATTCCAGGTAACCAGTCGGTCTATTCGAATGGTGGTGTTGGTGGTCCATTGTCGATGAATCGCTCATTTGATGTGAATCCTCCGACAACCTGCTACGGCGATGATTTTGTGGAAACAGCAAGGCGGTGCGTTTACGTCGGTTACAGTCGTGATCTCTTTCTCTTTATCCCTTTTTTCCTTTTCTTTTCTTTCATTTTTTTCTTTTTTTTTCCTTATTTTCTCTGTCAGTTTCTTTTGTTTTCAAGTTTTGTCAATAATGGCATGTGTTAAGGTTGAGGCGATCTCGACTAAATCTCTCAAACGGTCGCACGAAATCCGCTGAATTTGGTCAGAATGGTGGCTACCTCCATGACCTGCGTGACTCTCCTCGGTTGTGTACGACGATTCCTCCACCAGTGGCTTATGCAGGGTATGTGTGGACTCTTTTCACTCTACGGGCTCAGTTCCTTATTGATTCAGAAGTCAAACCGACTCTGGAAGTGATCTCCTGTTTGGCCGGCGTTCTGAGGCCTACGCTTCAACTGGTAGAAGAAATCCGCAGGAGTATTCACTTCAGCAGCGCAGACCGCAATCGTCATTTGGTCCGAGAGGGGCCGTGCAGAGGTGGGTTTTGGACTCTTCAGACTTGTCTATTTATTAGCTGACATGGTGTTTTGATCTCCACTTTGTATCGCATACTTTACTTATCTACTTGAATACCCGGATAGGTGGTCGGTTTTTTACGGAAGCCGCGGGCCCCAACACAAGAAAACTGTGCTGGTTTAGCTGTTTTGTTCCCTGGTTTCCCGATGTAAGCTAACCAAGGTTTTCTGAGGTCGTTACCACATTAAAGCAGTCGCCGATTTTTGCGGATCAGAGGGAGATTGCCACCTTGTGACAAATAGCAGCCACCAAGACGGCGGTCATGTCTGGTACGGTTTGATCTTAGCTGGGTTTTCCGAGTGGTTACGTCGGCCTCCTCAGCTTGGGTAATCCTACTGGGAGGTTGAACTCGTCGCTGTATTTCGTAATACGACACCCTGAAACATCTTCCAGCCACAATGAGCGGCCAACCATCTGAGAGAATAGTTTGCTCTACTTTACTTTTCCCCCTTCTTTTTTACCTTTCACATGAAGTCATCGGAGACCTTTGTGGACGATGAATGCGAGGAAGCGCATGGAATCTAAGAAGTACTTGGATCGGCACAGAAAGTCGTGTAATGACAAACAATTACTTTGCTTTTCATGGATTTCTGTGTTAATCCCGGCTTTCCACACCATCAGCGACGTCCCTTCTTTGATTTTTCTTATATTTATCTTACTCCCGATTTTCCTTCCATTGATTATTGCCTCATCGTGGCTTTGAGGTGTTCGTGGGTGTCGGACTACGAAGTGCGACGTAAGATCACTGCTGGGCCACCCACGCTGAGAGGGAGTCTGACGTTTCCACTCGGTAAGCCCAGCTGAGAATGAAACGTACTACGCCAGGCATAACCACCGTCTTAATAGCTACTAGTCGCAGGGGGGTAATCTCTCTCTGATCCACAAGGGCTGGCTACTGCTCTAATGTAATAACGACCTGTGCAAGTTCCGACTAGGCTTGCCTCGGTGATGTACTGGGGTCCGCACAGTCCACGAAGATGGGCCGTCCAAGTATCTGAGTTTTTCTTTATGTTAAATGAGCGTATCTAAGCGCTTCTTACATTCAATTTCTTCCTCACATTCATCTTCCACTGAGGTATTTCGAAGATTGCACGTATAGACCTCTGCTCTTCCTTGATGAAATCACTTTTTTTTCTATAGAAGAGGTAGAATGCCGCTCAAGATGAATCTTCTTGCAATCTTAGAGATGGGCGAGCTAAGGCGATCTCGAAGGCGTTCGTTGATTGTTTGCAAGAGAGTGTCAGAGGAGGGGATCGAACTGACGCTTTGCTTATCACCTTCTACCGTGATACACCACATCATTGACCACTGCTGCCCCGCTGCCTAGAGTTAAAGAACGGAAATTGTTCATTTTTCGAATGGTAATTGTAAAATTTTAGCTGTAAATTACACATGCTGTCCTTTCGCTGTTATCTCATTCTCCGTTATTGGTTTCCTTTCGCCGTTATCTCAATCTCCGTTATTGGTTATGTTCATTTCTGAATATTCATTGGTCTTAATACTTGAATTCTAATAGATTCAAACGGTTTGGTGGACATCATGGATCTTACGATATTTGTGATGGTGAAGCACCCAGTAGTATTTCTGATGTAGCGCATTCAGATGAAGAAGGAGATAGTGAGGGAGAAATGGCGAGGTACACGCTGGAGGTTAGAGTTCATACTTTTTTCTCTACTTGTATTTTTCGCAGAAGTCGCGGCTCACATAGCAGAGAGTGAAGTATTTTTTCATTTTATGATCCCGTTTTTTGAAGTGTGTGGATCCCCGTACGTCTAGCCCTTTAAGGACCAAGCTTCCGTACCGTGCCGCGCGACGTCAAATCTCACTCAAACTACTGCAATGGCGGCTTGCGTCTCGTTGGAAAGCAGGCGCAGACAGCCAGACATGCACGCACAGACATGCAGATACCTCCTCCTGCAACTGTCGCGCAAGCGAGGGCGCAACGCCGCCTGCCTACCAACTCTGGTTCTTGAAGTCAAGCACATCTCTATGCAATCTTGAGGATAGCCAGGCTGGGAGTTCCGTAGGATGTTGTTATCGATTCTCCTTGAGTTTGGATGTGGTGGGGGATTGACCTCTTGTCGAACCACGCTGCATCACTAGCCACTCGGCCACGGGAAACCACAGAGTGAAGAACCATTCGAAAACCTTTATTTCGAGTGTTTTATTAAGACCGCGACTCAAATTGCAATATATCTTATAATTATTATTTGGGCCAACATGTCATGTGGTCTGTTAATGGGCTCTTGCACAATCCGTACATGGTCATCGAACTCAAAAGGATTGGCTAAAGACGACGGATTCTGCTCGACTGGCAAGACTGTAAGGTTGAAACACATGTGTCGGGCTCTAGAAGAGCCCATTAACAGACCACATGACATGTTGGCTCAGATAATAATTACGAGATATATTTGAAAACCGTTTTTCCTTCAATTTCAACAACATCTATCAATCTTTTATCCATTGTTGATCATGCCAATTGAACGAGGTCGGTAATACGAGGTCAGACTTACACAATATAGGGTCGAAATGGAGGTCCGAGTGATGTGACTGACGTGCAGACAGTTGCTGGGGAAGAATCATACTATTTCGGCGTTATTCATCTTGATCAAGTATGTGCGACAATATTGTTTGTTTATACCTTTCGTTGAATGTTTTCTTGAGATCACTCTCAAATTTCAATGTGCCTTATAATTTTTTTGGGCCACGCATATGGTCTGTTATACGGCAACTCAGAGGGCCCGATACACGTGTTTCGACCTTGACAGTCTCATCAATCGGGCGGTACTCTTCATTTTTGCCAACCTTCTCGGCTTGCTCCACTTCCCCATACTAAGAGTTGGCGACGACAAAACAATTTACACGATACATCAAGTGAAATTGTCACTGAATGAAAAGTGTTGTACACTCTATTGCTCTTGGCTAGTATCGTTGAATATTATCATACCTTTCCTCGTCGCCTACTCTTCGTATGTTGGATTTGAGCCCCGAGAGGGTTGGCAAAAGACGAAGGATACCGCCCGATTGGTGAGACTGTCAAGGTCGAAACACGTGTATCGGGCTCTATAGGTTGCCTTGTAACGGACCATATGCGTGGGTTAAAAAAGTGGTTACTAAGCATATTATTTGTTTACTAGTACATTTCTATTCTCTTTGAGGACTTAAGATTTTGTTTTTATCCGATATTTACATTACTTCTTAGGCAACTAATTTCCGATATTTTTGAGTGACATGCAAGACTCTTAACTTTGGGAACCCGCGTCTCACCGTTGGTGGGGACGTGTGCTAGCTACTGCACCATTGTTATGCGCATTTGTTCTAGTCTCGTGTTCGATCAATCCTACATAACTTCCCACCTCCTGTGGATTACTATCGATTACCACCGATTGAGAAGGCAGCCTATCTATTTTATGTGGCTGTGTACAAGAAGCTCTACAGAGATGTTGGTGACTTCATCTAAAATTCAATCGCGAGTATTACAAGTACACATGTGACGGCGATTCCGACAACGTTGCATTGTGGAAAGTGGGTGAATGTCTTTCAATCCGTCTTTTCTTGGGATTGAGATAGATTTCTGAGGTTATTTTCAGATATGCAAGTCAATGCAGGATGAGTATTATTCGAGAAGGTTGGAGGAGTCACAAAAGGCATATGAAGGCAGCAGTCAGCAACTCTTGTTGAGTGACGTTGAACGAGACAACGTTGATGAGTGCGTTACGATTAATTACTGTTTTTGAAGAAAGTACTATCTATGACTTCGTTTTGAGGTGATTGAATGCAAAAAAAGCGCATGTGGCGCAGTGGTTAGAGGTGCCCTGCGTCGCACACGAGGTCACTAGTTCGATCTTGCGCTCTGGCTCACCAAACCATCCATCCCTCCGGGGTCGGTAAATTGGTACCAGACAGGTCTCAGACTTGTCTAGGAGTATAAGCAGCACTGACTCGGTATAGCGGGAGGCCACCGCGAGTCATTGTAAAGGCCAGATATGCATTCAATCACCTCAAACGAAGTTAAAAATTGAAGTCGAATGCATGGCGCATCCCATAGGGATTGATCAACGCCGAAAGCTTTATCCTTTATCCTTTTACTATCTATGACACTAGCGGATACAACTATAGCTGATGTCGAGAGCGTTTTCAGTCAGAATTGCTGTCTGATTGAACAGTAATCGGTATCGGTAGAATTTGTCGTTGTTCAAGTATAAACATGAGTATCTGTTATTCAGAGCTTGCACAGGCTGATATGTCTTCAAACTGATAGCTGGCGCGACGACTTCTCCTTCTTCAGAGTCATTTGTTAGGTTCTTATGGCAATATATAGGTGGTCTTACACCTGACGAAACGGCTCCGAGGAAGGCGAAGTCCGAAACTTCAGGCTTCGAGCTACTACTGACACTACTGTCATTCCTACTTTGAATTCAATAGCTGATATCTCGGTTACTTAGCTTTCTTCAGAGCCGTTTTGTTAGGTATAAGACTACCTATATTCTATATGTCTAGTAATAAGTAGTTTTGCAGCTGACGAAATAGCTCTGAAGAAGGCGAAATCACCAAGACATCAGCCATCGATATTTAAAAGATATACGAACCTCGTGCAAGCTTTGAATGAAAGGTCAGTTTGTGGAATATCTTTCATTTTTCGTTTTACATGCCGAAATTCAGTGAAGGCGATTATTTTACGAACATAAACGCACCGTTTTATATCGCCAAAGTGAGCTTGGTCTTTTTCCATCGTCCTAGTTGAATCATCGGTGCATCACTAGGCGCAGATTGTTCTTGTCTGATCCTCTATAGACCAGATGGTGCGTTTCGTACCGTGCAGCGCGACTTCAGATCTCATTCAGCTACTGCAATGGCGGCGTCGCGTCTCATGGGAAAGCAGACGCACTGCGCGACGTCGCCTGCCTGTCAACGCTGTCCTCAAATGGTTAATATTTTTGTTCGCAGATTTTTTATCTTGACGTTTTCAGTACGAGTGAAAGAGGAGGCATAGATGATAACCATGACGGCCGAACATCGGAAATATCGAGTGCCGACTCCATTCAAAGAGGTATTACATGACTTTTCCGAAGAAAATAGGCTTACAAGTTGATCCTGTAAACCATGTTATCAGCTCCACCAAAGCATCGAGTACCACATGCGTTTGTCACATTTGGTCCTGGAGGCAAGATGGTGACTGTACGTGCGGATTCCTCCATGTCATTGGTACAGATTGATGATATTAGGACAGTGATTAGCGACCCTCATACAGTTAGGCTCATCGACTGTGCTCAATCATTCAAAGGTAAATCGTTTTGAAATATGCTCTCCAGTGTCCAGCATTTCCTTTTCAGGTCCTCTCCTAATTGGCCAAACACCGACGAATTCCGTACGTCTTTATATAGAACGTCAAATTCAACTACTACAGAATTTGGACGTTTTGTGTGAGAATACCAGTAGCAATGACGTTACAGATTGCTTGCTAATATGGCAGTTGCTCGGTGTCATAGTGCAGCAACAAGGGGTAGTTTGTGACTAGTCATGATACAGTGGTGATTGGCTGATCGAGTTTATCTTCAGCGTGTAACGGGACCAGATTTGGCACGACTTTTAGTCCGAGCGAGCTCAGCCTCGTCCAGAACGTCTTCGTCCACTTCACAGAACTGTTTGTTCCATGAAAGAGGAGCAACTCCATCAGATAGCACATCAACAGCTAGTAGATCAGTTAAAAATGTCATTGTTAAGGATACTAGTGCTTATGAAAGATTCACTGAGCTGCTTCTCGGAGGACACATAACAGTAAGTTGCTAATTTTACTGGCAAGCCAATAAATGGTTTTCATCTATATAATCTGACTGACTGCTTTGCAGTCGATGAATAATGGGTAACATTTCCAAGATGTCAGCAACCAGGAGCAACAAAGCTTCGGAGCTTTTCTCTTAATAGGTCGTCCCATAGATTTGGCACTTCAGCAATAAGCATCAGATTTATCAACCAGAAGTAACTAATTCTGCATGGTTTTGGTATCGTTCAACGCATTTTCTTACGAACCTTTTGACATACAATTTGCCCACACTTGCTTTAAGATGAAGCTATTGTGTGGACAAATTCTCTAGCTACTCAAGCACAAATGATGCGTAGGGGAAAGTGCTACTGAAGCGGTGTGCAAGATTAATGGAGTTTGGGACGATGATACGGTTGCAGAAAGGACGGGTATGAAATGGTCTATGAAGTTCAGAGTCGTAGAGAATAGTCTGGAGATCAATCGCGCCTGGGGCGATCACGGGAAGCTCCACCAGTCTTGCGCGCCGCTCAGTAAGTATTTTCTCCTAGCGACATTGATGAATGAGTAGTAAGCGTATTTGTTTCCAAAAGAGCTCCATGCCACACACATCAAGTACAGGCAAGTTGTACACTGAAATGTTACCAAGGAAATGCGCAATTGAACGATACCACAATCATGCAACTTTATTACTTCTGGTTAGTAGATTTGTTGTTTATTGCTCTAGGCTAGAACCTATGGAACGACCTATTAAAGGATAAAGGATAAAGCTCTCGGCGTTGATCAATCCCTGAGGGATGCGCCATGCATTCGACTTCAATTTCTAACTTCGTTTGAGGTGATTGGATGCATACCTGGGCTTTACAGTGACTCGCAGCGGCCTCCCGCTGAACCGAGTCAGTGCTGCTTATCCTCCTAGACAAGTCTGAGACCTGTCGGGTACCAATTTACCGGCCCCGGAGGGAGGATGGCTTGGTGAGCCATGAGAGCGAGATCGAACCAGTGACCTCGTGTGCGACGCAGGGCACCTCTAACCACTGCGCCACATGCGCTCTTACGACCTATTATAAGTAATTAAATACATTGATTTCATATCTGAGAGTGTTGACTGATATGCAGAACATACGATCCCACTCAAGAGTCTAACCAGCGTTAAACCCGAACCGCGAGCGCGTGCTACCTCCACTTTACAGGGTTATCACGTCGTTACTACTCTTTCTTCGAAATATCTGCTTACTCTGCTTACTAAACCTAACCCTATGAAGCCTGGCTGCTGACAACTGCGATGGTTCATATCGAAGAAAGAGTAGTAACGAAGCGGTGGCCACGGTGGTGTAGTGGTTGCTCCGTCCCCGTATGAGCGGAACGCCGGTTCAACTTGCACCTTTGGTCGAATGTTTTGCATACCACTCAGCGGTTTTAGATACGTTATTACAATATAGTATCGCTACTAAGAAGCAGTACAACTTATAATTTACTTGGGAAATACAGGCTCAATCTCTTTTGCAGGAAGCAATTGACAGCGCTGTTGGGGATGGATTCTTTGCCGACGCAATGGTGTTGGCTCGACGATTATTGGGTGACGATGTGGCAAAATTGGCAGAAATTGAAGAACGGTTCATTGCCACTCGACCGCAATGTCACCCAGTAGTGACACTTCTCTCTGTATCCAGTAAGAAACCTGTCCCCATAATAGTGAGTTTTCTGTCTTATTCTTTTCCCTATGATGATGTTCAGTTTCCCACGTTTCAGATGAACCCAATCGGGGATGATTCTGGTGGCTGGCGTACTCATGCGGCTATAATTCTTGCTAATTTAACATCGTCCGAGGCTATGCAAACTGTTAGTAACAATCATTAGCTGTAACTGCGGCATCACTTGGTCTGTATGTGTACAGGTGTACGACCTTGGAAAAGCACTGGTTAAACATGACTACAATTGTGCAGCAGATTTCTGTTTCTTGGCGGTTGCCGTTTTAAGCGGTGTTAATCCGTTCAAGCCAGATTCAACATCGTAAGTTATTTACTGGTATCTGCAAGTAATCTTTGTAACCTTCAGGTTAGTTTGAACCTTCTACGTTCAGAATTGATCAGTGTGAGTCTCGTCAACATATTTCATTGATTCACGCATCAATCCCGGGGCGCTATTCAGCATCACTAAAATGTCGTTATGGGTAGGTTTTGTCGTCTCAATCTCTCTATTCATTGTTTTGAAACGATTACAACACATCATTTCAGATTCTCTCTTGCTGATTTTCATGCTACTGAAATTTTTGACTATGCCATCCGACTTTCAAATATTAGTGGCTATTCACCGCTTGGAGAATGTATCGAATATCAACGAAAGCGTATACAGTACGCCCATCTCATTGCAGATTTTGGAGGTTTTACAACAGATGCGTTCAGGTCGATAATCTTATGTTGTTGATTTCTGGTTTAAGACAAACCTTTTTACAAAGGAAAGGGCTAAGGTGGCTGAGTGGTTAGTGATGCTCGGTGGAGGGATAACCTTCCACTCTCCGGCACTCAGTCAATAAGTGCCAGCCTTTCTATTCTCGAGTTTGCAAGGAGCTCTGCCCGACCAGCACCCTACGACCTTTTTTAAAGGAGACGAAATACTTGATCAAGCGATGAACGCGGGATGAGTCTAGTGAAGACGGGTCGTGCAAAGTTTTGAAAAACATGATTAGTCTTTTTGTAGATATTGTACGGAGGTTGCCCGTGCAATATGGAATTACTACCACTTGTTACCTGATGATGTGCTAAACGATCTATGTGATTTGGCCAATCGGTAGGGCTCGTAGCATTTTTGAAATCCCTCTGTCTCTGTTATGAAACTGTGCATCCTAGGTTGCGATATGTCGCTTCTGCTAATGACTCTGAAGTATTGTGGATTGCTCATCTGCGTTCTATGATCGAACAGAAGAAGCAGTTCCATTGTAGCGAAGTGCCTCAGTGTGACTTTGTTACTTCCCAACAACTTCCTCAGGCTTCTCTTCCTGTATGTATCATAATATTTCTGGACATTTAAAATGAGTTTTTCCTGGATTATGTTCGTTAATTTAGGTTCCTACTGATCATTGTGTATCTGTGAACGCGGAATCAACCGATGGTGGCACCTTCCGACATGAACTTTCATTAACGCCAAGGTTAGTTACAGGGGTTTGAGGTATATATTACTTTACTATCTGAATCGTTTCGATTGTGTTTTGATTCGCTTATGATAAACTTTACCATAGGCATGCTCAGCTTCAAGATCCAGTGCAAATGAGCTCTTCAGCATCGTGTTCATCAGTTATGAGCGCTGAATCTGAGGATAGCAGGGAAAGCGCTCTCCGTCAACGATTCCCAAGTAGCGCCAATCACCATGGTTATGTAAGTTTACTAAGGTTTATCCTTGTGGACTTTGTAATTCGTGGACGGGGTCTCTTGGACGATTCAAATAGTTCAAGCTTGGAAAATTTAGAACTCGGATGAGCATATGATTCCGGTGGATGAGCCGCAGCCTTATGCTACGACGCCTCCACATTTAGAGGCTCATCTACAAGCGAGTGTAGATGAGCTATCCTCAAACTCCTGTTACACAAGTGCTCAGTCAATAACTGAGGACTCTATTACACGCACATCGGTAATCTTTCGCTTTTTTTCAATATACAATATACATTAATCATCAAGCGTATTTGCAGGGTCGCCAATCTAAGGATTCACCGATAGCTCAACATACTCCTCTCAACAACTTTCAGAATATTACTCAAATTCCACTGGCAAGTTTCTACTTTTCAATACGCAAATTGCCTCCAATATTGGATTTCTTCTAGTCCTCGTTATCCGCAGCTCCAGTTTATCAGCCTCATGTTCATTCTGCTCAACAGAATATCTCATCGGGACAGTCAAATGGCTTGTCAGATAATATTAAGGTTTTATCCATTTTGAGTAAATGCTTTGTTTTGATTTCTTCCTTACTTTGTTTCAGAAAAATGACAGTTCACACAGATCAAAGGGCTTTCTTGGGAATTTGAAAGAAAAACTAATGAAAGCGATTCCGAACGGTGATGAGATGATTTTGCCAGATGATAGCGAGCCTACAGTGAGTTAAATATAAATCTCCTATTTACATTTTTGTAACCATCTCAGAAAAGTAGATTTATTGTGTTTAGATTGTGTGGGACCCTGTGAAGGGTCGATACGTGGGGGCAGGTGTGGAAGAGGAAATTAGATCTGCTCCTCCTCCGATAATGAACATCTCAAATTCTCAGCCCAGCTTTGGCGGTCTTCGTGCTGCTCGTACGAGCGGGGGTAAATTGAGAAGTGGTATCTTGTCGATGCTAATCTTACTCCAATGTTTGCAGGTTCTCGCTACTTCAATCTCATGAATCACATTTCATCAACAAATGATGCGTCCCTTCTACAGTCGTCTGCATCAGTTCCTGTTATGCAGGTTCCAACGAAATGGTGTTTCATCCCTGATATGCCTGGTTCGTCTTGATGTTTTTTCGAATACTAAGCAGAATGTGAGCTTTTACTTTCCAAGTAGAAGATCTTGACTTGAGTAAGCATTATTGATCTGAGTAAAGATCATTGGAATTCACTGATTATTGTTCACGGGAAGCGTAGTAGGATTCTTTAGTCTGCTTGAAACTCCGGTTATGAAGTAGGTGAAGTTGTTGTAGGCGGTTATCATCTGAGCTTGATTCAGTGGTATTTTATAAGTAGGAGGTCTGGCGAATATATTCATGAGGCAGTATCTCGTGGCTCACCTCGTACAAAGTCTGTAACGTGGGTTAGGCAACGTATTGCTGCTTCTTACAGCTTCCATTTATCTAGCGTTCTTGACTCCAAGTCTTCTTCGCATGGTGTGAAACATTTGAGATGCTCACACTGATCTGTGCTAGTTCTTGCGCAATTGTGCAAGTATTTTCTTTATATGAAGCCCTTAACTCATGGTTATTAATACTAGAAGAACTTTCGCGACTTCATGTCGACTTAAGCCACAATAGAATTCTGAGTCACCTTCGACACTAAGCTTTCGTTGACATAACGTTGGCTTCATATGTCACTAGTATTTGGAGTGGTTCGTGCTGCGCGCGTCCATTTTGAATTCAAAGAAATAATTTGTCGAAATTGTTGTTTTGAATTTGATATATTAACCATGAAACCTGTGGAAATTCAATTCTTGTCGTAATCCAATAACACACCCGGAAGTGCAACAATTAGCTCCTCATTGCTTCATAAAAGTATATACTTAATACTTGGATACTTGGGCGATTCGTCATCACGAACTATGCGGACCTCAGCACATGAAAGTATGCTGGTTTAGCTGGTCTCAAGTTAAGCCTAACTGGAGCTTCCTCAGGTCGTCACCACACTGGAGCAGTCGTCGGATTTTGTGGATCAGAGGGAGATTACCACCTTGCGATAGTAGCCACTAAGATTGCGGTAACTCCTTGTACGGTTTACTCGTAACTGGGCTTTTTGAGTGAAAACGGCAGACTCCTTTTCAGTCTGGGTGGCCCCGCTGGGGAATTGAACCCCCGATGTTGTTCCCAGTCCGACACACGGCAACATCTCCCGGCGACGATGAGGTGGTTACCCTTTTGGGACGACAAAAGCACATAATCTAGAAGAATAAAGTTGTGAAAATATCCCATAACGTACCGCTCAACATATTGGCGACAGTATTGGGAACGAGTTTCCATGGGTACGGTATTTGAAAACCATTTTGGCCTCTAAGCCTATTTTGAGCCTTTTTTCCCATTTTGTGTAATCTCAAAAGGTCAGTCCACCGCGCTAAATCTGATTATCAATCATTATATAAATATTGATTCCAGTGCGTCCCAACCATTCGTACTTTAGGTGTATATCCCCCATCGGGCATAAAAATCTGGGACTTATTGAGCTCTTTTAGAGAGTTGTTCTGTCGTCTAGTCCTCTAGAATCAAGAGAAAGGGGAAAAGGGAGTTACAGATTAAAAGAGGGGTCAACTGATTGGTGTATTCAAAGAGCTTCAAGATGGTGCATATATGGTGTAGTTTACGTACCGGATATACAAGGAAGTAGATTTTAGGAAAGTCTAGATTTATTTCCTGAATAACCTAATGGATGATTACCGAAGAACCAGTAAAGAGACACAGTAAGGCATAAATGGAGACTGTTTATATTGAATAGATATTTCCGCTGTTATGTGTGGATAGTACTGTAATTTGACTGCCATTATTAGCAGTAGTATTAGTAATTATTGTAATAAAATTAGTAGCAGTCATAAAAATGGGGATGAAATTCTTCAGTGCATCAGTAATTATGTACGTGATGCAAACCTTCACCCCTTTCTTTTATCATGTTCACATCGGTTTTTTTTTTGTCTAAAGACGACAACGGAGAGTCTGTGGATCATCTGTTCAGCGGCCAATGGGGAATTGTGGGGCAGACGAAGCCTATGAAATTTACGCAAGAAAGTCCGAGTGTGAGCCGACTACCATTCTCAAACATCCTAATGGAATTTCACGAAAGTGTCTATAGCATAGAGTGGTACTGAAAATGAAGTAGTAAAGATTTATAGTGCACATCCACTTCTCTCATCCTTCACACATGAAGAAGCACTCATGAAAAACATGTACCGAACGGCTAGAAATGAAATGTGCCCGGGAGATGAGGTTAGAAAGTGACTACTAAACTAATATTAAGTATAGCCATTTTAAATGGCTACTAAATATCGGCCACTCGGGTTTGTTCAGAAAGTAAAGTTATGCTCCAAAAAATATTTCGACCCTCTCAAGAAGCCCTTTTCGAGTCATCGATCACATCAAATTAAGACAGTGACGCCATCAAGAGCTATCAAAGACGAAACGGTTCTTAAAGATCTGTGGCAGTTGTTGAGCTTTATCTAATATCTTACGTTGTCGATTAGTCCGCACAGCCGCCTCTCTAATCGTTTGTTCCACTCTGAATAGTGGCGTAATCTGCACTAATGAAGGAGCGGGATATTGTTTGAGTTTGGGCACAATAAACGTAATATAAAAGACATGCGTGGATAAACACATTGGTGGAATGAGTAGACCACTTTTTGTCGCATAGAAACATTTACAGGTAGATCTCGAATTCGACAAAGTATTCCCGTGTAGATACATTTGTAGCAGAAGGCACAACGGTAATGGTTTGAAATGGCCGTTAGTATCATGGCAAGGGGTCAAAAAGAGCAACTCATAAAACTCTAGGTAAACGCTAGAAATCCAAATATGAATATACGTCTAGACTCTGAAAGAGACGAAGCTGCCGAAACAACAACCACCGAGCGACAACAACAATGGCAACAACACTCTACCCCAAACTAGCGTCGGCTAAACAAGGCAAGTTCTTGAATTTCGTCATTTATATCATCTAATAGTTATAGGTTCATGTAAAGCTGGTCTTTTGGAACTTTAATTGATCTCTTGACTCAAATGCTGTCAAATGAATCACTGATGATTCATCGGATTTTTCTTTTTGCAGTTGATTTATGATTTTTCTAACTATATACCTAGGGACGGAACAATCTATCATTTTTCAAACTTTGTTCGCAAATATTTTTTTCTCAATTGAAAATCTCTATCAGTTGCATGGGGAGTTTTTGCAGGACTTTATATAAAATTTCCTGCCTAGAAAAACTCTCTACAACATTGAAAAATTTCATAGTAACGAATAAGAATAAGTCAGGAAGTAGACTGTTCTATCATTACTCTAATTCAAAATAAGAACATTTTTTGAAAGGAAAACACTAAGTGGTAGCAATCTGACGAGGTTGCCAGACCATTTCTATGTGAAGTTACTTGTGCAACTGTCTATTTAATTCCTTTACAAACTGCAGTGTTTACTTAAAAATGGACGCAAAAAGAAGAACACTTTCTGTTTCAGTGAAATATTTACGAAATATATATAATAGAGAATTCTACAATCGTACCACCGTACCTGGAGGTTGTACAGCATTACACTAATTAGTAAAAAGAGAGTTTAGCCATGTTTAATAGTAGAAAAGTCAGATGGAACACGAACATTTCAAAAAATCAAAGACGATAGGTAAACCAGTGATGTCATAAATAAGTAGATGGTGTTGAAGTTGTAAGACAAAGATTGCAGTCGACACATGTCTGTAGAGTGGTGATGTGATTTCGGAGATCATTGAAGAGGACGAGCGGATGATTCTGAAGCATTTCTTCACAAGCTGCTGCTAACGTGGGCGACTTTCGCCGATTATGACGGCATTTTCTTACGAAGTACTCGGCGAATTGCAGATCTGTTGTGTTGGAGATCCGCTCACCAAAGTGTTGCCTAGCGTTGTTTACCATTTTCTAAACAAAGATAGTACATTCTCACATGTTACGTGACATTTTGCAATCATTAGTATTTCTAGTGGAACAACCCAAGTCCTTCATCACTCGGGGTCCAGCAAATTGGTACGACTTGTCTGAAATAAGTTTGCTTTTTGCAACCCACTAGCTTTGATGCCTCCAGAATCGACCCGATTATCAATCAGCGACGTTTGTGATGAAGCAATGTTTTCAAATTGCAACCGATTTCTTAATCAAACTGGGAGTACTACATTCACTCACTCGTCATAAAATCGCAGTCTTTCTTAATAATATCTCTCTTCAGTTGCTTGTCGAATAGGGTTTCCCCTGGAGATGGTTTGTATCACCGCAACATATCATTGCCGACGCATCAGACTTTTGAGCAAAATAGGGCTGCTCCGTTATAGATCTTACACATAAGGACTAAACACAAAGAAAAAAGGGTTCAGTTGAGCGAGAACGCACTGGCTTCCATGACTGGTCATCGTAAGGATTCTCAATAGCCAGTGAATGTTATCTGTTGGATTTTTCTGAAATCTTGGAATACTCGTGCCAAGTTCCCAAATTTTCAGCACACGTAAGTGCTGGTATTTGGGATCGTAAGGAGCTCTTAATAGATAAGTATGGTAGCGAATTCCCCTTATTTTCCGTTGTCAACAAATATTTTCACAAAAATTTCTTCTTAAACAAAGACTTTTTATTAGACTTTTGAAAATTATTCGGAAGCATAAATCTCGAAGTACTGAAAAATGCATCCGATTCCTTAGAATATTTTCATCCAGCACTGCACCATTAGAAATGAACTATGTTTCACACCCATCATGCTTATATCTTGCAGTGTAGAGCTCTTCCCTCAGACTATTAATGATTATTCGATAGCGTTTCACAGATTGGAAAATGTTTTTACATTTCAAAAATGTCTTTTTCACAGACGCTGTGGTAAAGAAACTAGATTTCTGTTTCACACATGCGTATTTCTTGTAAGGCAGAGCTTTTCCCTCAGACTATCAATAACCATTCGATAGTGTAAGTTCGGTGATTCCAACACTGTGCTTGTTTTCTGAAAAGACCGTTTTACTGCTTTTTAGCAGGGTGAATATTATCGAGTTCAAATATGCCGCGCTGCTTTTCGGCTTTGATGTATGAGTGGCTGTGGATCGATAGCGCGATTCACTATGTGGAGTTTTCTTGTTATTGAAATGAGGATGTTTCTTCGTATTCATAATAAAGCATTCAGGTGAAACATATGACTGAAACTCGAGGATTTCCTCCATACGTTTATATGCTTTTCATGCTCAAGTATAGGCTCGAACTTAGTAGCAGTTTATCTGACAGCTTAGAATAACGATCAAGAATTAGGGCCTAAAACGATAGAAAAAAGTTTTCGCTACAATTAAAGTACAAAAACCTCGAAATTTCTACGAAACGGAGAAGGAACTCCCAAATAGTTGATGGAAATCCGCGACACAATCTTATCATTTCTGCTATAGCGCTGCAAAAGAGCTTTCTCAAAAAATTAGACATTTTTGACTTTCCAAGATTTACATTGTCGTACGATTGATTACTTCTAATTTAATGGAAGAGCTCTTTCTGCGAGCAATACGCGCAACTCCTGTTAAAAACCCTTTTGCTTTTCCTGCTACGGCTTCAAAAAGAGTCTTCTAGAGAGCAGTACATTTTTTACCTTTATCAGATTTACGCTGTTCAATGTTCAATAACAGTTCCAGAGCTCTGTTTTAGCGAACTGTAAACGCGATAGTAATTTGAGCGCGCAACGCGTGTTAAACATAACTTTATTTCTAGTACCATAGCGGTGTGAGAAAGCTTTTTCAAGCAATAAGAACAGTTTTGAATTTCCGAGATTCCACTTTCTGGAAGATCTTCAACAGTTTAATGTAAAGTCTATGTCCAGCATGAAAAGGTTTTTTCATTTTTTGCCCAACAATTGAAAAGGATCCAATTTTTGGACTTTAGCTGCATGGGAGGCTTGATTGATCAAGTGGGATATGTAATCGAGGTTTCTTGCATATCAGCAAGCATTCATCCTACTGCTTCAAACGTAGCCCATAATGTGTTAAAACGTTTTTAGTAAAAATTAATTTGAAAACTCACAATGCAGCTCGCACACTCCATGTCCAAGCCAGAGTTTATGAAAATGAGAGCGGAGGCCATGATGAAACATGAACGTAACATGTAAGGAACGTGGAGGATGTTCTGTTGTTACTACTCTCCGATCATTACTATGGAAGGGGACGGTGTTTGTTTATAGTTCTAGTGCAGGTTGAATCAAATTGCTTCGAAAGGCTTATTATAAACAAGCTAGCCAGTCACGGTAACGCAAAAAATTGTAATTTCTCGTTCTTTCAGATGAAATTGCATCCATCTTACGGTAGACGTCATAACTTTTTCCACACTATCAAGCATATTTTTCCCCAGCTAACAGTCGATGACTTGTTTGATAATGATTTACTTCATCTATTCACTTAATTGCCTTTACAATGTGCCAGTCTCAGCACATCTTCATTCAATCACGTACCTCTCTTATCTGTCGTCTGCTTAAGTCTTGTGAATTTTATAAGAGTTTGTTTGACACTTGAGGGCATGTCATGTCAATGAATGTCCCTAAATGTTGATCAAGTTGATTTTTCGTAAAATTCTGAAATAGCCCTACTTGAGCATTTTCAAGCACTCACCGTAGGTAGTTGCTGATTGCTGTGGATTGTTAGCTTTTTGCAGTGAACCCGGGCTCCGATTAGTTCTCCACACGGCATGCAAACTTGTTTGACTTAGCGCGAGATCGAGCTTTAGCATTCGATTAAGGTGAAGAACGTTTTTTGGAGAACGTAAACTGATTCTCCATATGAGGATGTGCTTCTGTCACCGCATACCATACATGAAATCAGTTACGTAACACGGCTGAGACAGTTTTCATTCTACTCACTGAGGAAAGTGCTCAAACACTGGTAGCAGTTGGCTACCAATTCGAGGTGTTTCACACGCTGCCATGAAAGTAGCTCGACTTTCAGATTTGAAAAAGGCAGTATCCGCCCGAACGTGAACCACTTTTGAAATGTTGGTCTACTGCGACAGACTGAATGATTCCTCTATGGAAAATTGTGCAAAATATAAGTTCATAATTCAGTGGCACTTTTCTTCATTGCACTCAAATGATTTTTATGTCTTGTGTTCATTGCGGTTCAGGGGAAAACGATCTTTGAACTCCTACTCTTTATTCACTTATTTTACCTTTTACATAAGCCGTTGTCACATTTACTGTGTGGATCTCAACGCTTCTTACATTTGATTCGCTTCCTCGCTTCCATCCTCTGCAGGAGTTCTTGAATTTTCGCGTGTTGTTTCAAATGCTGCTTGATTTTCGTCTTTTTAATGAATCTTTTAGAAAACTGGATAAGACTACTTACCTTACGATATTGGAATAAGCCGAGCTAGAGACTTCTTCATGCGGACTCACACATGAGCGTTGGAGAAAGGGCTAAAATTGTTATCAGTCACTCTGCTATCACCTCACTATTCACTAACTGAGTATCATGATATATCAATATCAACACCTATCAAAATTCACAGATATCAAGTCAAGTTATTCAAATTGGTCACAAAAAGTGCTAAATATACTGATCTTGGTGCCCGTGAAAAATTTTTAGAATTGGAAGTATTGCTGAAT
The DNA here is from genome assembly GCA_019055375.1 of Parelaphostrongylus tenuis. Taxonomy (NCBI): domain Eukaryota; kingdom Metazoa; phylum Nematoda; class Chromadorea; order Rhabditida; family Metastrongylidae; genus Parelaphostrongylus; species Parelaphostrongylus tenuis. The sequence continues at coordinate 364,503 of JAHQIW010000750.1, read as the reverse complement.
TGGATGGTGACATCTTTCAACATCATACCCACTGATGGAACTCACCTATATATCCATTATTAGTGCATCAGCGTCTTGTTGGTTGAGAAATACAATTTAAAAACGTTTCCAGCTTGTATAAATAGAACAGGAAAACGCTTAAAGCAGTTACTCAACGAGATGCTTAAGAGGGGATTACCTAAGCATCACGAGACCTTACCGACATTCAAGGGAAGCATGCACTGTTTTGACTAAAGTTGGCCTGCAATACACGTTGTCGTCCATTCGATTTGCATGAGCTGGTCTTAATCTTGTCTCCAGAGTCTCCATCTCTTTGAAGTTGACAAATGTATCGGTCTTCTGATAATCAAAACACTCAGTCAACATTTTTATGCCCCTGTATGTCGTTGTTGAAGTCAAGTATGAATATGTTCACTCATAACCCCGTATATTTCAAACATTTCCGATCACTGTTTTGTTCATGAAGCTGAAAAAGCAGCAAAACTCGTCCATATTCAAGCACGTCAGTGTTGGCTTTTTCGACAGTGAACTATAAATTTTGATGGATGGAGACTTATGGGGATGAGAACATTACAAAATTATAGAACAGGCTCTCATTTCATTTGCAGAATTAAGTATCGCTGCTATGTGCTGCATTTTACCATAAAACACCGGTAAAATTCATCAATGTCAGCATTTGAAATTATTTTGCAACTTTGTTGAGTCCATTCGGTTTGTCCTGTATCCGCTCATCCCATCTGGTAACTAGAAGAATGAAATTTAGAAATGGTTATGCAATGGATTTTTGGCATTGGCTATACATTTGGGAAACTGACCTTATGCCCTACATAAGGGGCGAGCGCTGTTTTCTAATTACTCTGGAGGATTTCTGCTAAGAAGACTTCTGAAGTTCATTCGATGACATATTTCAAATGAGACATTACTTTGTGGCGCTAATGCGAAGTAGCAATTTCTCCCAATTGTAATCACCAACTCTTATTTGAAACCCATACTTTGAAAAATCCATTCTATTGCGGTAGAATAGGAAAGGTTATAACCTAATGTTGAAGAGAGCAATTTTGAATCTGAGTCACTCTGAAGAATTCCCTTCAGTGAGTTTTCCTCTTTTATTTTAGCCGAAAGCTCTCTCTATAAACAAGGATCCAGTGTGCACGTTAACGTATTTTTGTGCTTCTTCAGTAGCATACTCTCTCCGACAGCAATATTTACTTGCTGCAAAACAACTGTCCGATAGAGATTTTTGCAAGTTGTAAATACAAGGTCAAATTTCATGGTCGACGTGCAAGCACTCTGTTTTTATGTTGGACAGACTATTGAAAAAGTACAACAAATATGATAAAGAACATTGCGGAGCAAATTTTGTTTGATGATTGGCTAGTATCACGTCGATAAGGGATATGTGAGCGATAGCGAAAGAGGAGCTCCGTTAGTGCACTGGTTAGCATATACCTCCGGAAAGGATGAAACGCTGGTCCAACTTTTGCTCGGCGTTCAGAGTTTTGAAAATCATTTAGCATGATCGGATATACAATTGTAACATTATCTCACTGCTAAAAAGCGTTTTGATAAAAGATGTTTTGTCGATGACATGCAAGGAAAAGTTTTCTTCATCAATGAAATTCTCTTTATCAACCACTCTTTTTATTTCTTCTTATGGTGATATGATTTTACACATTTTAGTCAAAATTGATGAATGCTATACAAACTGAACGTCGGACAGAATTCGAACCCGCATATCACTCTCTCCAGGGACGCGTGCTATTGCACTACCGGCGCTCGTTCAACCATTACTCATTTTGCTACACAATCCTATCAAACTGTCCTTTTCAATTTTTCGAAGGATTCCTTTCAGGGTACGACGACTTCGTCTTTTTCGGAGCCGATGGTTCGAGTCAAGTGTGCACAGTTGTTCATCCTCGCGTTGTGGTTCTTCGTTGTTGTTCGGATCCAATCTTTCTCACTGGTGCACATCCCGAGTGAGCTAACCTCATCTGGCGATGCGTTTTTATATAGGATCGTCATCATTCTAATTGTACTTTGTTAATAACTTGTTCATCCCGAATGATTTGAGCTGCCGCAGTTGGCATCATTATCAGCTAGCAGAGAACGGAGCCGTGAGGCAATATATAATATTGATGGTACGTGTATAATATTCAATGCATAAATGCCTTTGATCCGGTACACATCGATATCGAATGGAATAGAATACATTATTTTTTCAAATACCGATCAATGTTTAACGCCTCATTTGTTATCTTTTATAATGATGAACAAATTTCAAAACCAATGAGGTATTGACCATGATGATTTACGTTGGCGTTCAGCCATTCTTTTGAAGTGTTTTGTAAGCGTATTGAGGGTCTATTATGAGCAGGAAATCACGACGAATGAGTTCGAAATTCAAGTGCACTTGAATTTTCTGCATATTGTTGTTGTTTAGTCGCACTCACGTTGACGTTTTCTTGACAAAACCGATAAAGTGTCGTAGAGATGCAGGAGTGTTATCTGTTATGAGTATTCATCAAGACACCGCAGCTTTATTTCGCATTAACATTTGTCAAGCAGATCAACGATATATTTGATGCACCAATTTCAGAAATATCTTTGTCTAAAGTTTTCTACAATTCTTCATTGTTGTTGAGTAGCACTCAAATGGAGACGAATGAATCATGGTTTGAAGTCTAGATTGTTTCGACGGGAACTGTACCGAGTGGGTAGAGATTCACGGCATGGCTCGACGAATACCCTACAGATCGTACTGAGATGCCGTACAACGTCCTAACATGTACTAACCTGCCTATCTTTAGTTGATAAGGAAACATCGTAGCTTTCGTAACGAGTGTTTCTTGAGATCACGCTCAAATTTCAATATGCCTGGGAGTTATTATTGAGCCATGCATATGGTCTGTTGTGGGCACTTATACAGCGCAAAACACGTGTTTCGGCCTTCCTGCCTCGTCAGTTCCACGGTGCCTTTTCGGTCAGTCAGTTCCTCGAGCATCTACTCACATAGAAGAACCACAGCCGAAATATTCAGACACACCAACTGAACAAAAGATTGCCGTACAGCTGACGAGGCTGGAAGGTTGGAACACGTGTATTGCACCGTATAAGTGCCCGTAACAGACCGCATGCATGGCTCAAAAATAACTATCAGGCATATTGCAAGGAGATGTTGCGGTAGTCCGAAGACTCTGATGGTTCCCTGTTCTTACAATCAGTAGGGGTGACTGGTGAGGCGCGTGGCTCTGAGAAGGCGTGTGAGACCATCGAAACATACGTACGCCACTGACATGCTAATCTTTGATAAAAGCTCAAAACAATCTCTGGGAAAGTGAAGATTGTCACAGTAATAAACACTAAATATAGATTGTTTGTCACGAGGCATTTGCACCGTGAGTAGAAGGTTGTTTGAGGAAGAGCTAAGAATGTTTGCAAAATAAGTACACAATGTGAAGATATTGCATTGATGAACTTATGGTCCGAGAAAGTTAGATCTCAGCTCCGCAAACGGCGACGATACAAGCTACAAATCTAAACAACATTCTATAATGTTATCATCATATGGAGGCGATATGTCCCCAATTGTGAGATAGCAATTCACAAGTATTGCCTTTATATTTCAGCACCTTCTTCATGGGTAGACTCTTAGCATCTCTCGACGTAGCAAGAGGCTTCACTGGTGAAGGATCCTTCTAATTATATTTCATGAAATTTCCAGTTACTTTAGTGGAGTTTGATCAGATCGACGTGCAAGACATGAAAAGTAATAATCAGGCCATTCATAAATGCACACATAAACATCAAGACCACGTAGGGAAGGAGCGAGTCAATTCGGTACACCAGAAGCATCAGCTACATCGTCTGTATCTACCCGCATCCCACGAAGTGTGAATTTCGGTACACGTTCAACCTTTCCACAAACATTAGCATTTATTTCGATATGTGCGCTGATGGTCGTTATGGCCTTAAGTCTTGATTTCAAAGCGTGCACTTTTCTTAACATGCTTTGCTGTGCAACTTTTTTTACCAGAGTTTTTGTACTCCTTCGATAGTTTGTCGCAACAGATTACATTCTGCGGCCGAAACGTGGAATAAGCTTTTATCGTGCATCGTGCGTTAAACCTCTAAAAGTCGTCCTCGGAAGGAGAACGTAATCAGTGGGCACAAGCATATCAGAGAGAGAGAGAGAGAGAGAGAGAGAAGGAGAGAGAGGGGAATACACTCTCACTGTCATACAAAACCATGCGGAACTTTGTGGTTAGACAGTGAAAGAGTTTTTTTCTCTTGTACACATAATGGCTAGATCACACGGGACAGATATTTAAGGACATGGCAACATACGAACACAGCTTAGAGGTAAAACTTAGAGAGACAGCGGAACAATATGAGAGAGCCGATTAGTAGAACGATAACCTCAAGATATTGGTGCTCCACGCCTTTTGTGCACGCTCAGAGACAGTAATTCGTTGTTTTCAATACGCAGTTCAGATCGCATTCCAATGACGAACACTCTGATGAGCTCACACGCAAAATTGGTCGTTGTCATCAAAGGTTCAAATCCGAACCCAGTCGAGGCTGTAATCATTTTTGGCCGACCCAATGGAATATAAGGAATTTTTTGTCGTCCGCTGATTTTCTGGGTTTTTTGACATTAGTAAAAAATGTTCCATTGATTAGAGGATTTTAAGCGTTCTGAATATGGCAGAGTTCAAAAAAGGCTTTATTTCATCTTTGTGTAAGCATGAAAGGCATTCACGTTCGCATTTATTAGGTCTCATAAGTTTTGCCATTAGAGTAATAGAAACTAAACTTACTAGGCAGAAGTAATTAAATTGCTTAACAACACTATTCAAAGTATAAGCCGTTAGCCTGAACACATTTCTGCCACACCTCAAGCGAAAAATCAGTGCCACCTCATTATACAGAATTTTCTGACCTTTTTAATACCAAATTTGTCCATTCCCGCCACATCATGACCACTCAACGAAGCCTTTGTCGCTTTTTGCTACTTAACAAGGATGAAGAACAAACGACATTTTCTTTTTCTGCCCGCCTTCGAAAACGTCATTCTGGTTAAAGCTTATGGAACAGCGTTTCGGTGTCTTTGCTGAGTTTTTCGCTGGCATACCAATTTGAAGGACCATCTACGCTCCGGACGTGGACGCAAATTCATTGAGAGGCCGTCATCGAAGCAATCATGCGATCAACTTAAAATCCCTCGTGTTACCTCATCAACTATATAACATAAATTGCAAGACACTCTCAAGTGGTGGCAACAATGTGCTTGTTTGTATGACGGAACACAGTAACACGTTTTATTAGGTCTTCTCACAAATTTTATCTCTAGAGCAATAAACACCAAATTTATTACCCAGCCGTAATTAAAATTGCTTAACAACGCTTGACCACAACTTAATCAAAATCGTCGGCTAACTCCTTGATAGTCAAAGTTTTGGTATAATATGTTTCAAAATGCCAGCCAAGAGCAATCGAGTGTACAAAATTGCTGTTCTAGTGATCTTCACTTGCAGCAGTGCAGTGTCAATCGTTCGTCGTCGCTAACTCCTAGTGTGGGGACTGAAGAACCCACAGAGGATTGACTAAATGCCGAAGGGTTTTGCTGGACTCCCAAGACTGTAAGGTCGAAACACGTGTATCGGGCTGTACAAGAGCCCATTTTCCATTTAACAGACCATACGACAAGTTTTCTCAAATAGCAATTATGAGATATGTTGAATTTGAGCGTGGTCTCAAGGATACACTCAAAAGTAGTGGTATGATATATTCAGACAAAGTTACCACGTCACCTTTTCCAAACCTGGGACGTTTTTGGTCGCTTGTTCGTAGCCTTTCCTCCCTACAATTTTACCTTCGTAGTTGCACTGAGTCGAAACTTTCAGAGTGAAACAATCGAGACTCATTAGTTTTTATTCCTAACGACGTAGAGTACTATTGCTTGCGTTCAGTTTCTTCTTCATATGTTTTTCACATTATTTCACTTGGGAAGAGATGTTGTCTTCTTTTTCAATGACTTTCACTTCGTTTTCCGGAAAATTGAGCATTCCATTCGAGTTCCCGCTTTTTTGGTGATCGGCAAAGAAACCAGTCAGTGCAGAGAGGTTGCATGGTTTGCCATTCAGAGGCCAAATAATGGACGAGTAACGTGAACACATACCTTTCTGTCATGTGATTGCTTGCCATCTCATAGTCATTGTGGATGCGAGTTTATTCAAAAGATTGTCGACGTCAAGCTCTGCACTTTCCTAGTTGACTTTTCTGCGAAAAAACAACATCAAAGAACATCTCTAACGATTTAGCTAAGCGCTTGCAAGGAACCAATTGCAGAACGTGTTTTGTTAAACTAAAGTCGGCTTCTGAATCACATCTCTCATGATTTTTTCTCCCACAGTGCTTGCTATGGACACTTGTTTACTTATTAAGTAATTATTCATTCTTTGTAAATTTAAGAGCCGACCGAAGACGAAGCCGACCACCGCGCGTTTGAGTTGCTGCAGAAATGTCGTTATAGAAGACGAGTGACTGTGCTGGTTTTTCAACAACTGGGAAGTGATTCTTCGATGAACAGCGCACTAGCAACGCTGAGAACTTAGTAGGCTTCTAAGCAAGTCTCTGCTCTTTCTGAATCTAATCTTAGGCCTTCTAGAACTTCTAAAATCTTATTTTAAGTCAAATCCATAAGTAATCAAAAAATTTTAAGACTATTGGAAGCAAGCAAGTACGAAGAATTTCAAACACAAGCGTGATGGATGCGAACACTTACGTTATATTTGAGAAGCCGTTGCCTTGCGTTCAACATACAATATATAGAGGAATAAAGGCAAGGTAGAATCATCTTGCAAGTTGCACAAGATTGATTTAGTAAAATTTTAAGTTGTAAGCAAAGATTTATAGAGTTCAATAAATTACATTGGAAGTAATGACGTTTGACATGTTCTGAATTATACTGGTTTAAAAGGCTGTATTGGATTTGGTTCGGGTATTTCCTAAGCTCAATAGTAATACTGGATGGAAGGCATGCTCGAAGAGTTGCATCTGTCAACAGCTTTTTTCCAGTCCTCTCTAAAGATCCAAAAGCGACTTGGTCGGTTGTACCGAGTTGATCGCCAGCATCGTAGCGTCGAACACATTCCTTCGATGTTTGTCGTGTTTACGACATTATCTTAGTAGTTACTATTCGACACCTTCAGAAGGTTTGACAAATGAATGCAGTTGTGGTGAACAACCTGTTCAGTCGGTCTTCAATCCGCTGATGACATACCGTAACCTCCGATCCTAACCAGCACTCCTTGCCTAACGACCTCACTCATATCATTCGCGGAGAAAGGTCATCGACTCTTCGATTATCAGAGTATTTCATTGATGATTCACTTTCCGACGGCAGAGTGGCCAGGAACTCCAGAAGAGTTCCAAAAACCCACTAGGAAAATTGTACTAGTTTCTTACGACTTTTCAGTTAACTTCATGAATGGAAATTGAAACACGTTAACATCAAAGGCTCCTTGATATTATGCCCTTTCTTTCGGGTTCATTAAGACCACGCTCGAACTTCAATATATCTCATGATTATTATTTGAGCCAGCATGTTATGTGCCCTGTTAATGGGCTCTTGTACACCCGAAACACGTGTTTCGGCCTTGCAGCCTCGTCACTCGGGCAGGCCGAAACACGTGTATCGGGCTTCTCAATAATTCGTCTATTCACTGTCCGAAGTTCCCAACTCACTAGAGGTTTTTTGAACTTTTTTATTTACTACCAGAGTTCAATTTCAACGGTAGAATACGACGTGAAGTATAAACATAGTGATAAGACGAGAGCAGAATTCGGAATGTACGTTTTGTGTGATGGACTCGAAACGACATCATGCCTGCGCTCTCGTGCCGCACGCCATCGAGGCCCTCGTTTTGCCTTTCTTTTATCTTTGTTTCAATCTATTCGGTGGCTATCAGCAATCATCGGTCAAGGCGATTGATCTAATGAGCGCTATTCGACCAAGTCCCACTTAAGATTAAGCCGTGATTGAAATCACAATTCAACTTTTTCGTTTGCTGTACAGTTTTTATTTTCAATGGCAGAATAGAATGTAAAGTAGACAAAAAATTCTTGAGATCCGAGCAAAACTTGGAACCTGATGTTTTGTGTAATGGATTCGAACCGCCGCCATGCTTTTTCTGAACAATAATGGGTGGTTCCAGTCCATGGCATAAAAATAATACTTTCAAACCTTTCCTTTAGTTTGTTAGATAAAACGATGTTTTAATTTTTCTAGTTTTTCCTTAAATAAATTTAGAAGCTCAATTTCTCAATGTTCAAAGTTGTCAGAGCCCATTCCTTAGTAGAATGGAAGCTGCGCGAAAAATTTATGAAGGGCTTTATTTCGAAACGCTTTACAGATATAAAAATTTTTCAATGAGTCTACGCAAGCTTTTGATTGACAGTTGGAGGTCAAAGCGAATTCCATTCCGCAGTCGCTCTAGATTTCTCTCGACCAAAAATTCACTCAGATTCTCCGCGTGAAAATGATCACCATTAAAGTCATTGAGTTGAATGGCACGTCAGTGAGAAAACGACGTCGCGACACTCATAAAAAACCTGTCTCTAAGAAGTCGGTAAATAGGCGAAAAGATGAGCTATTACGTGAAAATGAGAATTTCTAGTCAGTGACTGAAGCTGCCTGCCCAACTTGAGTAACAAAGAAAACTAACAACGATATCGACTATAAGGCGATAGAAAAACTGTCTCATATACCAGTTTCTGTATTTATGTTGAGTCACTACTTCCCATTGTCAAGGTATTTCTTGGTATCAGCTTCACATCATTAGAACTGATTTTTTTTATTTTGTTAATATCTCATGCTGTGCAATAGCCCCTGACTTGATGACCAAAATTTGTTCCTCAACGTTACAACACTTCAAAAATGATTCAAAAAAAAAATGTCGCGGCCAGTATGGCAAGCAAGAGCGAGTGAATATCTGTCACTTGTCATCTCCAACTCATTAATTATATCTAGTGTTTCAAGAACGAATACCAGTGCAGATTCGATTTTTCTTTGTGGCGCAGTAGAACTCTTCACCTGGAATTCGCTTTTCTGAAAACACGTGGGATTATTCCACTTTCCGTGTTCTTTGTATAATGCTCTTCTTTTCACCATTTAACTTTGCTGAGCTACCTGACTCGAGTAATCGTCTCCCGTCTACCTCAAACTTCTTCAATAATTTGGCAAAATTGATGTGAGCAATCAAATTCCTATATGTCATAAATTAGTGCACTCTGGTTACACCAGACACAACTACATCCCAATTTTTCATCAAACAGTACCGTTTTAGTTCTTTGGGAAAATGTTTGAAACGCACGAATGAAGTCTGATGAAATTATTATAACCCATTCGGGACGACGTGCATGATTTCGCCTGCACGTGGATCACCGCACTTCGAATGAGCGGCATAGACAGTGGCAGACGCCTCTGGCTCCATAACTTGGTATTGGATGTCGAGCCACTTGCGAATATGGTTTGAAATGAGAGAGGGTCAAAACTAGAAGTAAACCACATGCATGGCTTAGAAATAACTATCACGCATTTTGAAATTTGAGCCTTGTCTCAAGAAATATTCGAATCGAAAGGTATAGAAGTAAACACCGTGATCTTGCTTGCTCAAAGTAAATAGTCTTTGGACTATAGCAATAAAGGACACTTGCACATCCCCATCTTGATCCATTCGTACCTCTTCCTTCCTGGATAAGTTAGCTTATTTTATCGAACGATACGGCTAACAGGAAGGCTAATATCGTCATGTTCCAAGTGCTAGTACGTTGGCGAGAACCGCCTAAATTAATTGTTTAGGGGTTTTTTTATTGAAGTTTCAAAGTTCTTAACAATGTCTAGAAACTCATTGTCACTGAAATGTTCGCAGTCGCAGATGATACTTTCACTTACATATTCTTCCTTTTCCATGATCCCGTTATGACTTTTTCTCTCATTAAAAGGTATAGTTCTTTCTTAATTTTCCGCTCAATCGATTCTAATTTTTTAGGGGTGTTACTTGACTAACTTTGACAGTCATTTCGGGGCGGTATTGGTTTCGGTTCCAGCCACCCAGGATTCCAGCACTACTCTCTAGGCAGATAGGCGTGGTCATTACTTGTCATAGGCAGTGCTGACCTTACACCTCTTCTGTACACTTTCTAATTTCCATCCAACTATTGACTAGCTTCTATAATTCATGTTTCATAACTAAGCCGGTCATTCAACATCTCAAAGCTCAACTCACTGAAAATCTATTTAGAATTGCTGAGATGAGCGATGGATACCTCATAACTAGTTTTCGAATGTCATTACTTTTGATTTTACGCTTGTTAAGATAGGTGAACGTTTAATACTAGTGCTTCAGTGCTTCAAATTTCAATTATTATAAAGTTACATTGGCGAATACATTTACCCAAAGATTTCCCGAAAGGAAAGAGCTAAAATCTGCCTTAAGATTTTCATTCTCAAAGAACATGGATTTTTTGTTATCTCAGAATCTATTTGGCATATTTTCCAGGCAAAGCAAAAGCAGAGAGCGATCACTTCTCGTAAGTAGTAGTTCTCCTGAGTTGATGCGCAACATTGCTGATGTTAACATACGACTAATTCTATTCATTCCTTCACTTCGGACGTTCATTCAGCAATTAGAATAAATTTATGCATCCGCAGCTCAATTTTGGAGGCCTTCAAACCTTCACTTGCAGATGTGAAAGGTTTTGGGACTTAACGAAGATTTTTCAGTTCTGTTGCTGACGTGTTTCCTAAGGAAGTGTCACACGCCATACAATAAGAAGTATTTAATAGCAGTCATAAAGCGAATCGTGGACTTTTTCTTTAGGTGATTAGCGGAACCGATTCCGCATATTTCACTATGTCGAAAAATGTCTCAGCGATGACGCTTTACGACTGGCTTCGCGGTGTTTTTTTCTCTCAGTTATTCGCCATATTTTCATAACTTTTGACACACTTTCACTAATTTTGGTTTCTACTTTAGCTTTTTTTTTCAAAGTAGCTGTAATGTTCAAAGATTACAAAACTCAGAGACTGGTGATTCACCTTCGTTAAGCGTCTTAAAGGTGACTAAATTGCATGTTCGACCTCTGAATAGACCTGTAGTGATCCAACGATTCATAATGTTGGCTTTTTTAAATTTCTTCCGGACATGTCTGGTACTAATTTCCCAATTTTGAAGGCATGAGAAGCTTGGTTAGTCCTGGTAACGGTGCTGATCTAGCAAGTGTGTTAACATTGCAAAACACATCAATTCACTGCTCTGCGCCCGCTAACTCGAACTACGACTCTTGTATTACCTTAGATAATTATCACTACTTCCACGAAAATCAAACGATGCAGCTAAAATATGGCTCTGACCAGGTCATCACTAGGTTTCGTAACATTTCACCATTTTTAAACAAATGAGAGGTGGATTAGCCTGAAGCACGGATATAAGCAAGGACTTTATTTTCAAGATCTCCCGACCCGAGGGATATGACTTATAATGCGTCGAGCTTCACGCCTCATAGGTTTTCTTTTGTATCTTTCAAAGGATGTGACTTGATTAGTAATACACAACCTCGACAATGCAGTCACAAAAGACACGGTAAGAACATTGCATGAACATGAAAAAACTTTGTCCTTTTTTATTTCTTCATTTACACAGCTTTGAAATGTATCAGATAGCTCGACGGGCGAAGTTTGGAATATATTGCTTATGTCTCCAAAGTTTTCCTTATGACAAAACTTTTTTTGGAGCCTCTTTCACCTAGTTTGATGAATTTTGCTGCCCTTTTTCCCACTTATGTTAGTTCTCTGGCCATAATTGTGGAAGTTAGCAGATGGTTAATCTATTAATAAGAAGCAGATGGTCTACAGAGCCTCCTAAATAACAACGCCACTATTCTGAGGCTACGATTTTCAATCATTCACAGAAAAAAGTGCATAAGGCCGCTTTGAAAATGACAGGCTTTTTCCCCAGTTTTTTACGCTCTCTCTTAGGTGCCCTGCACATTCAAATGAATTATCGAAGGTTTCCGACATCTGTTGTTCAAATTTCAGCATTTATTGTATTCGTCTAAGATCTTGAATTCTTCATGAGTGTTTTCGATTGCTGAGTAAGAATTTTCGTCTTTGTTTGAACATCAGGAAATGTTGTCGACTTGAAACTCAGCAAAGTCCTTAGATAACCGGACTACAGCGTTCCCATTTGTACTGCAGAAAGTGACCTTATTCCGGACAAAATTGGGACTAAGTTAAGAGATTTCGTCATGAAAGGAATGTAGAAGTTTCGGAAACTTATTTTATAGTAATTATAGTGGTTTTGGAATATAGGAAGTGCCGGCCAGGGTCACCTTGAAGAATGCCGCCTGATGTTCACTTCGTCGTTTCCATAATCTTGTATTTGAGCCATCTCTTCCACGACATAGTTTGATAATGAAAATGATCGACCAAATGTATAGAAGCCAATGAACTTTCGTGGACTGTTTGTAGCTGTAGCTAACACCTCAGAGCCCCTAGATGTTTGGAGCGTTCTCGCTGTTAGGGTAGTTCTCATGCAACGTAAAGCGGAGGTTTTTTTTCTTTGCAAAATTCTTGATCAAAACGAAATAATTTGATTATCTGCATGGAACCAATTTTTCAGAATGAGGTCCCACCATACAGACTGAAGAGCTACGAGTAAGCACACGCTCGCCAAGAACGGTAGAAATGTGAATACTTTGAAAACCTATCTCATCGACTGTTTTCAAACCTCGCTTTGAACATTCAGTCTAGTACGTGAGAATGTTTAGAGCCGTTCGAGATTGGTAATTTAGAGCTATACGTACGTCTCGGCGGTGTTGCTCGATTCATCGGTGGCCAGCTTCACCAGTGGCCCGTTTCCTACACTGAACCTTACTTTATAGTAGGGATGGGAGACGCTACCATTATTTTTATAGTCGATGGATTACGGCTGGTAACATAATATCACGTGCTATCAACATAAAGAACATCAGCCTATCCCTGCTATAAAATAGGGTTCAGCATAGGGCGCGAGTCACTCATGAAGCGGGTGACACCGCCGTAACGTACGTATGGCTATGGCATGCTAACCTCGAAAATGCTCTAAACCTTCTCACAGACTATATAAACATTTTTATTCCAGCGGAGCGTATGTGGCGCAGTGGTCAGAGGTGCCCTGCGAAGCACACGAGGTCAGTGGGTCGATCTCGCGCTCATGGCTCACCAAGCCATCCATCCCTCCAGGGTCGGTGAATTGGTACCAGACTGGTCTCAGACTTGTCTGGGAGGATAAGCAGCACTGACTCGGTTCAGCGGAAGGCCACCGCGAGTCATTGCATAGGCCAGATGTGCATTCAATCACCTCGAATTTAAAAATTGAAGTCTAATGCATGGCTCATCCCTCAGGGATTGATCAACGCCGAGAGCTTTATCCTTTATCCTTTTATTCCAGCGGATCACGGAAGGAATAATTCAGGCAAACAAACGATACGGTTAAAATACAGCTAAGAGAAAGACAACAAGTGCTTAGATAGTGCTCGCGAACGCACGCTTCCCGGAAAGGTAGAGTTATCCGTCGAGTCCATTGCGCATTCATTAAGTACCAAATTCCACTCGCATTTCAGCATTCTTTGATTATATTTCCCATTTATAGTGCCTCTAGAAAATAAATTTAGAAAAAATGAAGATTGAATTAGAAGTGAAAGTGAAATAAGCTAGTAGGTGGAAAATAACATTGGCGCTTTAGTGCTGCTCTTTGAAGTAACACACACGATCGTTAACGGAATTGAAAACTGTCATAGGTGAGAAAGATGGTAAATCAATCATCTCATAATTAGCAATTTTTGAATGTTTTCTGTCAGTGGAAGCCGCTATTGATGGTACCATCTAAGCAGAGCGATTTTTGCTCCTTGATGTTGTAGAATTAGTCTGACACTCGTTGTATGTTTCTTTTCGGAGAATCTACTATTTCACTCAACATTGTCTGTTGTTGTCTCATTTCGGCAGAGGTGTTTTTTGTAATCCTGTTGAAAATTCTCCCCTGTCATCATCGAAAAGCGTTTTGCATTTATCGAATTGTTCACTATCTAGTGGTTTTTTCTTGAATGAATCCTGACTCTATCGATTTCACTAATGACATGAATCATTACGTAAACCAAAACTGGAAGTTTGAATGGAAAACATAATGCACTGGCAAGTATAAAATTGAAATAAACTAATACCTTCGTGTCAGTATTTTCATGACATTCTTCTCACCTACAGTAGTTCAATCACACTTCACCTCACATCCTTATCATTTGAGAAAAAAACACTGATCGAGTTTTCATCATCAAACTTCGTAGCTCGTAGTTTTTCGATATTTCAAGATCTTTAATCGGTTCATTTACAGCATGTTACATTCCGTGATCGTAGAAGTTACCGTCGTCTTGTTGTCCGTCAGCCTTCAGTTCACCGTCTCGACAGACTCAGTCAAAGATGACGTAAGTTGCGCTTTCACTTCGCCTTATTCTTAAAAAAACGCACGAGAAAATACAGTTTGAGCCGCTTTGTAAACGTTACCAACAACTCAGTTGACTTCAAGTACTTGAATGTGAGTTAGGCAAATAGGGAAATCTTTTCATGAACTCTGTGGGGAACTCATACTGCCTTTTACACCTGTATAGGACTTACTTTATGCTTAAGCTAACGAAAAGGGTGGTTTACAATGCACTGTTGTGATCACAGCCTATCCAGAAATATTGCTTCTACTCGAGGATCAACAAGCTCTACACCAAAAGTGTATCTTTCCATTCTTTGTTACTCTTTACTTTTTTTGGGGAATTTTTTTTGTAATTCGAGGAATTGCTGGTATCTGTTTGGTTTTGTAACTCTTCTTCCGCATAAACGTACCGATTCATCGCTTTGACAGTTCTATTCATTCTCCCAAACGTTAGTCTCGGGTTAAGGTCATTACCGTTCATTTCAATCTACTTTTCGTTTCTGTTTTTTCTTTTTTTGCACTTCACTATTCTTTCTGCCTAATCGCTTCCGATCTGCTCCGATAGCTCACTCTAAGTTCTTTAATATTTGTAATGAAAGACAAAAAACTACTAAAGACTGCACAGATAACATGTGGAAGTCTGCCTTCTTGTCATCAGTTCATGTTGTTAAATATTGATCGTCATAATAAATTGATTCTTGAAAAAAGAGAAGAAAGTGAAGTACTACTTCATGAAAAGCCGGCCGGATAAGGTACATCTGAGTTTTTTGAATGATACGTGCGTTTTATAATCACCTACCAGATTTTGGATGTTATCCAGGTCTCACGACAACTTTTACATGTCTGGTGGTAGTGGCTTTTTTGCCAAAGTATCCGCACTGGAGACACAGATTTTGAAAGTATCATTTTTGAAGTCGATTGCCGTCCATGTTCTTTGCTGACTTTCGTCAAATCACGTTACGTTTTTACAAGCTCGAGTCGACACGTACTGCTTTGACGGGGTCACTTGATCGAGAACAAAGTGGCATGCTGTGCTTTGTTGAAATGACGGGGTAGCTTATATCACACACTTTCTAAGAAGAAAAAAAAACAGGAAAAATTCACTGCGAAGTCATTTCAGCGTTTCACGAAATCGCAGTAATTTAGAACATTGAATTTTTTATCAACTATGATTTGGTGTCAGACTGATTTAGTGAAGTGGCTGAAGATGTCCTCCAAACATTAGTCTCGGGCTCAAATTCATCCCTCCAGAGGCCGTGTTTGATAACAGATTAATCCATTACGGTTGAAAGAAAACTTCGCCTGAGAACATCTGTAGGCCACTACACGTCAAATATTGTAGTAGGTTGTAGAAAAAAAAGTTCCGGTCACTTTTGAAAAACTGAATTTTTATGCAAGAATTTCAAACGAAAGCAAAAGTAAACTATTCTTCAAAATGAAGGTCATTGTTTTCTACGACTTCTGCCTTCGTTCCGTTAAGTTTCGGATCTGGTCGAAATAGCATTCCTTCGATTTCGAAACAAAGAACTCTTGATATGTTTCTTCATCTTCATCGAAGAATTCAATTCGGCCACCTTTCAAAAGTGTTGCTTGTCTTCGAGGTAAAGATCTCCGGCATTGAAGCGTTGATACCAACGTCTAGCAGCAGTTTTGCTTGTTTTGCATTCCCCTTCAACTTTGTTGATTTCATCGACTGCAGCTCGCTGTGAAAGACGCTTTCCCCGATCATTGCGCAGTAAAACACGAACTTCGATTGTATGGTTGGACATGAGGGAGGCTTGTAAGAAAGTGAAAATAAAGACGAATAGTATCAAGGCCTTCAGTAGGAAAAACTCCACATAGAAACTATAATATTTCCATGATATGTATAGGAGTTATCGCATGCTTATTGAAGTGCCTCAGAACTTTCTTTCTAACCGTACTAATTCTTCAAGGGATGAGGGACTCAATGGACCTAAGGTTTGAAATTAACCAACGACCGATCTTGTGTGTACTTACGGCTATGAAACAAATGCATTACGTGCTCGCGAGGTCACTTCAAGCCAGTGATGTAGGACCACAGATGCATAGGCAAAAGCCGACGCAAGATAAAGTCGGACTGAAATGCATTCAGGCACTGCCCATCGGCCCCTTGCCGGTCGTTATCGCAGCGTCCTCACAAGAAAATCTGAAAACTTTAGGTGTTGATTTTTCTGCTTAGGTTATTTGACTGGCATTATCTCAGTTCTGGAGAGCGTTTGGAGCTTTTAGTCAGCATAGGAAGTGATCGAAAGTCGGGACGTTGTATTTCGACGACGGTTTCGGCTTAATTAGGCTCAGTGGCGATTTGTTTTCTCCAGATCAAATGCGTTGGCCGGTGATTGCCGATAACATCGTAGGGCTTCAACTAATCTGAAAGTAAGACAGGACAGAGCGTTCGGTTATGTGATGTGGGCTTGTGGGCTGTATGTGGGCTTTTGATGAGGTTAGTCTCCGGTTTGAAGCCTACGTGAGGTTCCGAGTTGAGAATGAGAGATCGCTTTTGGTTGCGTAGAACATCGTACTCAGCTATGAAAATTAATAGGCAGTAAATAAAAAGCTGGAGTGATGGTTAAACTTTATTCTTTATTTATCAACCTTATGCTACTAGCTACCCTAAAATATTATAAATAAGAGTGGTCTAATTTTGCGAAAAAGCACAGACAAACACGTGCGCTTTTCGGTGAAGAGATTTTTTCAAGTTTCTTTTCAATTTTTATTTTCTAAGAATAAGAATAATTGGAAGTTGCTGGAATTTATCAAATGAGCTAGGTCAATAAAAATGCTAAAACTATACTAAATACTATTTTCCAGTACAAACCGCTGTTATCTATGGAATTTTGAGCTAAATCGAAAAAGAAACTAGGGAACTTTTCTGTTAGACGGCGACAGATGAATATTCGACCTTATTCGCTAGACGAAAAATTTTCATATGTTAGTAATCATTCAAGAGCTTAAATATTTAGCTAGAGCCCTACATGGATAATTTTTTAAACACCCTTTTATTACGCTGTTAAATTCAAATAAAATTATGTTCCACATGACCACACGTTTTTTATCTCGCTTATATTTCCCTGGACAAAACTCTCTTCAGACTTTTAGTACTCTTTCGATAGCACAGATCTCGAAGAGCTCAGAAATGTCGGAGAAAAGATTTTTGTGCTCTAAACCTCGTCAGGCAGAGCTCTCTGGTTAGACTATGAGTAATCATTCGATAGCGTATGTTTCAATGATTCCAACGCTGTGCTTATTCTATGTGAAAGAACGTTTCACCGTAGTCTGGCAGGGAAAATATGATCAAGTTTCACATTTTCGACTATCTTGCCTACTGGCTAATTTGCGCGTTGGGGGATTGGTGCGATCGATCGACGACCCAAAGTGTTAGACATGTGGGATGCAACATGTTGTTCAGTTGAGGAATTCCTCTTTGTTTTGCAAGAAACTACAGATAAAACGATTCGCTCAGATACTACGGAATTTCCTCTTCACGTCCACATGCTTTTTGAGCTCACAGAGAACGTGTTATACATGTGTTAAATTGAATGCGCGCGGCGAATGTGAAACATAATTTTATTTTGGATTTTACAACATCATAAAATTTGAAAAACAGTCGACGTACGGCTCTAGCCAGAGATTTAAGCTTCCGATTGATTACTGACACTCTTATGAAGAATTGTTGTCCAGCAAACTAGATTGAATAGTGATTTATCGCTGTCTAAGAGAAAATAGCTGAAACTAGTATTCATTATAGCTTTCCATTCAACCACTTTTTTATAACCTCGCTCAAAAACAAATAAAACAAAAAAATATAAGAAGCAATATATAACAATATGATAATGATATTAGGTCGGAAAGAAAATTTCCATCGTTTGGATGGGAATGTCGTTTTTTCGCATGAATCGTGTGTGATTTTCATATAATTTGAAAGGCCTACTTCTTGCGCATCTATTGATATATAATTTGCCTATATCTGCTGCAAAACGGATTTGTTCAGGGAACGGAAACGTTTGTTGATGCTTTACGAGTACAAATTTGATTCAAATGCTGCTGATGCTGCTCGCCGAATCAGCAAAGCTTGGGGCGACCGATTGGCAAATCCATCAACGCCGGTCTTTACTGCGAGCAGCTGGACCGAGTTTACGGCAAGTTGGCCGCGAAGTACCCAGAACATGTCCCTCGAAAGCACGCTTTGTTGCCGCAAGACAACGCAAAACCATACACAGCCAAGAAGACCAAGGCAAAGTTTGAGGAATTGGACAGAGTTGAGATTCTACCGCATCTACCCTATAGTCCGGACGCTGCCCCATTGGTTACGGTCTTTTCCGATCAATGCAACACTTTTTAGAGGGTCGCCGATTTGAATCTTTCGATGAAGTTGAAGAAGCATGTCAAGAGTTTATTGATTCAAAGCCGAAGGAGTGGTACTTCGATCAGATCCGAAACCTGGCGGACCAATGGCAAAAAGTGGTGGATAATGATGGCCTGTATTTTGAAGTATAGTTGTTGTTGTTTGTTGTCTAAATATATGCATAAATTTTGAATGTTTTATCAAACGATAGAAGCTTTCTTTCCCAACCTAGTATAACGTATTTAGAGCCGTCTGTGAGGTCTGAGTGCTAGACAGACGCCTGTTTCGTCCTCCAGGACTCCTCAGTAGCGCAGTCCATCGGTTCCGCAGATCCCTAACAAACATCTCAAAATGCTATATCATTATCAGACCAGTATTCATTAGTCTTCCCGTGGTTGAAAGCAGGCCAGTTTTAAAAATATTATCGCACCTTGTACGATTTGATAATGCTACCACCTGCTAAAGGATAGATTGCTCGGTGAAAAAAAAAAAACAAATCGTAAAGACATCGCCGAGTGAGTTTTTTCACACAATCGATGCTCCACTGAAGAGGATTCTACTCGAATGACAATAAAGACGATCATCCGCAACGAGGACCAACTACTGTGCTAGGAAATTGTCTCGAATCATCGACCTTGAAGAAGACTAAGCTGTTGAGACGCTGGCTAGACAAATTCTGATCCAGTCTTTGGTTAGTAACTTGATACACTCTATCATCGATGACGGTGAGTGGATGCCTTTCATTCTCAAAGTGTCTGCTGTCGGCTTTTGGCGTTATGACTTTTCATTATCAGTAATGGTGATTATATCAAGGTAGTTCACTTGTAGTAAAGACTCACCATACTTTCTCTTAGAATAACTCAGTTTTGGGTTATCAAGCCTGAAAGAGTAAGAAAACGCGATCAGTCCTAGCGACACCTCAAGTGTGCGAAACCATTTATTTTTGCAAAACGTACTGTTCATTTTTGTTTTTTTTTTACCAAGGTATTCAAAACAAACAAAAATATCATGAACTTTACGCCAACGCAACGGCTGTCTCTTTAGTCTGTTGGATAAAATTCTGTATCTGCAGATCTTTTTTTTTTTTTGCTTTTTAGAGACTAGATTCTTGTATGAAATAGGGAGAAAAATCAAATAGGTCGGCTATGCAAGAGCGAATCTTCCAGGAGATGCATTGATCAGGGTTTCTGATGGTGATAACCATTCCTATGTGGAAAATCTTGAAGCTGTTTTGTTATTCTAAGGTTTCTTTAAAGTTCCAATTCTAGAAAACTAAGAACAAAACCTAAGCTTACAAAAAAGCACAAGCACACAAATATGCTTGGAGCGAAAGAACAAATCTCTTTCATAAAGTCAATGTCTTATCCTTGAGCAGATACAAAATTAGCTATTCAACACACTTATTGACGTTTCAGCGGTTTATTCTTCTTCAGAGAACATGGAAGGGTCAAACTGATGCTCAGTCTTTTCATCAAGCATTTTCATATCGGGTTGGCAAGAAATTTTTCGGACTTTTCCGTTTTTTCATCGTTCATTTCAAAAGTTTCTCAAGACCACGGCTCAATTTCAACATATGTTATAATTATTATTTGATCGTGGTCATAAGAAAACACTCGAAATGAAAGGTGTGATATTTCAAAATGGTAGCCACGAACAATGGAGTGTGGAACACCACTGGTCATGTGATTTTCCACTTTACGGCAACTGCGTTAATCGTTCGTCGTCGCCTATTCTAAGTGGAAGGGCTGGAGCACCCCGAGAGGACTGGCTGAAGACGAAGGGCTCTGCCCGACTGACGAGGCTGCTCAAGGCTAAACACATGCTTTGGGCTATAGACGAGCCAATCAACAGACCACATGACATGTTGGCTCGAATATTGATCGTGAGGTTTTCCGTTTTTGGTGAGTATTTCTCATGCATTTGAGTTCGTGATTCCTCCATCATTTAGAGCAGCTTTTTGCGATTATTTTGATTTTTAACACTTATATATTTGTTTTAGGATAGAATTGTCCCGAGAACTAAAACGATTGTTGATACTACACGAGTATCGTTTGGGTTCAGGTCTTGCTCTGGCACGCAACGATAATCGTGTAGCATCAACAATCGTTTTTGCTCTCGAGACAGTTCAACCCTCATTTTAAAACAAATTTGCAAGTGTTATATGCAGAAATAACGGCAAGAAGCTGGTCCAAGCGGTAGTTAAAGCATAAACTTAGATGCATGAAAAATAATCAAAAAAGAAAAAAGTGCAAGAAATTTTCTTGCCAACTTAGTAACATAAGCTGGATATCTCAACACGTAAATTCTCTTTATTGTAGGAATTTAACTGGGCTGTGCATATATATATCATCGAATTATATGCATATCCATGGGGAATTCAATCAATATACTAATTCAACCAATAATCACTGTTTCTTTAGTTAGACTGATAGCCGAGTGGTTCCGATGTTCGGTGCGGGTTGACGAGGAGTTGATCCCTACCTTCTCCTCATCACTCTCGGCATTTAATAACGAATGCACTGTGGAACGCCCCAGGCTGGCTATCCTTGAGATTGCAACGAAATGTGCTTAGCCAGTGTTCTATGGCGTTCAAGAGAATGCGAAAAACGAAGTGTGAAAAATACGTCATTAGCAGCAAGCATAAGGCGAGAATTGCATTGAGATGTTGTTTAACACAACTACATTTAGCTGAGAATATACTTCAATATCAAACGGCGTGTTTAAAAAAAATGCGTAAAAAAAGCGCAATTAGTTTTCACCAACCTATTGAGATCATCATCCAATAAGCCGTGTTACTACGGTTGGTCAAAAAGGTTCTGGAGCACTTTAATAAGCATGAGATAAATCCCATGCATATCATAGAAATGTTACAGTTTCTTTTGTGGAATTTTTCTTCTGCAGGCCAAGACATTATTCTTAGATAACTTTCACTTTGCTATAAGCATGCGCCATGCCTAATGATGCAATCGAAATTTTTATTGCGTGATTATTGGAAAAAGAGTCTCTCACAGCAAGATGCAGTCGACGAAATCAACAAACTTGAAGGGAAAGGCACATCAAGCAAATTTGCTGCTGGTCGCTGGATTCAACGCCTCTCATTGCGGGAGATCTTGATGTCGAAAACGAGCCTCGTTCAGGGCATCCAATGAACTTGAACAACACAATTTTTTGCTGCTTTGGAAGCTGAACCGTCATTACTTCCCGTACTTCGACCAGATTCGAAACTTCGCAAACCGATGGCAGAAAGTCGCAGAAAACGATGGCCCTTATCTTGAGTATAGTTATTGTTGTTTTTCTATGGAATTTTTACATAAATTTTCAATTCCTTACGAGTGCCTCGGAGATTTTTTTCCAACCTAGTAAATGCGTGCAAACAATTTGTTACTTTGATTGCTTTAGATTTCCATCCTGCCGAATAAGTAAATTCACACCTACTTTGGAGAAACATATAGTAGCACATCTCATATCATTAGAGTTTTCTTTGACTCCCTCTCCTTATATTTAGAATCAACGATCCGAAATCGCATACAATCCTGAAACAAAGTGAATAACGATTTTCGACTATGATGAATGTCGACCATTGTTTTGGCGCAAAAGTATGCCTAATCTTAATTTTACAGTTTGAGTGAGGTTTGCTGTGATCTGTGAATCGCCGTGGCCTTTTTAACTCGTGTTTCGCACTCCTTACTTAACTGGTATCACTACACACCATCAAAAATAGTTCTTTCTGCTTCCGTATTTATCAAGGAAGTAAAGCATGAGAGATAAGTTTCTCCCGCTTTTCCATGTCATACCGGTTTTTTTACTGCAAATAAAATGAATGTAATTTAGAGATTAACTAAGGCAAAGTTTTCGACGCAACGCGCTTAGCGACTCAGCCCCGCTTCGTTCATGCTATGTTTTTTTCAGCCATTACAGGCTTGCTAATTTTCCGTTGACAAACGATCGCTGATCGATGACTAGAAACTTTTAAATATTGTTGCTCGCTTTCTCTTTTTCAAATGAGTCATTCACAAAAATCACATTAGTGTCTTCCGGCCCAAATAAGCTAACCACAAGCCATTTAAATTCTTTTTGCATTAAAATTTTCGCTTACATTCTGCCGACTGCCAATATGAAATAAATTTGACACAGGAGATGAATAGAACAGAATCTCATGCATGGTTAACGTTATAGAGACCGTGTTTCGCCGAAGTTCTTTGTCGGCGGGCATTATAAGATTCTCGAGGCTTTGCTTTCTCGATTACTTCAAAGAGCTAGTTGAATGTGGCATACAATGGTAAAACTGGTTCTGAAAGCAAACAGTAGATTAAAAGGAGTATCGCCGATGCCAGCTTCCCGTCGACAAACATGCATTGAAATGTAAGCTCTCGAGTGAATGCTGTTTTTTGTTTTGTTTGAAAAGTAGGAAGTAAAGTAGGGAAAAATTTAACTACGCATCATGCCTTGCTTAATTTATAAAGGTCGAGGCTGATTATCTCTGGTAGTGATCAAAAGCACGAAGCAAAAGGACACTGTTAATCGACAGAATCCAGTTGATGACTTCTAAAACGCATTTTAGTTCCGATTGAAGTTACATAAAAAATCGGATGAATTTTTTAGCACTATACGCGCAAAAGATAGAGCATTTGGCGCTTATCAGTCGCTAAGACCAGTGTCCTGTACTCGAGTCCATTTCATTTCGCAGAGGTGACCGAATGTGTATCTGCCCTACATAATGATTTACGGTAGCTTGCCGGTAGGTAAAGTCAGCGTTTTTATCTTTTCAGGTTACTGAGCATGAATCTGCCTGAATAGTGAGAACTTAGTCTACCCGATACGCGACATTGAATCAAGGATCATATGCCACTTTAAGGCTCTTCTAACTGTTTTGCATAATTTATGTTCTTAGTAATTCGAAGGTCCGCGCACCAGTCCTGCTAGAGCACTTCCTCTATACAGTAATTCGGCTATCGAAAACGGTGTCTACTTTGACGGACGTTTTTCCTTTCTTTTTCTGAAAATCAGTGCCTTCACCGTACTTCCGCACGGTACTCACTTTATATACGTTTCCCATTGTTTTAACACCTTGGGTACGACAGACCCACGGCGCTAAATTCGGCCGGCTGCCGCACACCCGAGTGGTTAGCGATTTCGGCCTTCGCGAAGACGGTTGCTGGTTCACTTTCTTTCCTTGACGCTTCACAGAAGACTTTTTTAGTATTACTTCTTGATGTCGGTCAGTACTGGAGATATGTCTATTACCCTATAAATCTACGTTCGTACCAGAAAGTGCTAAAATTTCAGACAACTGGTCTTTTTTTCACCTACAATAATTACGTTATAGAGGAGTCTTCAATACTAATTGACACCGAAGCATAACGCCAAAGAACCAGCTGTAAAGCGTCGCGGTGGGGACCAAATCAAAAACCTCCTCCCCAATGGCCGGCGTCACTAACCACTCGAGACTGGCTGTTCGGGCACACAAGCGGGCGCAGCTAGCGCCTGTCGTCCAAAGTGTCAAAAAATCCTGAAGGAAATTATGTTTTTTCTAGATTGTCGATGTCATAGTGGTTGGTGCCGGTCTGACGGGGCTTAGTGCTGCTCGAGAGCTAATGATACGTAGGCCTGAAGCTCGTCTGATGCTGATTGAAGCCAAAGGTCAGGTAAGTGCTTATCGAAACTCACATGATCAGCAACAACTGATTTAATTCAAATGACTCAACGGAGATGTCTTGATCTTTTGATCATCGGCAACTGATTTGCTAGAGTCGCAATAGATTTAGCGTTGATGGGTGCTGCTTTTTGGACTAGCTCAGAGATTTGATAGTGTTTGAAAACTGTTCAGTTTTGTCTTAACAAAACGATAGAGAGATGTCTAACAAGATTGTCGATTTCAAACGGTCCTTTTTCCATTTAAACGCGAATCGCAGGTATCTTGCTGACACTGTAGGTTTTTTAGAATTTTGCGGAGTCGTCCACTTCAAAATGTTGTGTGGTGAATCGAAAACTTGTATTGGATTTAGGTTGGCGGAAGAGTAAGAGCAAAATTAATGAAGACTGCGGAAGGAGAAAAATTGATTGATATAGGTAGGTAGAGAATGAGATAAACATCTTTTTCTTGATGTTTTCTCTTGCTCTGATTCTTTCAACATTGGTGATTTACTTATGAACTTCGTTCTTTCTCCAGTTTTCAACGAATACTTACATTAGCATAGACAGAATTCTTGGTCATTCTATTAGCCACTTCCACTTTTCCTAGAAGTGACAGTCGGGCCCATACTCAGTCTCAGTTGTGTCCTGTTAACCACATAGTGATCGCTCTAATTCAGTGTCAAGATTCCCTCAGCCCATTAATTACGGCTTGCAAACATTTAAATCACGCGTACTTCGTTGTATTTCCCGCCGCACACAGCTTTTCCTTCAGACTTTTGGAATAGATGGTCAGATTGAAAGCGGCTATTTCAATATCACACTAGGTTTCCGAAAAGGCAATTTCAATCAGTTATAGTAGCCGTAATAGAATGACCTTTTACATTAAGCGTGCATTTAATGCTCAGCTAGAATTTGTAGATAGCTTCATTAGAATTTTAATGGCAAGAGTATAATTCTCAACCATCTTGCAGTTGCATTTTATTTTTGAAAAGGTTATGAGCAGATAAAATGTCACGTTCTATCCTCAGAGTAGTTAGCAAATCTCTTGAATTTCATAGCTCGCTTATACGACAATTTTATGCAGATATAAAAACTAGTACCTATACACTGATAGAAAAAAGTCTTCCCTACAGTTCTAATACGAGAAACCTAGAGAGTTTCGGAAATGGAAGGAAATTTCCATTAAATTACGAAAATCGCGCCCTTGACGTGACAGTTGAATAGCTACGCGCTGTGTTATTTGAAAGGCTCGCGAATTTCGTTATCTACCTATGAGTTTTTCTCAATTTCGTCTAAAATTTTTTTCAAAATCTGCTGAAACACAACTTCTCTACACGATCATACAATTTTCAAATGGAATACTTTTCACCTTGTGAAGATTTTTTCGACATTTACTATTACCCTGCTGATAAGCCATTCACAAACCCTAGTCGAGCGGAAAATGCTCGCCGAAAGTAAAGCGTAATCTCTTTTTAGAAGTGCGCACTCAGGTCCTTCTATAAATTAATTACATCATTGTTATTGCCAAAATTTAAGCTATTGAATGATGACTGAAAGCTCGAAAGGAAAGCGAAAAACTTCTCGTTTTCTCGGGTTAATCCCGCAATTGGCGGCAACCAAGTTAGCATTGTTTTAGGGTCTGTAAAGTGACCTGAGATTAGTCTAAGCAAAAGAAACAGTAACTTTATAACTCACAAAACCAGCTATCTCTATTGACTATTAATCTCGAAATTTTTTATTAGTCTGCAAATATCTTGATAAGCCAAAGCGCTAAATTGCTATGATAGAAATATAGAAAAGAACAGCGGACGTTTGGCGGATTTCACCTTCTTCGCGTAGTCTTCTTTCGTCTCTACTTTGACCCTCAAATGAACGAAATTCGCCAAAACGGTCACCTGTTTTATGAATTTCATAATAACAACGTGTTTTGGCTTATCAAGATAAATTGTGAACTAGTGACTTGATAGATTGGTGAGCCAAATAATCATTCATTCACCAATTGCTTAGTGGAAGCGAATTAATGGCGCGAACCTAAGTAACTGATGGAAACCTAAAACCTTACCACCTTATCCTATCAGCAATGACAACGCCCATATTATTTTTGAGTTCCAAATTCCCAGCCTACTTCTCTTGTATAGGTTAATTGACTTGAAAACGATAAAACGACAACAATACGAATCTTTTGCCACTCACAAGCAGCAGAAGCGTCTACTGTTATAACACTGAAGATTTCTTGTACTCACTTCATATTGTATTAAATGAGTTTGTTGATCCTATGACAAGTTTTTCAATATTTTGGTTTTCTCAAATTCTCCCAAGATTGAGATCTAAGTGCTATAATGTGGAATGACTCATTTGGAGACTCACGAATGAGAAAAATCAACCAAATTTGAAAAACTCTAAGAAATTGAGTCAGCTTTTCAAACAATTGCTGGATTCGTTCTATGCGCTATCTTATCATTAGGTTCTACATTAGCATGAAACACCGATACTTGCAGGTTCTCAGTTCATCTCGCCGTCACCTTCAGCGCTGACTTCGCTGGCCAGCCAGCTTGGTCACACTCTATTTACGCAAACAAATTGTGGAGCGCGTACTCTACACCTTAATGGTATTCGCCACAAACGGTACTTGAATTGCCTCGAAAGTTTATGTCCTTATGACATTTGCGACCGCACTCAATCTCGCATTATTAGCCAAAATTTTAATCTCGCAGTTGACGCAAACTAGAAATGCGCGTCGAAATCAGTGTTACCTGATGATCAGTAAATGATAAAAACGCACGATTTTTAATCCTAATGATCTCTATCGGTTCGCAATATGGGAGAAGAGCTTGAAAATGGAGCTTCAAAAGTTTGTTTTAGGACGCTAATATCAAAGAGTCGTGTGTATTGAAATCTGTGCTTGCACGTCATGAAAAATCTGGGCACTATGAACGCTGTAGTATCCATATAGTCGCGGATGAGCTAGCTTATGGCCTGTATCTGTCTGAGGTGACTGTGTAACGCTTGCGTCACACAATCAATGCTTATACCCAGTTCCATTGGTAAACTAACATATTGGTTCACTCTATCATAATCTCATTGTTATCCTCTTGTCTGCTCCAGAACAAACCACTAGGTACAGATCGTAGGAAATTTTCCACTGTATAAAATGCTCACATCTTGGCTCTAATCCGTAAATTGAGGAGATTTATTTTAATTTTCGACTGGGAAGATCCAAGAATGAATTAGCGCGTGTTTCTGGTTTGAAATGGGGGGGGATGGGGATGAGTGAGGAATCTGCTAGTGTGCCAGCTATGGCAGTTAATTTCTCTCTGTTAAGATTTTGAAGTTGGCTCGTAATTTCGTTCGCTCAACTTTCCTTTTTTTAGCGAGTCGAATCTGCTTACTACGCTTCAATCATTTCGTGATGTTCTCGAATCTCCTGAACTTGTACCACTCTCATCCCAGAGTGTTCACGAATTCATCGTTCAAAAACAGTTGTCACCAATTATCACCGACACTGCCAATCGATTGCTGCAGGTAGGAAATAGTCCACAAAGCCCATCATGATGGAAATATGAAGGCCCAAGGTTTATTCTTTTAAATATAGAGTCAAATCTGCTTCAAACTACTTACCAACACCTCTAGCGTTTTCACTTCCCAGAGCGTAATTTCAAGAATGATAATCATGTTACTATGGACTTGAAATGGAAAGGATTCCTGATTGGAGTTCCCTAGGAGGGCGAAATCGCCGAAAGCCAGGTATCGCTCTTGAAGAAAAAAGTATACCAACTTGGAGCAAGCTTGAAAGGAAAAGTTTGCAAGATCAAAAATGAATATTTTCTACATTCACTGGGGCATATGACGAACACTCAGAATCAGCTTGACTACAGTTTGTGCGTACGTTTATGTTCCTTGAAATCACATTCATAAAGCGTCGATGGCAAGGTCTAATATTGCGCCGGTTATTTGCTCGTCGATCACTCGGCTGTGTCAAGCCATCACATATTGAGCTGTAGACGAAGCGAAACACTACGCAGATCAATATGCCTACTAATTATTATTGAGCCATGCATGTGGTCTGTTAGGGGCACGTATACAGTGAAATACTAGTGTTTCAACCTTTCAGCCTAGTCAGTTGCACAGTGCTTTTCGTCAGAGCCAATCCCTTTTTAGGGAGAACCTCGTTACGTGCATGGCTCAAAAATAATTATCAAGAATATCGAAATATGGGCCGGATCTCAAGAAACACTCAAAACGAAACCGAATCCTTTTTTAGTATCGGGATAACCAGTCAGTCATGTTTTGATTGCTCATTAAGCTTATAGCACAAGTTGTTAATAAACATCTTTATAAAATGCAAAGTCAAAAAAGGAAAATTAAACATTTCGAATAAAGTAGGAAGCGCATTCAACAAAGAAAATATGACTGAGCTCAATTTTTGAAATGTATAGTGAAAACGTTTATGGAGAAAATTCACTACTTTCAGACATTGTACGACTCTCCCGACGTATCGACGTCGATACTTCATCTTCTACTAGCAACAGCCAGCGAGAACGCAACTATTGCCGAAATGCTTTCGAAATTCGGACATGGTCAGGGGTTGCTTGTGAAAGAAGGACTCCACGGTATGATTAGGTTGGTATACTGGAAGTTACGCCTTTTCGTCTATGCCGTCTTATGAATTTACTCCCTCTCTTTCTGAATTTGAATTTTGTTTTCTGTTTTTATTTGGAAAAGGGAAAAAGGATATGATAGTGATTGATTTGAATTTGTTGATTTCTTCTTGCTATATTCAAAAGAGAGCGCATGCGGCGCAGTGTTTAGAGGTGCTATGCGTCACACACGAGGTCAATGGTTCGATCTCGCGCTTATAGCTCACCTAACAATCTTTCCCTACGCGGTCGGTAAATTGGTACCAGACTGGTCTCAGACTTGCCTGGGAAGATAATAGCACTGACTCAGTTCAGCGGGAGACCACCGCGAGTCATTGTAAAGGCAGATATGCATGCAATCACCTCAAACGACGCTACAATCCCTCAGGGATTGATCAACGCCGAGAGCTTTATCCTTTTATATTCAAAAGAAATCGATCGCATATAATCATCATAGGTTATTGTTGTCACTCTCAATTGATTCTATAACTTTATAAGAAATGCATGCTTTAGGTCACTTGCAGATAACTTCGAAATTCAGCTGGATGAGATCGTCACTGACATTGAAGAAGGTGATCAAGGCTTCTTTATTCACGGTACATAAGGAAATGAAAAAGCTTTCGCTCATCGTCTAATTATTTCTTTCTGAAATCCTTCTTCTCCGAATATTTTCGAATTTTAGTAGAATCATCGGTGAGGTTGAAAACCACGTCGCAATACTACACGGCTCGGCATGTCATCGTCACCATACCACCAGTGGTCACATCAGCAATACGCTTTACTCCTCCGCTGTCTGCGGAGTATCTGAGATTTACCGGTTTGACTCAATATAGTGTGAACGTTTCGAAATAGTCCGATAGACTTTGTTGCAGAGAGTTATGCTCCAACTGGACGTGCATATTACTTCACACTAACCTATCTGAGCCCATTTTGGCGTGCTCGAGGACGCAACGGTCAAGTAAGTCTGTCTCAGCGCTTCCTATTTTGATTATGTTGCTTAAAGCTATAGAAAAACGTCTATATGGTGAAAAATGTCAGTTAGTACAACAGCAAAAGTCCTTGCTTTGACATTCCGACGACGACTTTCATAAATCTCGCCGAGGTGATCGTATTGAAGTGTGGTCAATCACTTCGTAACCCACGTGCTAACTGCCGATCTGTGTCGTTCGATGAAGTTCATAGAACGCGACCGTTTCTCAACATTGCCTTCAAACTTTTGCCCATTACATCGCCGCAGTGAATAATTGGGATGGATGTGAGTAGCTGGGAGTGAGATTAATTCACCTGCATTTTGCTGAAATGTTAACTCTCCTTGCTTCCGAAGTCATTTTACGGAAGGGTGGAATGTGAGATATAAAAAGAAGAGTGATGATAATTTGACAAGACTTGGAACTTGATGCATTTTGAGTGGACTCAAACCACGCCTATCCCTTCGCTGGAACGTAGCAATATACGCTATTATGCCAGTATACGTGGAATTTGAGTATTTTGTCATAGTCGCTATTTCTAATTTGTCCATTTTTCACATCTGCTCATTGTTCTGCTCATATAATGAACCGTTAGAGTCGGCATTTTACACAACCTCCGCTTGACTAATTTTTTGAACTTTGGTGTCTCAGCTGACAAAATTTCTCTAGCTTTGACGACTACTAAACAGAAAATCTCTCTAAATGCTCATACAAATTATATTTTTTTCAGTGAGTTAGTCAATAGGAGATTGTGAAGAAGAAAATTTTATTCTACTCAAATTCCATCGTCTCCGTCTTCTTCAAAGTCTCTTGTCCACTGCCATTTGAGCTCCTTGACATCTTCGTCTTCGCCTTCGTTGTCAATCGAATCTCTTTCGGTCAACACCACTCAGATGAAGAACTCGCTTGGAGATGCCCTATATACAAGGCGGCTATTGATGGTACTGATTGCCCGCTGATAATATTTTTTAAACTTTACTTCAACCTCGGCATTGCCAACGTTAAATTTTATTTCTTGATTGAGCCAATAGCACGAGGTTGGTGAAAAAAGAGCGTGGCTCAAACGAAGAATATTCGGGTCGAACGTTTATAAGAGCGAGACCACAGCGAGGACGAAAGGCTGTGAACACTTGGCTTGAGTCATCCGTTCTAAAGGACATGTAGACTCGAAATATTAGAAGAATAAAGTTTTCTTTTTCGCTAACCTCTTGCTGTTGGCTGAACTTACAAAGGAATTATTCATTAAGGATTTCCCAGCTCAATCTAGTTTCATAACAGGATTCGTTCGAGTAACGTTGCGTCGTGTTCGCCTTTTTTAGAGCCGATTGATCCGAGTCGATGGTCCACAGTCGCTCGACCTCGCGGTGGCTCTTAGTCATGTCGAGCTGAATTTTCTTCGGTGGAGCATCCATCTAAAAAGAACCTCACCCGACAGAACCATTTTTGTACAGGATAGTTGTTGGCAAATATCCACTGAAGCTGATGATATTTTGCATTTATGAAGACAATCCATCCCGTCGTAGTAGTCGGTATTACGTTAGCCAGCACACAGTACATAGCACTAGCCGGTGTCGGCTTCGAACAATCTGCTATCAACCTTGTGCTACTGACTCAATCAACAATGAAATTATTTTTATTTAAACGCTTTGGCGGTGGTAAAATTCCATAGATATATCCAGTAATGTAGAGTAATGTACAAAACTTTCGCGTCAGGCGGGACTAGAACCCGCACCTCTTTCTATATGGGAGCGCGTGCTCTAATCCGTTGAACTACTGACGCCCATTTTGCACACCACTCTTTCTACGCTACAGCCCTTCTACCGACTACCCGGGCAAGGCCGATGACGGCTGGCGACTGACAGATAGATGCGCTGTAGCGTAGAAAGAGTGGTGTGCAAAAATGGGCGTCAGTAGTTAAACGGGTTAGAGCATGCGATACCAGATAGAGTGAGATGCGGGAGTTTTATGCATCACTCTACACTACTGGGTAAATCAACAAAGAAAACATAATTGACTGGTCATGCCGAGTTGACACGAAAGTCGGTGCTACAAAATATTTTAGTACTTATATGAACGTTTCGTGGTGCCAAAGATCATTTCAGCCACTGTGATGGTTATTCACTTCACAGATGGCCTGTCGACTATCTTCAGACTTATTACAGAGTTTCTCAGCATTTATAATTTCTTATGATGACAATATTTTCCGCTAAAATATGTCAGCTAAGTGGTCCCATATGCAACGGTGATTTGCAAAGAATGGTTAGCCTCGTTGTGTTGGTTGTCGAACAAAGAACTGAAAGGTACTATCCAAGTGCAAACTTCATTCAAGATGGTTTAAATTTTCTCTCCAGAGATTTTCGCTTGTTGACTTTGTGCATCTCGATTATCACTCGCTCATCTCATTTCTTTTAAATACTTTGCGTTATGAATTTGAGAAAAGCTTATGTTTTATGGTCGTTCAGATTGTACTTCAAAATTGGCGATCCTTCTTTAAAAACCATTTAACAAGTTCGTTCACACGATTTAGATCATCTACACCAATCCGCTTGGTCCTATTTTGTGGCTCACCACATTCGATGTCGGCTTGCCAACAATGTGCGGTACGCGAACAAAATCCCGCTAACTAATAGATTTTCTTAATTTGGCAATAGAGCAATAACATCAACTTTTCATCAGTCAAGCAGAAGTAATCGAAATGGCCTAACAACACAATTCAAATATGTGCCATCAAACATTCCAGCCATTTTTCAGGTAACATTTGCTGCAGTGCTCATAGAACTCGTCATCCTTGGAGTAAAAGAAAGTTGTCAATCCTCAATGCAAATGACTGATGTCTTAAAACTTCTTCCTGCTTAGGAAGTGCTCTAACGATCAGAAGAGATGATAGTCAGACAGCGACAAGTCAGGACTCTGCGGCGGCTGATCCAGCAACTGCAGCGCAGCTCGATCAGCTTTGTCTTTGTCAATTTGGCAAATGTAGCCTTGCGTTCTCTCGAGGCACGACGAGATTGCGGCGATGTCAACGTGACCAGTACCCGATTACAGATGCCCAGGTGCTCACAGTAGCGCTTGGCGTTGATCGTATTTCCAGCTGACAGCAAGTTCTAGCGAATCGGCCCGGTCATGTCCCAAAACAATTCGTCTCATAAAGAAGGAAACTGCGATAGAGACTTTGTTGAGCGGTCAAGATGCGGCAAGTATGGACAAATTTAGTGCCAAAAGAAAGCTCAATAAATTCGCCCGAAGCAGTATTGATTTGTTACCTGAGAGATGCCAGCCTTTGAATAGTGTTGTTAAATAATTTTGACAGCTTCTGGCTAATGAAATTGGTGTTTAATGCTTTAGTGCGAAAACTTGTGAGAATACCTAATAAAAAAGCTCCAGCCAAATCATTTTAGCCGACACGGGAGCCACCGGAGTGCTCTGGGGTATAGCTCATTTCTCGCAGCAGATGACTACTTCACAAAGGCATGCCACTTACGTCGACATCGTCACCAGGTCATTGGGAGACTATGGACAACTACCTCTCGATACCAGGTAAACAGAACTCCCAGTTTCCATAACAGAACATGTTATGATGCGCTAATATTTACTTTTATCAATGCATCCTTACTTATGCTATTTTCTTTTACTGGAAATACATTATTTCATAAAACCAAGATGTTCTTATGAACTACATAATTGCGTTACAGCTTTGTTTGTTAGTGTTACAATAATGTGACTTTCAGTGATGAGCATTTTGTTTCGGATCCATTCAGTCAGGGTTCGATCGGGATCCTACCGCCGAAAGTTGACGTCACTGGCCTCCGTTATATACGAGGAATTAATCACCATGGAGAGGTTCACATTGAGGGCACTACTTTATTTTATATTTCATGTACTCCGAAATTGAACAGTGCACTCAAAATAGCATCATAATTGCTCTAAGTGAAATCTAACAGTTGGGAAAATAAGCACTTTTCTCTCGTGTAGGTTGAGAATATAGATATGTTTTTCTACGTTCTTCTTTACAAGTCATCGCGGCCGCTTATGGAGATGTCCATGAACTAATTCTAAGATTTAACAAAGCACAGAATTCCCATTTTTCCAAGTAATTGAAAGCGCCACCTATTTAGAGGGAAACTCATTAATAACCTAAAGAATCAATAAGTATGTTTTGTGCTATGTCTAATTCTTTCTACTCCATAAGGACCCTACAGTATCCTTAGCACTCTGAACCTTTCGCCGCCTTCTGTGCAGATTTCAATGCATGCGTCAGTCGTTTGACCTAGATTTTACCCTTTCCGCCTTTTTCTGACCTAAAGTTTCTCTAACATATTCCTCGTTAATCAAGCCAGTGAAGAAGTGAATTTATTTGGCCAACATTTCGACGTCCTCGTCTGCTTCAGAGACGATAATTCAAGTCGATTTCCACGGTCGTTCGTTCTTGTTGTAGTTTCCGTCTTCGTTCTGTTCGAGTTAAATCTCCTCTGGTGAAGCACCGTGCAAATAGATGAACCTCACTCAATGATGCTCGCATATACACGACGTGATGATAATGGTTGTCCGCTGATAATTGCTCGCTTTTCAACAGCAGTCCATCTTGCAGCAGTTATTAATATTCTTCACTAGCGTTTGAATTCAAAGTGATTTGAAAATCAACTTTCCTTTGCTTTGTCATTACTAATCGATCTGCCGATCTAGCCAATAGCCAGAAGTCTATGAAAATCAAGATAAATTGAGTCGGCTAGCGTTTCAACTTCTTCGTCTTCTTCAAAGGAGATTCGAATCGAACGAAAGGAAGACGAAGATCACGATGAACATAATGATTGCGCACATCGACTCGAATAGCTAGCTGTGATGAGGACAAAGACGTCAAACTGTTAGCCGAATGGATTTATTCCTTATCAACTTTGTACTATTCGCTTGATCAGCAATGAATTTATGATTGACTGGTAATGTTGAAGTTAAAGGAAAGTCGGTCTTCGAATCAAAGTATCTCGCTTTGCAAACTAAACAAATAACCAAACTGAACAAGAGAACTTCTTATCGACTATATTGATACCTCGCTTAGAGTTCAGATATAGTCTGAGAGGATATTTTGAGCCTTTTGATAGGTCTGGTATGTCATCTCGAGAGGTAGACGTACTTTTTCGGTGTTCCTGCACGCCTCATCAGTACCACATGCCTTTTGGTTCACCGTTCTCCCACGACTAAGTAACGGCGCCGAAGATGTATCACTCCACGTCAAGTCTATAGATCACTTGATGTTGCGGTCCAAGAGGATTTTTCAGTCGATGGTTCACGGCTGGTGACACTGCATATATCACAATACCTTCCAATCGACTATAGTCTCAAAATAGATGACGCGTGCAAGAACGCCGAAAAGTACGTCTACCACTCGAGATGTCATACCAGAACTTTACAAACGATTAAATATTTTATCAGACTATATTTGAGAATGAAAATATTATCTCAGAAGATTGATTTGCTGCGCCTTTCCTGGTCATTAGGTAGAAGCTGATTTTGATGCACATAAAAATCGCATTCTAAGGACAAAGTTCGAGTGGTTATGATCGGATGGGGTGAAATGACTCAAATGTATGACTGGGCTATAAGAAGACTTCAAGTTGTAAACATTAATGAATACTACTAATGAAAAGACAAGCAATTAGTCCTCAGAAGTGCTGTTGACTACAATAAGTCACTTCAGAGAGTGATTTTCGCATCAGCAGAATACTCGAACATCTCGATGGGACTCATGAACGGAGCTGTGCTGTCAGGACAGCTGGCCGGTGCATTTGTGGCGGACAGACTACTGAACACTGAAGGTTGAGAGTAGGCAAAGTTTTCTTCATAGCTTTCTATAAAAATGATCCTGGTGGTGTATCGACTCTCTCGAAAATTTGCAGAGCGAGTAGCAAAGAGGCTACGTGTAAGATAACTGAAAGTTCAATGAGGGTCTAAGTCGAGATTTTTGCTATGCCTGCCGCCGTAGATCGCACAGCTATATCATCTCCAACAATTCGCGTGAAAGCGCTTTTTCTCTTAGAGACAAATATTGAGTCTAAAGTCCTCTCTATCAATAAGAAGTCCTGAAATCAAAAGAAAAAAATTGCAATCGTAAAACTATTGTAGGAGAAACGGGAGAAGACAATGAAGTCGCTAATATGATTCGCCTTGATGACGAAGCTGATAAGGTTGGTTATAATTACGCGAAATCTAATTTTGTGCACATGCAATCAAATTGCACTTGAAATTCTTCGCCAAGAATGGCGAAACTTTTGGCAAAATCTTACCTATGGCGCTCACTTTTCGGGTGTTGAGATTAGATGGGCCTTCATGTGTTGAAGAATTTTTTTTTAGTGTGTTTACTACTACAGATGCCATTCTCATTTACTTGTAGTGCTGTAAAATTTAGGCTGCGTCGAATTTCCTCCCCCACTCCTCTACACATTATCCCCACACGGCAACAGATACGATTGAATTTGATCATTCTAGTAATGAAAACTCCTCCATCAATGCAAACGAGGATGGTTAGTGGAATGAAATTTATATACTAAGTTTTTAATACATTTCATCACATACTTGCTTATATACTTGAATGACGTTCAAACATTTCTAAAATGTAATCTGTGTATTCCAAAACCACTATCATCAGTGATCATGTGTGCTTGTGACGTAGTGGTTAGAGGTGCTCTACGTCGTACACGTAATCGAAGGTACAGGTTCGATCTCGCGATTTAGGCTCGAAGCCTTTCATCACTCCGTAATAGGTGAACTGGTTTCAGACTTGTCCGGTAGAATAGTAGTGCTGATTTGTTTTATCGAAAGGCCAGCGCGCGTCATTGTGAAGGCCTGATATGCGTTGAATAACCTCAAACGAAACTAGGAATTGAAGACGAAGGCATGTCGCATCCTTCAGGGAATACTCAGCTCCGAGAGCTTTATTCTTCATTACCACTGCTGTCTACGGAGGCTAGTCGAGCTCGAGTGTAATTATGTATTACGGGGAAAGAGGACAGAAAATACAACACCCAACAAGTGGGATAGTTTGAAGGAGTTAGTAGATTGCCTTGGAAATCTCACACAGTTATAAAGACGCAACCATTCTTGATGATATCTCCTTTGAGCCGCTGCGGAACATTTGCAGACGGTAATGGTCGTGACAATCGGCTTCTGACTCGAAAGGCGAATGTGTTCGGTAAAAGAAGAACAGGGGAAAAAATTTTGGGTCACATATGCTGCACTAATTTCATTACTAGGCAAAATTCTGTTCGTTCGGCAACAATCCTTGGCTTCTGCACCACTCAGTATTTGAAACCTTCCACTGGCTGCCGTAACACTGGACATTTAAACGCCAAGGTCAAATGAGTTGTTCCTTTATTGCCGCTAGAGAAGTATGAGATTTCTACCAGTCTTCGACGACTAGATTGGCACTTCATAAACCCCTCCAATCCACTCTATAATTTGTAATAAACAGTGGCAGTTTTTGGCATTTTGTGGAAAGTTAGCTAATCACATTATTTGATTCGTCTTACACTCTTTTGTTTTAGTGTACGAATCCTAATACTTGTAGCATTTAATTAGTTTTTTTCTTCTTCTTCTTGAAAGTCGTAGAATACAGGTTGAAGTCTCCATGCAATCTCGAGGATAGCCTGGCTGTGGCCTTGGATAGAAAGATCGTTATAAACTGCGGAGACTGTTGGGAGTGGGTGATTAGTCCCGCGCTGCGCCGCGACGAGCATCACAACCACGCGGCCACGGTTCCCCTAAGTAATTTTGAAATCAGAGAAAATTCTAACCAAGTTGATCACTCATAGGTAAACGTACACATGTGCCATACAAAGACAAGTTCAGCGTGAGCATACACTGTGAGGCACTAATTTTTGTTCAGGTTTTTTGATTTCACTGCAGTCGACGAATAAACTGTTTATTTTCTATAGTACAATTCGACCGAGTTGCTCCTCTCTTATAATAGTGAAATACTTAGATGGCATTTTCTCAGCTAAAAAGAGCTACCTCCAAAACTAAGCTTTTAAGAAGCCCTCCATGTGTTTGAAGGCAATCTAGATGAGGAGCCTAACTTCATCCAAAATTCTTTTGTCTACGACACATCTAGTCAGTATCCAGCTACGCAACCAATTGAAACAGAGACATACAAGCATTTCAGCCTCGGAAACGGTGATCCAGGTTGGTAACGTTGAGCACTAAGCATAAGTTATCAGTTTTGAAGCAAGCAAAACGATGAGATTTAAGTCTCCAACTTTCTCTTTTTTACGGCCTTTTGTTTTCAAAGGAAGTGACCACGCGTCGAAAATTATCACATTTGACAATGATTAGTTTTCTATTCACCTTATTTCTGTCTAACCCTCTCCCTATGACATGCTTAAGCATTGTGTGAGAATGAAGTTTTTTAAAAAGGGTATTCCGAAAAGTTTCTTTGTTTTGGGCGAAGATTTCCCAATGGACTAATAGTAATCATTCAAAAGCTTGAATATCGAAAAATACGGCAGTGCACTAGTTCTTAAAAAGGCTTCTTACAGCGCTGTAACACTAATGGTAAAACTGTATTTCGCACACGTCGTGTTATGTAATTTTGCGGTACAGGGCTTTTCACAAATGCATGTTTTCCAAGGAGGCTTTCTGACAATGCTACAGCAGAAATTAAAATTGCGTATTACACGGGTCTCATTATCGCGCGCTCCTCCGATATTTATTCCTAAGCTTTTCGTCCGTTTCGTAGGGATTCCTTTGGTTTCTGTACTAGAATTGTTGAAGAAACTTTCTTCGACGTTCTCTGTAATTAAGCTTTTCCTTGCCAATATGCCAAAGCCTAAGCAGCCTAAGCCTGTGCACGGAAAGCAATGAAGGCATAGGGGAAATCTTGAAGCTCACAGTCGTCAATTGTTATTTAGAGTTTGCCTCAAGAAGAAAAACCCCTATTTTTGAACCAGAAACCACGTGCTGCATGTGAATGGCTCTGCGCGATCAATACACATCCATTTAGACGCCTTAGCCTTGAGCCTGTGATCTCGTCGCAGGGCAGTAAAACGGTTTTCCGGAAGGTAAGCGCAGTGTTGGAATCATTGAGACATACGCTATCGATTAGTCAATTTGAAGGCGGGAAAAGCTTTGTTTCACGAAAAACACGCGCATGTGGAACACGGTTTTATATTCTGTTACAGCGCAATGAAAAAGCCTTTTTAAAACAAGCGCGTTAAAATTTCTTAGATTTACGTCATTGACGTCATATATGAAAAGCAGTGTCCAGCAAAGAATATGCGCAATAAAGCGTGTCGTAGGGGAAGCGCAATTCTGTTTTTGCACCTATCACAGCTACAGTTTTGTAAGAAAGTTCTTCCATAAAACAATACATTTTTGAAATCTCTAAGATTTAGATTTTGAATGACTACTAAGGTAAGTCTTTGTCCAGCAAAAAAGGTCCCTTCATATATCTTTTTCCGATATCAGAAAAGTACTGACAAAATCGCGTCAACACCTTATTTAGAGACCTTTTTCGGTTGATAGAGTCCACTTAACTCTTGGTACCCATTAATAGTTTGAAAAATCACGATTATGGAATTGGGTCTAGTATTCAGAAAGGTCTTTGTAATGTTCTGTAAGAAGAAAAATTAACGGGTTTCGCACTCGGTATAGTTGGTTTGCTTCTCAAACTTTACAGCGGGTTTATTTGCTTATATAAAACAAAATGAAAAGCTGAGACATTTGAATGATAGCACAAAGTCTCTTGCACATCATACAAGAAAGCCAGGAAATTACTTTCTGAACGGGGAAGAAGTTTGGTACTTGTCCATTATGAGGCGACAAATCAAAGGGATCTCATTCGCAGGACAAGAACTTTTCATAGGAGTGTTAGTAATCATTCGAGAGCTTGGATTTCTAGCTATAGCCTCACGTCTCCTTTTTTTAAAAACACCCTTCCATAACGCTGTAAAATCAGCACAACCATGTCTCAGGCGTGCACATTTCTCGCAGGACAGAGCTCTTTTTTTGGACTATCAGTAATCATTTCGACAGCGTAATCGTTTCTGACTCCAACGCTGTGCTTACATCCTGAAAAGAGCGTTTCTCTGCAGCGTAACAGGTAAAATAAGTTGAATTCGCATATGCAACCAAGGGTGTCTTCGGCCAATTCACGTGCCCCTGGCTACAGCAGCTGACGTGCGCTGACGCGAGTAGTAGACCGGTGCAAGGTCTAGCTACTCGCGCAGCGCACGTCACTGCCTGAGCCAGGGGCACGTGAATTGGCCGAAGACTCCCTTGGATTGCATATGCGGATTCAACTTATTTTACCTGTTACGCTGCAGAGAAACGCTCTTTCCAGGATGTAAGCACAGCGTTGGAGTCAGAAACGATTACGCTGTCGGATGATTACTGATAGTCCAAAAAAGAGCTCTGTCCGGCGAGAAATGTTGCACGCCTGAGAATCAGTGGGTTTTGTGCTGATTTTACAGCGTTATGGTGAAGGGGTGTTTTTAAAAACAAAGAGACGACCTTTTCGGGGACGTGGACCTACCTCTTCTGCATCTCTAACACCTAGCGTGGGGACGCATTGATATACTGTTGTATTCAATTGTATTATTGCTGTCAATTTCCTATGTTATGCTAAATGTAAATATATTATGTTGCTATAAGTAGGAAAATAGCAACAATAATGCAATAATAATAATAAATAATACAATAATACAGTAAAATAGCAACACTAATATGAATAATAATAATAAGTAATACAATAATACAATAAAATAGCAACAACAATACAATAATACATTGAATGCATTCTGACGCTGGCGGTTAGAGATGTAGAAGAGGTGGGTCCGCGGTCCCTAAAGAGTAAACGCAGCAGTCTGCCATTGTCAGACGCAGCACGTCGGAGTTGGAGATGCGAGGGAGGTGGAGCAGACCGTCCAGAGTTACCACTTAGAGATGTAGAGGCTGTGGGTGTACGGTCTCCAGAGAGTTCACTACACATAGCATCCTTTTGCTAACATGCAACACTTTTGCAGTATAATTCGGATATATTCCCAGGGCCGACTATTGACTGACCCACTGATCAAACATTTCTATCATTTTCTTCTTTAGCGAAAACAAGCTTGTTAAAAGACAGTATTATCTTCACAATAGAGATACTTACAATGGCTACGTTTCGGTGGTTTCGCCTTCTTCAGAGCCGGAAAGAGTCTATTTGTTGTACAATCTACCCAGCCAAACAATTCCATAATTCAAGCAAACGAAGCTTAATACTCAAATGATAAATCGCGTGTCAATCAGGTCCTATTAAATGCTCATCGCTTTGCTGTTTTTCGATCTACTAGTTGTTAACATGTAGACTATCCGTAGCGAGTCTTACATAAGCGAAGTGAGTGCCTGACTCGGATCCATAAAAATCGATTTGAGTTATGGTACGAAATTACGCGCTATGTCGAAGCACTCCTTTTGCAATCTATGTTTGGGTTTCGGTATAGATCACAAACGCTTC
The DNA here is from genome assembly GCA_019055375.1 of Parelaphostrongylus tenuis. NCBI lineage: Eukaryota > Metazoa > Nematoda > Chromadorea > Rhabditida > Metastrongylidae > Parelaphostrongylus > Parelaphostrongylus tenuis. Next base: position 322,897 of record JAHQIW010000750.1, on the reverse strand, counting down.
GACAATTGTGCGCACTACGAATCTACGTTTTCTTTTCTGCAAAAGATTTCTACACAATGACCATCCTCGCCAAGGAGCGGAAAACTAGAGCGGGAAATTTTTGAAAAAACCTTGATTTGTATCAAAAATCCAGACCTCGGTGCTACTGCTCTATGTAGTGACAAGTGTACAACCAAAAATGAGCAAAACGATATTTAGTAGAACTTGATTGCTATAGGATTCGCATTTTGCATAAAATATTTTATTTATTTTGCTTACAAATTCTTTGCTTAAGTAGATTGCACGTCATTTTGACTCTGCGAGGCTGCGGTGAAGACGAAACCGCATAAACGTAAGCCATTGCAAGTGCCTATGTGGTAGTCTGTAAATCTTGCGTTAACAACCTCGTATTCGCCAAAGTAAATTAGGAACAGTTCCTATATAATTGCCGTGTCTCTCCAGTGGAAGAGTTCGAGCCACCTCCACTGCCCTTGGACCCTTCGGCGCCGACCCCATCAACGACGACGACTACTGCAAAGACAACGTTTACACCAGCCGATCCGTTCCGGACTACTACTCCGTTCGAATACAGCACCTCAGCGATCCATACTACTGCATCAGCCGTTGAGACAAGCACCTTCGAGCACTTTAGTTTTGAAAATTCCGTTGGCGGTATGTTACTCTTACAGCAGCAGCATTTTTTTATTTTAGCCTGTTCAGTTAACACCACTGACTTTTGCAAAATGTTTATGAAATTACTTAGGCTTAGCAGTAGTGTGCTCAGTCGATCGAATATACAGAAGCTTGTGTCGCCCGCTGAATGGGAATACTTATATCTCCGATAAAGTTTTCAAACACATGAATTCGCTTTGTTACTCTTAACAAAAACTGAATAGTGCGTTGGAATCGCTACATTCGATAAATGCAGCTCCAGGCCAGTAAAAGGCGCAATAGTGGCTGGTAATCCATGATATCAAATGATGCAATCTCACAAACGTACGAGCTAAGGTGGGCAAGAAGATGTAGACGTGAATAGTCGTACTTTGACCATACATAATTTTCGTGGAAGAATTAGTGAGTATCTAAACTATCATTAGAATCTGAGAATGAGTAGGGCATGTAACTCAGTGGTTAGCAAACCTAGTTTCGACACTTAACTACAATGACTATGAGACGATGTCAAAACAACGAAAGCGATCAGATGACAACACAGTCAGTAAGCAAAGGCTAAATAACGGTAGGGAGGTGTCCTGAGATATGAGAGTAGCTTTTTGCGATAGGGTGGTGAAGTGATAGTGTCACATAGAATACGATAGGAATGATGCGCTGAGATCAACATGGTAGGTAGCACGTATATTAATACCTCTAACTTAGTGGTCGCTGCTCATGGCGTCAGCTTCCGAACGACGAGGAAAAAGCAGGTTTGAGCCCCTTCCTCAACATTTCGTTGCATTCACGTGGATACGCCTTGGCCCGCTTATCTTCAATATTTTAAGAATATCAGCTTGACCAGCATTTGACGACATTTATGAAAAAGTAAGGCTGGAGAACCCGTACAGAAGTGTAGAGATTTCTGTGAGCGTTCAATGCGAAACAACAAATCGGATGCAAGAAGCTGGAATCCGAGAACTACATGTAATGACGGGTCGCATAAAATAAATACTAGATATGCTTAACATAATGATTAGGACGTCTATGTGATAGGGAAGCTTAGTAATTGGAATTTACTAAATGAAGTAAACCACTAGGATGGAGTTGGTCACTGTAGAAACGCCAACTGAACGGAATGATCAATGGCTATGACGCCGCTTGTATTCCTTCGGACTGGGCGGAGTTTCGACGTAGCATCTGAGTTTTCTAGAAAATGAACCCTCATTAGAGTTTGATTAACACGCGCAAAAGTACACAGGGTCGACTAATAGACTGTTCAATTACCCGAGTTCATCCGCTTCAGAGCAATTTTCCATACGAAAGAGATCTTATCAAAGTGGTCATTTCAGAAGCAAAAGTTGACAATTTTGTGTCTGAGAGTAGTCTGGATGAGGAGCCACAGTTCATCAAAAGCTTTGTCTATGAGACTTCTAGTCACTATCCAGCGACTCAACCGATTGAAACGTCGACATTCAAACACTTCAGTTTCGGAAACGCCGATCCAGGTTTGTAAACGACAAGTGCTAAGCATAAATTTATAGGTTTGAACTAAGCAATACAGCAACTTCTGTGCGAACCTTCTCACCTTCTTTATTCAAATATTTCTTCAAATAAAAATTGCTCGTCTAAACGGAAATGCTACTCAATGAAAAAATCTGACTGTACACTTTCAATAATCCTTCTGATTTTATGGCTTTCCCATTGTTTTCTATCAGCATTTTATCGGATGTCTCTGAAAAACAAAGAATTGCGCTACAGCATCTAAATCCCATTTGTGTGGACTAGGTGTTGAGCCGAGTCGTGGTTCTCCTAGAAACTTGGCGACTTGTTCTCGTAAAAATGCAAACGCACACGGTCTTTTCACTGTATTTTGAAAAGTCTTTCACAGTGCAGCGTAATGTGTGTTAATTAGGCCAGAAAAGCTATTGGAAAAACGTTTGAATTTCACTGGTTTAAAAGCAGCCTAACCGCGTGTAAGCCTTGCTAATCAAGAATACTTTTCCATGAAAACTTTGTAGTATAAGGCTGGATAGCCTAAATCGTAAATATAAGGCTGGATGGCCTAAATCGTAAAGTTCACGTTTTCCAAATGTCGGTTGTAAATGACTGTCCTTCTAGGAACATGTAAACCACTGCTATGCAGTTCAGAGATAATAATGTTGTTGCTTCAGTAGGAGAGTTCGTGCCACCTTCACTGCCGTTAGATCCAACTATGACGGACGCACCAACGACGACAACTACTGCGAAGACAACGTTCACTTCAGCCGATCCGTTTCGGGCTACCACTCCGTTCGAATACCGCACTTCAGAGGTGTATAGTACTCCGCCACCTATTGAAACAAGCACCTTTGAGCAGTTCAGTTTTGGGAATGCTGTTAGCGGTAGGCTTGCCTTTTAACACCACTATTTTTTGTTTATTTATGCGGATGATGGAGTGGTGAGGTGATGCACTCTACCAGTAAGCAAGGTGCTGATCAGGCCCTCTCACTACTAGCGCGGCTATCTCCGAAATCCCGAGAAGAGTCAATCAGTCAGCACTTCACCACTTCATCAAGGCGATATCTTGGAACATCAACAGAAGCGACACGCGATATGTTCGAAGACCCAGAAAAAGATATTTGCAAAAATGTTGATAGTACCCTATACGGTCAAAGTACGACTGGGAGCAAAATAGGGTGAGGGTTTCGATAGTGCAGTGTAATCGCGCGTTGCTACGGGAAGGTTTACTCTCAGTTTGAATCGATTACACTAACATCAGACTCCAAGTAGTAAATGTTAACGCTTTTCTAAGATATCCATAGACAATGAATACGAGGATACCCAAGTGCTGCTGTTCACACAGTAGATGGGGTTATGTCAATATGTGATGATAAATTTTTCATTTCTACCTGATCAGCTGATAGTGCTGGCACATCCAAAATGCCAGCGAAATTCACTAGCGTTACTGATTTGGGTTCACTCGATCGAAACTGCAAAGGCGGTTCGTTGGCAATTACTTGTAGAATTAATCCGCATCGATAAAATTGATAAACGGATTAGCACATTTCATTGCTTTTATCAAAAAACTAACTAGTGCGCTAAAATCGTACCAATCCATAAATGCTGCTCTGGGCCAATATAAAAGACAGTATGTGGTATTACGTGTTATCAACTGTTGTAGTTTTATAAGTGTATAAGCTAAGGTGGACAACGAAATGTACATGTAGATAGTTATACTTTGACTGCACACATTCTTTGTGGTAGTGCTATTAAAAGTTATTTGAAGTATTGCTGGAGTCATAGTTATAATAAATATGCATAGCGCAAGGGCTAGGGATGCTCTGAAATGCGAACACGGTTATTGATACGACACCGCTATCTGAACCCACCATGCATTCATTCCATGCTTCAACGTCTGTAACTTGTTTCAGACATGTCTAGCAGGATATTACCTTCGATTTGTTATTTCGCTTTCTAGTTGCAAGAATGAATACAATCCATCGCTATAGCACATAACATACTCATCTAAGGTCTCCAACACGAACGCTTTACTCAATTTTTCAGTTTGTGGGGTTTTTATTTGCACTGTCGCTTGTTTATGTCTACTATTACAGCTGATAATATCGCACAGGATTCCTCAGTTCGTTTTTACACAAATTGCTCACACTTGGAAGAATACAAATGCTTTCCACTTGGCTTTAGGTAGCTGATGGCTGACGAATTAGAAGCAGCGAGAGACGGGAAAAGTAAGCGAAATTAATGCTGTGAATCTGCGATGAGATGATGCTGTCTTTTGATAGAAGTTCTCCGAATTCGGATTTCGATTCGTTTTTACTTATCACAATTTTATTCTATCGTTATTCGAGTCACATATCTACATTTGAAAGATTGATGTCTGGGCAAATTTCTATCGCAACCTATGCACTAGTATTTCTGGAATATGTGTAAATGGAACACTTTGCCTAATGTTCGATTTATTTCGTGTCAATTGACATCACGTCCGCTGGAGTCTATAGATTTGCACCTCACTTTCTGGAAGAGCTACCTCTGATGCGCTGTGGGTGGCAAGGCGTGTACTGTGATTCCGAGAACCAAAGTTAACCCGGTGTGAAAAGAAGAACTGGTTTCTGATTAATCGTCAGCAATTCTAATGAAGAAAACAGAGTCCTCAATTCGCAGTTAGGGTCATTTGAGATTTCTATTTATCGAGGAGAGATCCAAGGCAACGAGACAGTGCGAGGAGAGACCCAAACGATACGTGAGAATTGTTCTGCGGAAAATAAGGTAATTCCTGTTATATTTTCACACTTTTACGACTATCGTCTTGCTATCCATTCTATTACGACTATCGCCTACGGCAGTGGACCGATTTTGAGCATGACCAGAGTAAGTGGTAGATTCTAGGAACAGTAGAGCACACCAGCCAGCAACGGTCGCATCGGGTACATCTAGTTGGTAAAGTCAGTGAAGCGCCTTAGGCATTTTGTGAGGCTAGAAAGACATAAACGTTCTCAATGATGCCTCCTTTAAAGTATCTCTCGCTTATTCCCTTGCTCCGTTAAATAGATTTTCTTCCATAGTTTCGTAAAGAATACTGCTTGTGACCGTCGGCTTCTGACGCAGACCCTCGGATTATTGCAGGCTTATCTTCCCATAGGTAGGCCTACAAATGTGTCACAAAAATATCGAATTTAACCCGAGGATACTCCATGGAACAAAGGTTTAATTTTCAGTGGTCCAATTTCGACACAGTTGATCAGTAGTTTATGTTCTTGAAACAATAAGAACTATTTAGTTCTTTGAATATTAATGACATAATTGTGTAGCATTTTGCCAGCCACAAAAAGCTACTATAGAAGCGATCTTTGCAGAAACCGACAATTATGTGTTTGAGAGTAGCGTGGATGAGGAGCTACAGTCCGTCGAAAACGCATTTGTGTACGATACTTCCAGTCACTATCCCGCAACGCAACCAATTGAAACATCGACATTTAAACATTTCAGTTTCGGAAACGCTGATCCAGGTTGGTAACGTTAAGCATTAAGCATGAATTTGCACTTCTGAAGCAGGCAAAATAGCGATGATCGTGCTATCTCTCATATTTTCTTATCTTTTCATATGAAAACGGCCTTTTTTTTTTGAAGAAAACGACCATATTTCGAAATTTCACATCTCACAATATTTAGATTTCTTTTCACCTTAGCGTGACTACTTTTTTGTGCTAAACTATCGCCAGCACCATGTAAGCCCACGTATTTTGAATTATACGTTGAGTCGAGTCATGTGTACTTTCCAGCTTCGACAAGGCTATTCAACTTCTCCTAAAGGTTTCAAATCAAAAACTACTCATGAGCTTGAAACTATTGTGAATCTTGATGCTACAACTTATCATAACTATAATCAGGAACATGAAAGTTATAGTTTCCGTAAAGTTATCATCGGGTCGACGCTTTGACGCCTTTGCCATCTCAGCTGCGAAGATTCAAGCTATTGCCCATTGCTGCTCATTTACGTGGTGCGGATCCTTATAGTCGCATCGAGTCATATCCATTGAAGTGGAGTCGCTTACTTACGAAATATCTCACTTCGTAAAAGATCATGAACAATAAAGCGTCCGGTGTTGATCAATCCCTAACAAATGCGCCATGCACTCGACTTCGTGAAACATCCCATAGGTGACAAATCTGGCCTCAGAATGACTTACAATTGGCTACCGATGTGTCAAGTCGGTGCTTTTCTAAACTCGGATGGATGAAGGGCTCAATGGTCCTTAGGTGGACTGAACCAACGATTTATCCTGTACTTCGTGCAGAGCACCACTGACCACTGTGCCAAGTGCTCTGAAGGCCACTGAAAGTCATTGCATAGACCGAATATGCACTCAGTCACCTCCACGGTGTTTGATGGTGTCGAGCGTATGATGTCAACAACAAACACTTCAACGCTTTGTAAAGAGAAACTACCATCGCTTTGTTACCATTTTCACCATTTATTGCGAAACTCATTCAACAAGCAGCATAGTGTAAATCAGAAGCGTTTGAGCAGATCTTTTGGAAGTCTTAAGTGTTTCCAACTGGCACTGATACAGCTTGAACGGACGCCATCGTAGCCAGCTGTATTGCTTTTCGAGAGTGCATCACAGTGAGCCGAGAGTGGGTACGCCGTTTCGTACCGCTTACGTTTTTCATGTGTTAGTTGTAAATGGCTATCCTCCTAAAAACATGCAACACTGTGCAGTATAGACATAAATGCAGAGTCTGTTCAGTGGAAGAGTTCGTACCACCGCCGCTTCCGTTAGATCCAACTGCGACGGACGCACCAACGACGACAACTACGGCAAAGACAACGTTTACTCCAGCCGATCCGTTTCGAACTACCACCCCTTTCGAATACCGCACTTCAGAGGTGTACAGTACTCCGCTATCAGTTGAAACTAGCACGTTCGAGCACTTCAGTTTTGGAAATTCTATGAGAGGTAAGTTTTTATCCAGCAGTGATATTCTTTATTCAATTATAAGAGTGATAGAAGAACGGGGTATGCATTCCGCCAGGAAGCAAGGTTTTGATTAGGTCTTCTTACCAGTGCCTTCTTGCGATACACGTGAACACCTTAGCACGGTTGTCGCCAAAATTTCAAGGTAACTAGGCTAGCCAATATTCTGCTATACTAATGAAGGAAACGAAATTCTAAAGCAGTAGCTGGAACACAACGTAAGACGCTTGAAGTCTTCTGGGATTATGATTATGAGGAAACGAATCGAATGCTAGAACTACTGAGATTTACGCAGTAAAAAGTATGATAGGTTATCGTTTGTGGTAAATTAGAATGATAATTTTTTATAATTTTTCTCAGATAAATGAGACATCTTAGACATTGGGAAAATCTTTGAACTTACTAGGAATTAATAGTATCTTTAATGCATTCCGCAGTGTTATGATGTTTTCTATATACTTAAGAGAATTAAGTGGTGAGCAAAAACGCGGCCTCAGTCGGGAACTAAACCCGCGTTTCATACTATCCGGGAACGCGTGCTTTACCACTACACCACCGAGGCACATTTGCCCAATCACTCATTCTTCAACATCCCAATGTTAGCTATCAGCCACCAACCTTTGACAGGTTTGGTAGGGTATGCGATTTCGCGTCATAAACCCAATTGAGCTGACAGCTATTATAAGCTATTCAGCTTGGTGGCTGATAGCTAACATTGAGATGTTTAAGAGTGAGTGGTTGGGCAAATGTGCCTCGGTGGTGTAGTGGTAGAGCACGCGTCCCCGGATAGGATGAAACGCGGGTTCGATTCCCGGCTGAGGCCTCGTTTTTGCTTACCACTCAATTCTCTTAGGAACTTACTAGGGTTAGCATTAGTCGTTAGTGAGAAGTCCCAACACCAATGCACCGTTTGAATGCTGAAGCCATAGAATTTTGTGTTTACTGCTGTGTGTAACGTTTATGCTAACTGCTACTATGAAATAAACGATTTTCGGCAATTCAAATTCGATTCGGCTTTAACGGTCGACTGAGCCCAATCAAAAGCTTTTATTTGCATTCTCTTAATCATTTGAGTCGAGAAAGGGCCTCGAAATACTTTTTTCATGATCCCGTAATAAACGATCGTCATTTTGATATGAAGTCGTATATTCCACTCTACACAGCACGCTCCAATGGAAACACAGTGCTGTCTGAAACTACTTCTGATTTGTTCCACTGTTTCAGTGTATTAGGCAATAGTATAATTTGTGAATGGTATGATATTGGCTTGTCTATTGGTTGATCCCATGATCATTGTGGCTGTTGGGATTTACACTTGATACTTCAACGAGTTAGTGGAAGTATCAACGTAACGGTCTACCTCAGCAAATTTTTGAAGGGACTATCAGCTGGCTATTCTTGCGGACTTAGCTCGATTCCATCTGGATTAGCTGTCTATTTTTGCTAGTTTCACGATGATTATCAAGATAAAAGTTTGTTTCCAACATAGCTGTAATCTTGAATGGAGTTTATTGCACCTGGAAAGTAGAATGATATTGTAAATGCTGATAATTCAAAAAAGGGAAATTTGTGACATACTGGTTGGAAACTTCATACAGTACAAACGCGGTATTCTCTTCAATCGTGCTTCTGGAAAATCTCAACCCGCATGACAAAAGGCCTACGATGTGAAGACTAGTGAGCGTTCAGTATCTGTCCTACGTTTTATGAGAGTACATCTGTGTCGTCATTAAGCATTTGTAAAAACTCAATTTCCTCAACTTGTAGCTTAACTTTAGGTGGATCCAAACATCTTCATATTTGAAGGATTTGAGAGAACGGGGTTGTTGTTGTCCGCACAACAAAGGAAGTCGAATAGTACTGCTAAGATTGGAATAAACAAAATTTCAGCAACGTTTCGATTCAGAGGCTACCTAGTTGTCAATTGAATTCCAAAATCTACTGCTATGATATTCACATTAAAAGCAGTACTTTGTTATCCATCACATCTCAAAGGCCCCACCCACATCTTAATGGAGAATTGTTATTGTATGGCAAATCTAAAGTTTTCATATTTGTTTATTTCTTTGATGAAAGCGATTGTTCTTGGCAGTAAATTTTTGGTAAAATTTTGCTCTTACAAATTTTCCAAGAACACGAGCACAATTATTGAGCAAGTCGTTGAAATTCTCAGTAATAAAGCCTCCTGTTGACAATTTCATATCAAAAAATGATATCTTTTTTCCCTTTTCTTTTTTCTTCGATATTTGTGAATTTCTTTGATAGCGTTCCATTTTTGGGGAAGAAATGTTATAAAATGTTATCTATGATACAGTTGATTGTTGCTGTTCAGTTACAATCGCCTATCAAGAGGACGTCGATTCTAATAAAGTCGTCGATGATGATTTAGTAAGACAACTGCAGGAACTCATTGAAATGGTAAACTTTACACAAAATCAAGTTCTTTTTCAAATTTATTCCAACTCCCGAAATATTCTGGAGCCATTGAAAGTACTCTGAGCAAACTGTCAAAGAATAAATTTGAGAAACTTCATAACGAATACAATAATGGATGGCTTGATAGATTGGTCGGTTGCGTAATACTAGGTCTTCTTATGAGTTTTAGCACTAGAGCAACAAGCACCAAAACTTATTAATTAGAAATATTTCAAATTGCTTAACAACTGTATTCAAACTATGGGTCATCAGCATGAACACATCTCTGCCATTTCTCGGGAAACAAGTCAATATCGCTTTGTGCGGAATTTTTTGAGCTTTTTTTCAATACCACATTTGTCCATACTTGCCGCATAATGGCCGCTCAACGAAGTCTTTATCGCAATTTGCTGCCTTACGTGCACGAACTGGGACACGATGACCCCACATTCGAGATCCTAAATCGCTCAAAGGCTCAAGGATTTGTATCAAGCAGATCGCTGCAATCGGATTACCACTTTCTGGACTCACGAAGTTGCCAGATTCGGTGGTATTAACTATAGAGTCACTAAAGTCAAGCCTTCTTAGTTCAGAACACGTACCACAGTTCAGGAACACGTTTCATTCACTCGGTTTACTCAGAAAATACACTATCTTTTATTTTCATTCTTTCACTGCTAACTGGTAGATGTCGGTGCTGTTACTCATGAACAATTTATCAGAATTTTTCTAGGTTAGTAGAGAGCTTTCTGCGAAAAGGGTATTTAATCACCTCCTATGTACACAACTGTCACTGGACAGTAGGCTTATAGTCAATACCAGATAAAATACAATTCGCACAACTGCAAATCAACCGCATCTTTGTCTGCATGATAACGAATGCACGAAAAGCATAAGTCTTTCGGAGATAAAGTCAAAGGGAGTACTATACCGTCCGTTTCTGCGTATTTTCTTAAGACAGCGCTCAAATTACAATACATCTCTAAATTATTATTTGAGCCAACATGTCATGTGGTCTGTTAATGAGCTTTTTTACAGTTCAATGCACGTGTTTCGGCCTCGAGCAGCGTCGTCAGTAGGGCAGGCCCTTCGCCTTTAGCCAATCCTCTCGGGGTACTCCATTCCCCCATACTAAGATTAGGCGATGACGAACGATCTGTACAATTGCCGCCAAGTGAAAATCACTAAACCGGCATTGTATACTCGATTGTTTCTGGCTGATAATTTGAAATATTACCGTTCGTGATATATATTATATATTATTTATCTGGTATTGACTATAAATATACCGTTCGTGATTTTTCAATTAAAGGCACTTGTGTAAATCATTCGTCGTCGTCTACTCTAAGTAGGGGATTGGAGCACCTCGAGAGGATTGGTTCAAGGCGAAGGGCTTGCCCGACTGGCGAAGCTGTTGAAGGCCGAAACACGTGTGAACGTGTGTGTGCTTTTCGCCTACAGTACAAATAAGCACTCGCTACTTGTCCTCAGTGTTCACAATCTCCACCTGTCCTTTTGATAATTGCGCACTCGATATCCCTTATATGGAGGAGGTCCCTAAAATTCAGATATATATGATAATACATAGCGTTATCATTATTTCATGGCAATCATGCACCTTAACACCCAGAATAACATTCATCGTGACTGTTCAAAAATTTTTTAGGTGCCATCGTCCAGTAAGCTCCAACTAGCTACTAGGCTTGCGTCGATTTTGAAGAATCTGCTGATGTCGATACCGAAAAGACGATGATGTACAAAATTTAGGATTTCGATTACGTTGCCAGCGGGTCTGAACTGTACCATTTCCTATGGTACGGACTAAAGATTTATGATAATGTACAGTTCATATACAAGGGTATCAAACCACCAGACGACAAACAATCTTCAATAAAAATACTTGGAAACGACTTTGTTGTATATGGTCGGGTCAGTTCAGATCCATTAGCACTATAACCTTTGGAGAAATGAACATTATATAGAAAACCAGAAACAAGGTCATCTAAAATGATGAACAAAGTTGGCAGTAAGTCATAGAAAGTCATGAGGAATATTGAAAATTATTATGTCGGGCAAACAACGAAAAAACGATTAACTAAAAAAATTCATAGAAAGTTTGATTTTTTCAAAGGATCCTACTATGGACAGTTTCAATATCCATGAATCGAGGAATAGTTTAGGCCATATAACAACCATCCAATCTGATTATCACACTAATCAGGACTTTTTATCTTCCGTTTCACAGTGATCATTGGAAAGTCCTAGCTAACAGTTAACAGTAAACAGAACTTGTGATTTGATTTTAATGACAAAGAGGAGAAGAATGAAAACTTGACAGTCAAGAATTCACTACTTCTTGCATCATAACGCAACATTCGAAATGCTTTGTGTACTAAGAATATTTGAGAAAGAAGAAAGAGAGAAAAAGAGAAGTAAAAGAAAAGCATTATATCCAGTACATTAAACTCTTGGGGGTTTACTTTGATACACAAAAGTTTTCATCGTATTTTCTCTACTCTGTCGACAACCTGTTCAACATAGATCTTAGACATGGCCCAAGACAAACTGATCTCTGCACTCATTCATATATAAAAAGACTTTTTAACGAAATTCATTGAAATTATTTGACTAACAATTGATGCTTATTTCATTTAAATCGCTTTAATAAACCATGATTGTTGTAAGAGACTGTCGGGTGTCTAATAATAGGTTGGGGAGAAAAACCTGAGAAAATGCGTGTAACTTTTCGGGTGTCGGCCATTTGTGTTTTCGGGCTCATTTGAAAGCCCGCCTTCTCCTGCGTTGATTGGTATACAATTTATCTACTTATTTCAAGATGGAGTTAATAAGCGAGCAGGTTAGGTTGTTGATGATGCACGAATGGCTGTTGGGTTCAAATGCAACGGTGGCAAGTGAACGCATCAATCTGGCGTGGGGCGAAGACACAGCTGGCAAAAGTACGGCGTACAGATGGTTCAAAAAGGTTGACGAAAGTGAAGAAAGTATGGAAGATCAGCCGCGTTCAGGTCGTCCAAAAGCAGTTGATCGTCAAGATGTGCTTGAAGCGACTGAAGAAAATCCTTCTTTGACAACTCGGTCATTCATTTCTTCAACAGCAAGAAATCGCAATTTTGTAATCGCGGAATCGATCCTTTGCCGGAGAAGTGACAGGAAGTGCTTGAAGTTGAAGGGGAGTACGTTGACTACTACTTTGTCTTTGTTCAGGTGAAATAGGTGCACAAATAATTGTTTTACTAGCACAGTTGCTACAGTGGCAGAGCTTAATGTGGGGCGGGGGTCACTGACGAGGAGGCCGAAACCTCCGAAACACCGGTGTGTGGCCCTGGCCTACCAACCTGGTTTAGGCTCTAAACATTCTTTTTTTTTTTGGAATCATTTTGAATGTTCACGAGGTTTTCAAAAACAGTCGATCTTATGGATTGTTTTACAAGCATTTTTTCAAATCTTTTTTCCCAATCTATTACCGAAATGAACCCAGCGCAATTTCCAAATTTCTTCTAAAACCGACAGCATGTTTTGCATGATGTATTACATTAACACATAGTAAATAATAGCGTGCATATCAATCACGCCTATAGAGCGATAGATCGAATTACCATCTACAACCTTTTTAAATTCACAACCGTTCAGGTTTTCTGGTCATTGATGAAAACTTCCATTTTCGGATAACAGAGACCCCCATAATGGATGCAAAGTTGGCATCGCTCAAGCCGCAGCCACACAAGTTCAGGAATTCAGCGTTATGTGCTAAAGTGAACACACGACCAAGATTATGGTAATTTGTCTAACACAGCTCATTAAAGTACACTGTCCACGCAACAACTACTTTACATCAAACTCATATTCAAAGGTATTTCCTTTTTTACTTATTTCACGCAGCTCGTCATCACAATCTACTGTGCGGATCACCGACTTCTTGTTTTCAATTCGATTTCTCACATTCGTTCTCCATAAAGGTCTCAGATCAACTGACAAGTTAGTTTGGCAGCTGCTTGAAGAATTATTCTCTTCTTGAACATAGAATGCCGGTCGAGACGATTCTCCCTGTAGTCTTGAATGAAGGGGAGCTAAGGCGTTTCCAGAAGCGTTCTATGAATGATTGCAAGAAACTGTTGGTGGATAGTCGAATCCGCGCCTATCACTGCCTTGCTCCACCGCCTTTATATCGTACAATGTAAAATGTTCCAATTTGTGTGAAACACTTCTGCAAGTTGGGTATACTTGAATTTTAGCACTTTTTTTGGCCAAGTGGTTGTGATACTGGTCACGGCGCACATATACATGAATATGCTGTATAACATTCATTACAATTCGTGAATCTCACAAAAAATATCAAACTATCTTGAAAAAACAAGAATGTGCACTAGTGATTGATAAGAAGAAGTTGGACGATTGTACTTTGGGAAGTCCGGATTAACCACAAAATTCCGAATAAATAACCCACTAGCGATCCAATACTATAATATTACAGACGTTTATTAGCAATAAAGTCAGAAACTACAAATCAGAATATCTTCAATCGCTTGCATATTAACAACGTCAAATTAGACATTATCAAAAGATAGATGAAAAGAACACTTTCAAAGATAAATCTTGGTGCGAATATCTTCCATACCATTAGATGTCGTTTGTGAATAGCTGCAGCTATACATGAGAATAAGGATGATATAGCGGAACAACCAACCAAAGGAAATAGAGATTCTCGTGCAGATATTCGGAGAGGAATGACAAGAGGCACTAGTAAGGCAGACACGCAAATGTGCGAAAGGATGAGTGAGGCCGGTAGTATACGGAGTGGAAAATTTCCTGGAAGGCCAACAAATGCAGCTTGCCATGGAATGGCCGGTAATGTTGGTGAGTGCCCCGTGAGGTAGAATCCCAGTGGAATCAACAGCGAGAAAAGTGGTGGAATGACGGCTACAAATAAGTAATCAGAACATGTGCTTGTAAATCTCACTACTGATGTTTATGTTTATTATCGAGATCTGTTTTTTAGCATTGCTAGTTCGAGAACTAAAAGTTTCTTTTTCTACAACATAAAATGTACAGTATCATATTATTATAATATGATAGGTTGCAGAATTCTGTCGTATTTTCGAAATGCATAGACAGAATTTACTCGTACACGAACTAAGCTCAAACAAAAGACAAGGTAACAGTCGAAGTAGTCTCCTTTCACACCAAGACCATTTTTCTGGAGTACATGTCAAATCGTCATTGCATCACAATCAAACTCGTTAGCCAACATCTGGCAACTCATCAATGGTTCTTCTTATAGCAAACCTCCCAACGGAGTTTTGCTATCTTTTCGGGAATTACATGACAATTTAGGCAGCGCAAATGGTCTACGAACTTAGAGAGCAAGTGGTATCGCAGAGAGCTCGAGGACCTTAGACAGAAATGGTCCAAGTGACAAGGGCGGCACCCAGCTGCCACCAACCTCAACAGTCACTTCGATCGCAGGTCATCATCCGTACGGTCGTCTGATATCACCCGGACCACCTCACCTCAGTACATTGTCGATCCATTATTGCTCTCTCTACACAACCTCGTTGTCTTGTAAAGCAATAACAATGTCATATGCAATAACATGATCACTTGATAACATCATCAACGATAACATCATCACCGTCAGCTACAATAACACCACTTGCCATAACACTGTCCTCGATACTCCTCATCAGTCGGTCACCCATATTGACTTACGCATATGTTCGCATAACGATATGTCGTGATCATATATATATATATATATATATATATATATATATATATATATATATATATATATATATATATATTATCATTTTAGTTATGCATGTATATTATAGGTTGTTTTGGTATAATCCATATAAAGGATTTAAACTCTTCTCTCTTGTCCGTTGCGAGACACAAATCGGCAGCGGATCACAACAGCAAAACCACTGAACCTTCACCACACTTCTAAAGTTTGTTTGATGAGTTTCTAACGACTGACTTCTAGTGGACGCCCCTCTCTTAGCTTGTCGTTCAGTCGGTCTCCTTTTTCGCGGATTGTCTTGCATCAACGCTGAGCTGTACGAACATCGTAAACGCAAACTTCGTCACTGTACGCCTTACAGATCTGTCGATTAGCCTCAGAAGCGTTGACACCGGATTTGCAGTGAAGTGGACAGCAAAAATTTCTTTTCCGTTAGTAGACAAATGATACATAGCTCGAGCGTAAGCGAGCTTTCCGAAGAGGTCAAATTTGCATCTCATTTCAAAAGGGGTAAAAGTACCTATAAAATACTGATTTAGCAGGCACAGCAAAAATTGAAAGCACCAGAAAGATTGCTTATGTTGAGAAAATTCCGTCCCCACATATAGATACAGGTTTTGAAAATTAGCCATTGTCGTGAATAAACCTAATTCTGACGTCCGTAGATTGATTTCCACTCACAGTTTTCTTGAAAACGATTGCGGCTAGCAGTTTAAGAACATAGTTAATGAAAAGTTGAACAACGAACCTTCATTACAGAAATGGAGAGACGCGTAGAGGATGACCAGAAATGCCACTAGAGATGGCTGAAGACCGTCTCCAAGAAGCAGAAAAAGAGGACCACAAACAGTATTTACGAAGCAAAGATGAATGACTCGTCTTGGATCGCTAAACTATGGAAAAAATACTCAATTTAGGCTTAGATTCACACTGACAATAAGATAGATATATACGCTTAGTCGGGAATAATATAGAATACAAATAACTAACGCTTGAGCACAGATGCATATAACTGCGGCAGTGGCGGAGCACACGTATACCACCTGAAACAACCCATCATTATACACTTGATAGCTGACGAATAAAAGCAGTAAGCCGTCAGTGTTGACCAATTCTTAGCGAAAGCGCCCATTTGATGGCGTCAAACATCGTTTGAGGCTGCGTGAGTTCAGGAGCAATATATCAGATCGCTCGTAAACCGTATAGGCGAAATGGAGAGACCGCCTTGTGTCTGTATGAAAGAACATCTAGATGGGAAGTAGAAAAATTGGACAATACTCCTCTAGATGCGCATAGGGCAGAGAGGCACAACGGTGAGGTCTCTGATGTGGCTGCCACACTTCCGGGGGCAATAATCAAAATCGTCGACGCGAAAAACCTTTCAAGCTTTCTTGATGACTTCGAAAGTTCAGAATGAATGAAGGAAAGAGGTTTGAATGTTACAAATGATATGGCGCCTCATCTCAAACTAAATTTGTAGTTTGCGTAGAGTTCGTTCTCCACTGTAAGCCAGAATACATCGGTGATCTCCCCATACAAGTGTATAAGTAGCTAAGCGGTGATTTTCCATATGATGACCAGACGTTTAAACTATTGTACAGTAAATTTCCATTACACACACAAAGCATTAACCGAATAATTAGATACCGTATGATATAGTACGTTTAGGCTCTAAGGAAGGTAAATCGCCGAGAAGCTAGCCATCGATTTTGTAGGGAAAAATACCAACTTCAAGAAAAGTCTTATTTGAAGAAAAGAAAAGATTTTTTGAGATGACTAAGTTCGTACCTTGCCTGTGCAATGATTTACGGTGACCTACCAATGTACTAAATCAGTGCATTCGGCTTCCTGTACGAGTTAGTAACAGGTTGCCGACACTAGAGGGACTGACAGCTTGGTGGGTTTGAGGTGCAAAATTAATTCAGCGCTCAATATTGTGTGTATACAAGACATCTCTAATTACTGCACCATTACATATGTTCAATCTCGTAGTGATACTAAATCATTGTATTGAAAGGCGAGTTTTTCACTTCTCATACCAACAGCACTACTCAAGAGGAATCCTCAATATCCGTAGTCGGCTAATAATGACGATGTGCTAATGTTCTCCATGAATGATTTACGAATTGAACATATGGCAGAACAGTGATAGGCTTGTCGTGGACTGCAGCACATAAAAGAAACACTGTGATTCTTTTTCTCTCCGAATTTATTTCGTATTTGTAATTCGAAAGAAACTGTGAGACAACCCAAAGTGTAAAAATCACAAAAACCTCTATTCAAATTCGTTATCTTTGCAGCCAAGGAAAAAACAGTTTGTAGTAGAATAAATGATGTGAGCCCGACTTCATTTCACTTTTGCTAATGACATAGAGCTATTACGTCAACAGCAAACTATGTAAGTACATTGCACGTTGAACGAAAAAACATCAGCTGAGTTGACCAGGGTCTAAGAATTCGCATTTTCCAACTGAACAAGAAGAACGTATTGTCCATAAAAGTATTTCCGACTGCGATCTAAAAGTGAAGAACACGAACACTTTACACGAAAAATCATTCCACCTCTGCTTTTTTTTTTAAGGAAAAGAGGGTAGCACTCTTCTCAGCGATGCAGTCTGCCGGAAAGCACGGCGCTGGTTTGATCCCTTCCCTCAACGCAAGTGCAATCAATGAACACTTCAACACGGCTGCCTTCGAGATTTCAAGGAAAATCGTTTTGACCAGCAATCTATGACATTTCTGAAAAAGACGAAATCCTCGACCAGTAACCACAGCAACACGTGGAATATTCGAAGATCCTTGAGGAGAATGAATGCGAGGAAACGTTGCAAGAAAAGCTGGGATCCAAACAGCAAATTGTAAGGACGAAATGTGTGTAATTGAGATAAAATTTTCTTCTTTTGCATTCAACACTGGCACTACCCACAAGAATTTTTCGTTGGACAAAAAACGTAGTCGTCACTCTTACTTCAAAATATTAAAGGCCCAAGTTTTGAAATGTCAAAAAATTGTATATGCAAACGTACAAGTGCAATCGCAATACTCAATAACTGTAGTCGTTTCTGCATCACTTCAGTTTGCGGATACAATTGCACTAGATGGTATACGGTAAGGCCGACATACATGGGCCATGATAGAGCTCGTGCCACCTAGAACGCTAAAGATCAAGAATGCTGCATTGATGACCTATAAAACTGGTGAGCAACACTTACTCTAAGAGAATTAGAAATAGTATCTGGAAGAATACGGCCAATGAAGATGTTCCACGAAAAGACCAAAGTTGTTGCAAGGATCGTACGCCACAGCAAAGCATCCGCTGAAGATTGGTTTTGGAAAAAATTATACAACAGCAAAGTCATTTTGAGATTTGATATCAAAACGATATAATTCCCGCATCAAGAAAATAACAGTTGAAGCGCCTTTACCACATGGTATAGTAAACATAGCCTTTTGAATTTTCCAAATGCGAATGAGAACTAATCGCCCTCGATTAATCCCCAATAGTCCTTTTGGAGACTGTATGTTTCTTTTGAAGACACAATCTAATGGAGACCTTTTTCACTCACTAGACATAAACTTTTTTTACTGGAACTTTACTAGTCACTCGACAGCTTAAATCTCGACAAATTCAGTACTTCACTTCATCCGCAAAAAGTCTTCTTAGTGCCTGTATTAGCCAAAAACAGATAACCTCCCGCAATCAGTGCGCATTTTTGCTCGGCTAGGGCTTAGGGATGGCCTTTTATGAGGTTGTTATTACCAGTAGCTTGATGGGCCCTACTGATCAGATAAGTGTTAACCAGCTCCCATACACTCCCTAGTTATATGGCTGCAAGCCTTTGGTTTAATTGAAGTATACACTGAAATATACACTGCTAGGGCATCCACTAATTCGCGAATACGCCCACGCAAATGTTAGATCAGCGCACGAAAAACATCGAATACATTCAATCGAAGTGCGCCTTATGGTAAGTACGCTATCGCCTCTGCTTTACGATTAAGCTCTTCCTCTCTAGGAATATATCGTAGCATCTCGACTATTCAACTAAAAAATTCTCAGAGATCACTCATTCTCTACCAACTTACCAGAACTGTCATACCTTTCTTTTCAAGTGTTTTTGAGACCATGCTCAAAACAATGTGATCTGAAAACATATTTTGAGATTTTCATGAGGTCTGCTATGTCATTTATACAGTGTAAGCACGTTTTTCGGCATCACAGCCTCGTCAGTTGCACGGTTCCTTTCGGTTCAGTCGTTCTTTGCGAGGAGCTATTCCTTATCTTATTAGCCACGAGCAATTGGGCGTCAACACTGCCTGATCGGTGATTTTATCACTTGACACGCGTGTATGATTTTAGCGTCAGTTCCTCTTGGCAGGGGATAGTTCCCTCGGAACTGACTGGACCGAAAGACACTGTGCAACTGACGACGCTGTAAGCCGAAACACGTGTCTTGCAAACTACAAGTGTCATAACAGGTCTCATGAAAGGCTCAGAATTTGTTATCAAATTATGTTGTTTCATTATTTGTCCTTATTTTCTCGTTCGGATTGTTTTACTACTGCTTTTATAATCGAGTCTACTTCTATCCACTTTAATGTCAGTGGTTATTCTCTGTTCTCAGAGGTTAAATTTAAAAACACGGAGAGATGGGTGTGTCATGTAAGAAGTCGATGTAAAGCATACGTGATAATGAAGTCAGCAATTCTAAAGCTATTGACTGCTGACAGTTGACCTCCTCTTCTCGGCAACGATGAAAAAATGATTCAGATCGAATAAGCAGCAGAGCAACACACAATAAACTTAGATCCCAGCTTTGATCGAACGACAGAGAGCAGAAACAGCTGAAGACGAACGCGACGGAGCTTTTTCGAACCAATTCGTTACTGTAAAATGGAAGAGTCACAAGCGTCGTACGGTCATAATTAATACCTAATGTACCCTCTAAAAGGAGCATGCGACTGTAGCGCAATATTTATGGGTATTCATTTCAGTCTACATTCTTCATTGGACTTGAATAAAATGAGGCTCACTAAGTTTTTGGCGGCTGTTCGCTATTCATCAATTTTCAGAAAGAAGAGAAGTAGAAAAAATTACACGCCAGAAAATGGACCAATTTACTAGCGCATTCAAAAGACTTCTAGCTGACTCACGATAGTGTCCGTACGGTATATCCGGCGTTAGGCCACAAAGAAATTGATAAGTCAACAGACAAATGACTAAATTTTGACGCTACTTTACTTCTAATAACTTCTAATAACTGCTGCGACGTCTAACCAACATCACTCATATCAGCTATGAAAGAAGTGGAAATAATTACCTAAGAACTTTCTCCACACCGGACACGATCAAAACACTCTGGGTCAAGTATCTCACCACATGACCTTCATAGACCACATAGCTATTCGACAGAAAGGCTACTGAATGGATACTGACGCAGATATATGCATATAATGTGGAAAAGCATGAGATGCGACGCAAGGAAAGCATATGTGAAAGTATGGAAATCACTGAGTGAATTGCTGACAAAGGCAGTACACACTGAAAAAAAGTAAATTGAAATTAGTTCTTTTCTCTTACAAGGCAACAAATGAATACTCAACCCTTTTCGCTAAACAAGAACTTTTCATAAGAGTGTGAAAAATCATTCGAAACCTCAAATATCTGTTTAGCGCGGTAGACCCATTTCTTCAAAAAAAAAAAAACCATTTAAAGTTCAAAATAAAATAATCTTTCACATCGGCTGCTCAATTCAACTATTGCTTCGCTGAAAGCTCGAAAAGCACATAAACGTGTGAAGAAAATGTTTTAGTATTAGAGTCATGCGTTTAATCCGGAGTTTCTTCCAAAGTGAAGAGAAAATTTCCCATCGAAGGAAAAAAATCGCATTTCTCTGATGCGCCAATTGATCAATCGGGGCCCGTCGCCGCGTTCTTATTACCAGTATTCGTCCAGATTTGTGGATCGGAGAGGTTTCGCCCATATAAATACACGTTCAGGATGTCGACAGAGTGCATGCTCGGCTCAAAGCGACCTCGAACCATCGACCATGCACGTGTTGCGCGGCATCTTCAACCACCACGCTACACGAACCACGAACTTTAAGGACGCTTAAGAGCTTAGGGGAATGTGAAAAAGCATATGTAGGAGTCTCCAAAAGAGTCCTTTCATTGTGACACTCCATGAGTGCAATTTTCGTTGAGATAGGTAAGCATCATAGTGATTTGTCTAAGTACATCACCATTTGATCTCATGTGAATGAGCTGATTAATCACCAGAGTAATACAGAAATTACCACCGATTTCAAAGGTGTTAAGAGAAAAAGATTATGTTTATTCTTTGATTCGATGTTGCTTCCCACGTTAACGCTGATAAAACATCCATTAGAACCATAATATTTATCAGTAGAATGGAATACGTGAATGATTTCAGACTTTATCAGCATGATATGATATGATATGATATGATATGATGAGATCTGGAGGCTATAAAAGGGAAATAGAGAATGTTTTTCAGTTCATTTATCAACATTCTCAACAGCAGAAGCCGGCCTATAAGTAGGAGTGGATGAAGGCGATCTAGAAGTGCGATTAGAAGGAGTCGAAACAGCCAAACTCGCCGAAGTCACTTCCGATCACTGAAGAGTCAACGCTCGCGTCGAACACTCACCCGGCGATCACGCCGACGATACAGCCGTCGTTCGCCATCAAGTGAGCTCTAGCATAAATTGGAAATGCTGTCCGAGTCATGAAGATGGTCAACGTGTAGACTGAGACGAGTTACAAACGGTCATTCTTTGTGATCAATTACCGACAGTGAGGAAGACATGGATTTTCACTGCTCTGCTAATTTCTGTCCAGTCTTATCAAAGCATGCTAAGTATCACTGTGAGGTACGAGAATGCGTATTCCTTGTTTTTTTCGCGTGCTGCATTTAGCAAAATTTCATTGTTGCTACCGAGTTCTCTATCTTACCATGTCTCCCCGAGTTGAGGCTTGAGATTTCACATATACGTGTAAAAAAAAACAATCTGTTCCTTTCCAAAACCAAGTTATTAAGAGCTACACTTCTCAGCAAGACGTGGTAAAAGGAGCCTGAGCGGGTCCCGAAGACGTCGCTCATGTAGCCAGCGATCAAGCGGGTCCCGAAGACGCCGATCAAGTAGCCGGCGATCAACACGCGCGTATTCCCAAAGGAGATCTCTAGAGGAAAAAGAACAAAATCACGCCGTAGCCGTCGAGTCGGTCGCAGGTACGTGTTAGAATCTGCATCTCTCCTTAAAAAGCGCGATGTGGATGCCTCAGAATCTTAGATGGAACGCCCCTTCACTGAGTAGTCTCTACGCAATTCTCCGTTCATTCAAGAAACCACAGCGCGCTTGTGCTTTCTTGCCGTTGTTTCTTGATCGAATACTACCGATTCTAGTTTCAGAGTTGTCCGAAAAAGTTGAGGGACACGCACTCTTTCAGCTCGTCGTCGTAGAGTCATGGGCCAATTCACTATATAAGAGCTTGACACTGAAAGCCAGCACATGCTATGCTCAACTGATAGTCACCGTATCACTCCTCTACTAACAAATAAAGAGTTCTTCTATATTGTTTGCTCAAATGATCGAAGCGAAAGCGAGAATTTTGCACCTAGTAATCAGTAATTAGTAGCAAACTCGACTTTGCACTACAGAGAACTCTGAAGTGATTTAAAATGGTTTCTAGTGATTAAAGAGAATCCACGGTATACGCAAAGAATATAGAAACCGATTTACTACGTATCAAACATATATGTATACGTAAAGGCTTGTACACATGCTAGATTCAATCCCTCTTCGCCTAAATCGGCTTGTGGTTTAGTCGAGTGACAGCCGACTTAACCAGGCTGTCAACTGAATGGGGGCCCAGAGTGAGAACTTCGCTACTAGTGCTCGAAATCGCGACTTCGAGGCGTCCTCGGATCTTTTTAAGCCATTTATGCAAGTCGCCAAAACCGCAACTTTTTTTGCACTTCGTCTCTTCTTTCTGCCATAAGTCGCCTTAAAAGCGACGAGCACCGGTGAAGGATTTCATCGTTCGTCTGTACATGACACTAGCTATCGACTGAAATCAAAATCACAAAAGTGAATTTCTTTGAAAACTTCTATAAAAAATGTGCGGCCACAAGACTCGCGACTGTAGATTAGCCTGCATACAAGCAAACCGAATGTGTGAAACTCGATCTTATTTTCGCTGCTACATTATATAGAAACGCTCTTTTCAGAAAATAAGCATAGCATTGGAATCCTTGAATCCTACGCTATCGAATGATTAGTGATAGTCTAAAGAAAGGGCTCCCTGTCTTGCGAGAAAGATGAGTGTGTGAAACACAAAAATTTTCCTTCTTTAACAACGTCAAAAAAAGATTTTTTGAAAATAAGCCACGCGCGCTAGCTAGAGATTCAAGCTTCCCAAAGATTACTGAAACTCCTATGAAAAAACCTCGTCCAGAGAATGGGGTCGATTATTCATTTGTCGCGTTATAATATACGAGTATCATGAAATGAAAGAAAGGGGCTATGGAAAAAGCAACAGAACGTACGAGTAGTAACGGTGCGGCCAGATTTTCGCTAGAACCACTAAGAATGAGTGATAACTGAAGTAGAAGGCAGCCAGAACGCATTACGTAATGTATTAGAGTAAGACGTCGGGAAGAGAGTGTGAAAAGCAACGCCTCCATAAAGCAAAGAAGGCCCAGCCGCATCAAAGAGATGTCGAACTGAGTCCATGCAGCTCGTAGAGAAGCTTGCAAACGACGCATTGCGCTAAATATAACATTTAGAAAGACTTTTACCAGCTCCTCTCCTAATAAAATCCATGAGCACACCGATAAGTTACACCTGGTGAGTATGTAAAAGTTCAAAAAAAGCGACAAAACTCGATTAAAAAGCTAACCTTAGTTGTTCCATTGGCACAACACTATCATGAGCAAGGATTTCAGAAAAATCAAACGATGGATTAGCGGTGGCGTAAGTATTGGCGAATCTAAAGTGAAAAAGGTTGGGAACATTTTCCTGAAACGATCTATAGCATGTATACGATGGATTTCAATAGACAGTGATTACTGTAGACTCCCACCGATGAGGGATATGAGGGAGAAAGTGCTGTTTCGGTATACTCGTTAGGGATGCCAACATGTATAACTTGTATCACCTGTCGTCCCGTTGATCGTCGAGTAACTCAAGCGGGTACCAGCAACACTTCCATTTTTCCCTATCGCGTGCAAGAGTAGCCCAATGGGTCCTCCTCGCTATAGGGATTCGCTGAGCATCATATCTTTCTTCTATAGTTTTCGTGAAGAAATCGGACCAACGGGTCGGTGATCTTCCTGTAGTGCGCTTCAGGTCCCGAGGAATCCAGTCGGTAACGGCTCTCGCCCATCGGTTGTCGTTGAAGCACATCACGTGTCCGGCCCACCTTATTTTCGATATCCTGGCGTGTAGAACGGCGTCTCTGATTTTCGACCGTTGATGATGATGTAGGTGGGACCTTCGGATCCTTTCTTTATTTGCAAGATACGGCATACTCCTAGCATCGACCTTTCGACTGCGCGTTCAATAACGCCAAGTGATCTTTCATCCTGCTTACGTAGCGACCAGGTTTCTGCTGCATACGTTAGGGCAGGAATAATCGTCAAGTCGAAAAAGGCACGGAGTCGGATGTTCTTTGTCCTCTTCTCTACATCTTGGATGCTCTTAAACGTTCCCCAAGCCGCTTGAGACGTAACTGAGGCATTCGGAGATTTTCGTTCCGTTGAGCCTGAATGGGGCATTCAAAACCCATCCATTTCATGAACATCCTTTTCGTCAGACTTAGTTGAAGACCAATATTTCCACAGGCGTTATCGAAATCGGTCAACATTCGTTCCGCTTGGTTGATGTTTGGTGTTATGAGAACGATATCGTCAGCTAAGCGGAGATGGCTTAATTGTCGATCGTCAATTTTCGCTCGCATATCGTTCCATTCTAATGTTCGCATAACGTTTTGTAGGATGGTAGTGAATAGTTGTGGCAAAATTGTATCGCCTTATCGAACCTCTCTTTTACGTCAATGGTGATATTGTTGTAGAATGGAGATATTTTGGTCGTGAAATCTTTATTAAGCTCACGAAAGATCACTATGTACCGAGTAGGGACGCTGTGGTTAAAAGAGAGCCTCTATAACCGCTTCTATTTTCACTGAATCAAAGGCTTTCTTCACAGCGATGAAAGTGAGACAAAGTGGTTGTTTATAGTCTGGTGAAACTTCAATGAGTCTTGTAATCGTGTGCATGTGGTCTATGGTGCTAAATCATTTTCGGAACCCTGCTTGTTGCATGGCTGTCCTTCGTCCAGAGTTCTGTCAATCCTGTTTAGTATGACTCGAGTAAAGAGTTTATAGACAACGGACAGCAAGCAGTCTGGGCGATAATTGCCTATGTCGTGAAGGTCTCCCTTTTTGAACAACAACACGGTCTTATTGGTTTTCCATTGAATGGGGACCTTGCACTCTGACAGGTAGCGAGTGAAGAGCCGAGCCAGGGTGCTGATGAGAACTGGCGGCAGGTTCTTCAGGTGCTCTGGTCTAATCCTGTCTGGACCGGATGCTGTTCTGTTCTTCACCGACGATATAGCATGTCGGATTTTGGAAGGGAGGACCGGTGGAACGACATATTCATCCTCTTTCAATTCATATGACGGTAAGAGGACATGGCTAGCGAAGAGATCCAGTAGTATTGGTGGATGATTTTCTCCATAGCCCTTCTCGAGGCTGTAAGTGTCCCGTCAGGGTATCGGAGTGCAATCACCTTGGTCTTATAATGGGCGAAGCCTCGCTGGGCTTCGCGAACGCTATTCCCAGCTTCTGCAGCTTCTGCCGTAACTGCTGCTCTTCTCTCTTTGAGGTCTTCTTTATCGCTTCTCTGCCGACATGTATTCAACTCTATCAAGCATATAAAAGGCGAACATATATAGTTTCAGCTTACAAGGCGTCTTGCAGTATTCAACCATGCATAAACCCCTACAGGATGATGAGGGTCATTTTGTTTCTCACCGTGCGACAATTTCACTCAGGTTTGTAATGTCGACGCCGCTCCTCGTCGGAAAGCAACGGCGCGACGCCGCCTACCTATCAACGCTGGCACTCAAAAGGTTAGGTCAGTGTCTCCATATTTTCATGTAGATCTGACAGCAATCTTCCAAGTTAGCCTGGAAGAATGACTGACTTGTTTAGCTCATCGCCTCGTGCTGAAATATTTAGGTCTTAAGGAGCTCAGCCTAACAAAGGACCCATAACAATATTTCGAGATAGCCCGGAGAGGTGGCTGATTTGTTTTCACCACCTAGCTATGAGCCAAACCCAATTTTTTTTTTACGGTATCCAATCTGACAAGGGACTAATAGTGTACAGCAAAGAATCTCAATATACTTCTCAGAAGACCCATAACCGAGAATAAGGACGAGAATATCATACACATTAGCGAATAAATCAGACAGTCACCTCCGCATTTGTTCGTAGTTCAGAGCGACTGCTTGATTGATGAGATTTTTGGGAAATAAAGAACTAATCACGATTCCAAGATTGGAAAATGGAATAGGAAGACCAAGAAGAAGCGATATCGATGGTACTAGGTCAATTTGTCGAAGGTCCCCAGGAAGGGCGTCAAACTTTTGAGACGGTGAAAAAACCTGAAAGTATACATCTCAGAGATAATCATTCTCATTTCTGTAAAAGTCATTGTAACAAATATTCTAATAATCTATCTAAGTAACAGACTAGAAGACCAGCATGCGTCTCATCATCGCTGTCACCGCCATGGTCGCCTGTAGTCGTCATACCATGATCGCCCAGAACAATCAGAAGATCATTATCGGATAGCGCATCTGCCGTTTCCATGATGATCTTGTCCATCTGAACCCGGCAGCATCACGTAACAATATTTCAACGTTATCAACAAGAATGCTGATGTGAA
The DNA here is from genome assembly GCA_019055375.1 of Parelaphostrongylus tenuis. Taxonomy (NCBI): domain Eukaryota; kingdom Metazoa; phylum Nematoda; class Chromadorea; order Rhabditida; family Metastrongylidae; genus Parelaphostrongylus; species Parelaphostrongylus tenuis. The sequence goes on along the minus strand of JAHQIW010000750.1, from coordinate 295,641 downwards.
AAGATAAGCTGACCTTCCATAGGGTGTTAGACATTTGAATATGACTTGGTCCGTACTTATGACCACAATGATCGACCCCAAGCAAATGAACGAATACGAGGTCTGCAGGTGGCAACTGAGCAAATTCGTCCCGTAGTAATACTGGAATAAATGGGAAGAGTAAATCAGAAGGGGATAGGACGTTGTAATCGGGATAAACCCGTTGTGCAAATGAGTGCAGAACAGACCAGACATGATGATACGTACAAAATCCACTGGTTCCAAGAAAAAAAGTTATTTTTCTAACATTTTTTCAAACACTTTAATGATCCGTCTTCACAGTGCTTTTTTCACTGTGCGGATTCCAGTACTTCTAGCATTCGGTTAGCTTGATGGCCCTTTTCATGAACGTCGTATTCTGATTGAGCGAATCTCCTTGCAATCTCGAGGACGACCTAGATGTGACGCTCCATAAGGCGGCGTTGTTGACTGCGGAAAGAATTGGGGAGTGAAGCTCGGCTCAACGTGCGATGTGACTAGCATCACAAGCACTCGGCCACGGCACCCCTATCACAAACTTAGGTAATTAAACTTGTTTCCAAATTTAAGCACGAGAATCCACTTTACATTGGGCTAGGCTCAATAATGAAAACTACCATGATATTCATAACAAAGGAAACATTTTTACTTATACTGGAAAGAAACTTCAGCCTTTGAGCTATGTACTGACATTCAATTCATTATTGATAACAAATCATGTTTAGAGCTAAAAAGCCTAAGTCAGTAACATTAACCACTGATAAATCGCCAGCGCTCACCTATTAGCGATAGAAAATTCACGAAAGAGCCTTCAAGAAAAAGTAGAGCTTTAGTAAAGAGATATCGTTTAATGGAACGAGTACCTCGAACCGCATCGTCAACCGTGTTGAGATCGTTGATGTCAAAACTGTCAAAAGGATGAGCACGAGTGAAAACATTTGGATAGAGTGCAGTCCTGAAGAAACACTAAGATCCACGTTTGCTAAGGAGAGATTTCTAGAGGAAAAAGAAAGTATGGAAGTTGATAACAAAATCGTAAAGGTACACAGTAGAGATCATAACGTGCCACGTTTGATCACCCATGAAAGTGACATTGAGAGCACGGCTTCGGGCTTGAGAGAGGATATTATCTTCATTGATGATATGGCTTGGAGCAAAATTATCACCGGCATCAATGAAAGTGGGTAGAGTCCCTGAAACTCTCAATAAGAATACGAAAAGATTTTGAAGCCACTCAAAAGAAAATCCCAGACATACCTGTTGTAAGCGCCTTGATCCTCTGTAGTGTAGTAGTAGGAGGATCGGCTAGCAATAGTCCTATTTGTCCACCACGTATCACCAACTTAGCTACACCAGGCATCTGACCGCGAAAAAATGACGGAGGAGCTCCGTCTTCAAGAGGTACCATAAAATCGTAACGAAGAGCGTCCACCAGCAAAACAACTACCTGTGAAATGAACACTGCTATGACGGACTTCTATGAAAAGCTTGATGAGTGCTCGATTGCAAATAACATATTATATCTACTTAATGTCTTTATTTCTAGTGCATTTCGGTGGTTTTATGATATCAGCAGAACGCATCTCAAGGTATTGAGTGGCATCCAAAACATTCAATATCAGGCCGGAGTTGAACCGCATTCCATCCTTAGGAGAAGTGCGTAGTACCGCTCATGACCGGAGCCATCACTTTGCTAGCACCTTTTTTTCGATATATCCTATCGCAGCTGTCTGTCAACTAACCCTTGACGGGCTTGGTCGGGTAGGCATATATCAGCGTTAAACCCAACTAAACTGCCAGTTATTCATCATGGTAGCATCACAACATTGCTAAAAAGCAGTAGAGATGAAGAATGTTTATATTTGATCGTTCCATAAGTTTTAACAGTAGAGCAATTAACACTAAAGTTATTAACCAGAAGTAATTAAGATTTAATGGTTTTGGTGTAGTTCAATTGAGCATTTTCTTGCGAACATTCTGCTATACAACTTGCCTATACTTATTCTAAGATGGAGCTGCCTTCATAACAAATTCGCTTGTTACTTATGCACGAATGGAGCGTAAGGAGTAATTTTCGAGAAGCGGTGCGCAAGATTAATGCATCTTGGGCGATGATACGGTTGTAGAAAGAAGCCTAGGTGATTCGCGAGGTTCAGAGCTGGAGAGAACAGTCTGGAGGATCACTCGCGCACGAGTTGTCCACAGGAAACTCCACCAATTTTGCACGCTGCTTCACAAACAAATTCCCTTACGAGGCATTGGTGCGTGAGTAGCAAGCGAACTTGTTCCCAAGACAGCTCCATCTCAAAGCAAGTATAAGTAAGTTGATACCAAAATGTTCTCAAGATAATGCGCAACTGAACGATACCAAAATCAAGCAATTTCGATTACTTCTGGTTAATAAATTTGGTGTTTATTGCTCAAGTGTCAAAACTCATGGAACGACCTAATACATTCCAATGGCTATCATCTTAAGTGGGTTTGATGTAAATATGTGTTCACCCGATCAGAACAGTTGAAGGCTAACTAGTGACAACTTCGACAAATTATATCGAATAAATCGCGATGGCTGAGCGGTGGCCTTGATGGTGTAGTAGTAGCAGGCGCCCGCGGTACGGGTGAATTCGAGGTTCAACTCCGGCCCGAACTTGAATATTTTGCATAACACTCAGTGCTGCTAAAAATATACTATATCCTCTTGCGATTTAATATGCGACTGTTCAAACTCATCAAGAAAAAACAACAAAAGATATCGTAAAAAAATAGTACCCTTCCATACTGTCGTTGCATCCAGCATTTCGAATTGTACAACTTTGCATCGCTGCATTGGCTTCGCATATGAAGTTCCTTCCGTCTAAGTAGAAATCCACTTTGAAATATGAGCAGGGAGAATACAAAGCAAAGTGATAACAACAAGAGGTGTGTGACCATTTGAACTCAAATAGTAAGGCAGTTGATATCAGATAGGAGAGGACTTTATGAGTATCTGAGATATGGAGGTACTAGTCTTGATCACTCGAATACTCGTGGTCTCCTAAGACCTCTTTGGTGCAAGCTAATAGGGTGATGAGATCGCTAGCCCTGGTTGGTGTTGGATACTCAGATAACCGCCGAATCTTGTCGTCTGGACTTGTGTTTTGAGGTTGAGGATCGTCGACAGCTTTCTCTTTCTCAGGATCGTCAAGCGTTTGTTGTTTTGCTTCTTCTAGAATTAGAGCTGCGTTACTAGCTTGTTTCTTCGACGAAGACTTTTTAGCAGTCTCCTCCTTTGAAACTGAGGGTTCCGGTTTGATGATGTCTTCGTTACACTTCGTCTCCGGAGTAACTTGTTTCCTTTTCAATGCCTTGTTCTTTGGCTTTGTTCCTTCTGGACTACTCTGAACAGAGATTGCTTCAGATGTATGTTTCTGTGATGTTGATTTTCCTTTTTTTGGCACAACAGGTTGTTTTCTGACAGGTTTCCGTAACGGGTTCGCTCTCTAAAAAACTTCTTACTACACCAAAATTGCTGAAGCAAACACAACAAACATGTAAGATCTTCTCAAAAAAAAAAAATTGGAAGGTACTCCACAAAAATGGCACCTCGAAGCTCGTCTTTTCTGTGGTCTTCTTGTTTTCCTCAGTTCTACCAGGTGCTTGCTCTCCGTCAACTAATTTCTTTTTGGGGGATGATTGAACTGCAGCCTTCCCCTTCAATCCCTATCAAATTTAACATAAGATGAGTGATTACATTTCCAGTTTATTGGTAGATATTGACAGAAACACTTACCTTTTCAGCTCTGAGTTTTTTACTGAAAGGTTTTGTCTTTACTCGTATTCGTTCTTCTTGAAGACTCTGTCGAAGCGCGCGTTCAAGCTCGTGGCGATCAAAACTAAAAACATAAATAAAACTCAGAGTTTTCCTTCACTCAAACTCTATTCATTTTGAGCATTTGTATGCCAATAACAAATGGAGAATGGATAAAGCTCTCGGCGTTGATCGATCTCTAAAGGATGTGCCATGCGTTCGGCTTAGCAAACATCGTTAGAGGTGAGTGATTCCATGTCTGGCCTTTACAATAACCCGGCGGTGGCCTACCAATGTGCCAAATCAGTGCGGCTATCCTTCTAGGTAAGTCTGATACGAAATCGCCGAGACCGGAAGGACGTAACGCTTGCTGAGTCTTGGACGCGGAGCCGAACCATCAACCATCGACCACGTGTGTCTTGCAGAGCACCTCTAACCACAGAGCCAATGACACACTTCACAATTTCAAGAGCTTCATTTTTCCAGAAGTTCGCAGTTCAGAACGCAAGTGTAGGAGGTAGATTAGATACAGCTCATTGCCTTTTGAGCGTAATGCAGAATGGAGGGTTTTCGCATACGACAACATTGCTTGCCGTGTGACAAAACTACTCGTGAAATTCCAAAAAAAGAATGATTTAAGCTCAAAAAAGGGGTTGGTAAGCCCAGGGTCATACAACGGTGTTTCGGAGGTTCGTCCTCCTCATCAGTGACCCCCGCCCCACATTCAGCCCTGCATTGAAGCAAGGAGGGTGGCGTATGTGGTGATGGCACAGTGTACTATGACACTGTACCATCACCACCTCTCAGTCGATAGATTCTTGCTGTTAGATCAAAACTATATCAAAAGATCGACTGTTTTTGAAACCCCCAAAAAACATTGAATATAATTCCAAAAAAGAATGATTTAAGCTCAAAAAACCACATACGCCACCCTCCTTGCTTCAATGCAGGGCTGAATGTGGGGCGGGGGTCACTGATGAGGAGGACGAACCTCCGAAACACCTGTGTATGACCCTGGGCTTACCAACCCCTTTTTTGAGCTTAAATCATTCTTTTTTTGGAATTATATTGAATGTTTTTTGGGGGTTTCAAAAACAGTCGATCTTTTGATATACTCGTGAAATATTCTGAATGATCACAACGGCCTGTAGCAAGGCTCTAAGCGGTCGCTCGTGGTGGTATGATAATTAGCATAAGTGGCACAAAAGAAACAATATCATAATTATACCTTTATTTCGAGTGCTTTGCTTAGACCACACTCGAATTTCAATAGATTCTTTCATTATTATTTGAGCCAACATGTCATGTGGTCTGGTAAAGGCTATTGTACAGCCAGATACACGTGTTTCGTCCTTACAGACTCATCAGCCGGGCAGAACCCGTCGTCTGTCGATCTTTTTATAGTCAGTTCTCTCGAGAGCGTCACACTCCTTATATATAGTTATCGACGACGTACGCCTTACACTCTATGTCAGGTGAAACATTCACCTAACACAGTGTTTTGCACTCGATTGCTCATTGGCTGGTGCTTTTATCATAATTATACCCTTATCTCGAGTGCTTTGTTTAGACCACACTCAAATTTCAATATATCCTTTCATCATTATTTGAGCCAACATGTCATGTGGTCTGGTAAGGGCTCAAATAATAATGAAAGGATCTACTGAAAATTGAGCGTGGTCAAACAAAGCACTCGAATAATTATGATAAAACTACCAGCCAAAGAGCAATCTAGTGCGCAACACTCTGTTAGGTGAAAATTTCACTTGACGTAGAATGTAAAACGAACGTCTTCGATGACTCTCTATAAGGAGTATAAGGCTCCCGAGAGAACTGACTATAAAAAGATCAAAAGACGACGGGCTCTGCGCGGTTGACGAGTTTGTAAAGACGAAACACGTGTATCGGGCTGTACGAGAGCCCTTACCAAACCACATGATAAGTTGTCTCAAATAATCATGAAAGGATCTATAGAAACAATACCACTTCATATGCCCTTTTACTTAAAGCTTGTGCGAAGTTGTACATCCGGTTCTTATAGGTTATCCGCGAACAAATGAAGGAACGACCCGCTCGCTATACGAAGATATTCCATTGCACTTTTAGTACCCATTCGAAAGCTAAGATCTCTGGCTCCTATGCTATGTAACCGATTTTTCAAAAAGCCCTTTTATAACACTATAGCAGAAAGCAAACATTTGTGTTTCACACACGCACATTTCTCGCAGTACAGAACTGTTCCCTGGATTATGAATAACCATTCGACAGCGTAAATTTTGGAAATTACAACGCTGTGATTATTTTCTGGCAAGACAATCGCACTAGAGTGTAGAAGGATCCACAAGAATGAGTTTCACATACGTGGCGCATTTTTTCCGCCTAGTGTGAGCGCAGGGGAGGGCTGGCTGTGGATTCCACATGGCAATGGATCGATCGAATTGGCGCGATTCACATGTGGAGTGCAATTTTCACAATTCAAATTGGGATTTCTACGCTTAGGAAGAAACTCCAGATGAAACGTATGACTCTAATACTACAATATTTCCCCTACATGCTCATATGGTTTTCGTGTTTCAACGAAAAAACAGTGAAGGCACGCGATCGTTGTAGATCATAATTTAACGTTGAATGCTAGAGCGTTATGAAAGGGTGTGTTGAACAACGGTCACGTATCGCAGTACCAGAGATTTGAGCTTTCGAATAACTACTAACACTAATGCTTGTTAATAGGTTGAGGAGAAAGTTTCCAGAATTTGCTTATAAAAACTTTATTAATGCATCAATTAAGTTCGAACAAAAGACAATTTAATAGTCAAAGTAGTCTCCTTCTGAGTCGAAAACGTTCATTTCCTGCCTTGAACTCCTTGAAGTGATCGTAGACAGCTGTCTTTCCAACAGTTCCTTCGCCCCATGCCTCACTGATTCGACGAACAGTGTCAGCGGCATTTGTGCCCACTTTGTACTCGTGAAGCATCAACAGTCGTTTCTGTTCGCGGTTCAGTTCCATCTTGCGGCAGTATAGAAGAGTTATATATCAATCGAGGCGCAAGAAAACGAGCTTTCAAACCATGTGAAAATCGCATACAAAACATGCGAACATGTTAAAGTTATGGACGAATTCCGGAAACTTTCTCCTCAACCTATTACATATGCCCACGCAATAGCCATAACCCATGCAATCAACAATCGATCACACTCGATGCTTTGAAAGAAAGCCACGGTGGTTGTTTCACCATAGGTCGAGTGTAGAAAGTTCGTCGTCGATTCTTCTATGAAGGGGTGGATCCTCTAAAAACTGACGGAACGAAAAGGCACCGTGCACAGGGTGACGAGGCTGGGGGACCGAAACACGTGTCTTGACCTGTGTGAAGGTCCATAACAAACCTCATGAAAGACTGAGAATACAATGTCAGATCGCAAACACTCCTATGAAGAGTTCTGGTGCAGCGAAGGGAGTCGCTTTTTTGTTCTCGAATAACGGGAAACAACCGTATACCCTCTTTGGAATCGATGGGACTGACGGTTTGGTGACTTCGCATTCTTCAAAGCCTGAATTTATTTGTTTATAACGCAAAGCCTGAACTTATTTGTTTATAACGCTAATCCTAAAAGTTCGTGTACTACCTATTGTATTGACTAATGCTAAAATCCATAGATTTCACCTTTATTTCGAGTGCTTTGTTTTTTTTTTCTTTTTTCTTTTTTTTTCAAATAATAATGAAAGGATCTATTGAAATTTGAGCGTGGTCTGAACAAAGCACTCGAAATAAAAGTATAATCATGATAAAAGTACAGCCAAAGAGCAATCGAGTGCGGAAACACTCAGTGTCAGGTGAAAATTTCGCTTGACATAAAGTGTAAAACTTTCGTCTTCGATATCTCTCTGTAAGGGAGCAGAGCTCCCGAGAGAACTGACTATGAAAAGATCGAAAGACGACGGGTTCTGCCCGGCTGATGAGTCTGTAAGGACGAAACACGTGTATCGGGCTGTACAAGAGCCCTTACCAGACCACATGACAAGTTGGCTCAAATAATAATGAAAGGATCCATAGATTTCAATTAATACGATAAGCAATCCATAAGCTTGTACGAACAGCGTTACATAACAGTACGTCGAATTTCTGGAAAGTCACAGATTTCGAAACACCAACCTCGCGAAATCTCAAATAAAAAGGCATTCATGATGAGACATCCAGTTTTTCTTCTACATACCACGGTTTAACGAAAGTGGGTCTTCGAATTAATAAAAATATCTCTTCGTGTGTCAAACCGAGAGAGCTAATACGAGTTATTAATGCTCCGCAATGCATCACTTATGGAGTCATCACACCGCTCATAAATTTACATGTTTTCCTCCCTGAATAGAAATAGCAGCTCCACGTTGGAAATCCAAGAAAAGATACCACATTTTTCACATCTGACAGTTAATAATGACTAAAGCCATATTTTTGGAGTCGAGGTCGCCATTTGGAACTAAGCTCTATTTCCTTGCATCAAGACTGTTTCATTTTTCCGATTCTTTTCTTAACATGGACACCCTTACACTTATTCGAAAGTAATTCCGTGGCATTCCCTTTCAATGGTTCACCATGACACATCTAACAATAAGGATGTCGCAAGCCATATATATCGCAGAATGTCAAACACACAGCTCCTAGAGACAAGAATGTAGATCCATAGGCATACATTTATCTCAGCAGTAAGAGAACAAATCAACATATTTTAAAACCCGACTCCATTAGTGACCAAGGCCACATTGCCGCATTAGTCCGGCGTCTATGAACTCGATAAGAAAGTGAAAGACGTGTTTCAACGTTAGTAGGTCGTTCCACAAATTTGGGTACTAGAGCAATATACACCAAATTTATTACCCAGAAGTAACTAAAATTGCGTGACATAGCTATCGCTCATTTGCGCTTTTTTTCTTGAACATTTTGATGAACAACTGACCTATATTTGCTTTGTGATGGAGCTGTCGTAGGAAGAAATTCTTTTGCTGTTCATACACGAATGGCGCGTAGGGGACCGATGCTAGTGAAGCGGCGCGCAAGATTAATGGACTTTGGGGCGATGATGCGGTTGCGGAAAGGAAGGTTAGGAAGTGGTTCGCGAAGTTCAGAGCTGGAGAGAACAGTCTGGAGGACCACTCTTGCTCGGGCCGTCCACAGGAAGCTCCATTAATCTTGCGCGCCGCTTCATTAATATTTCCCCCTACGCGCCATTCTTGCATGGGTAGAAAGCAAATTTATTTCCATGGCAGCTTTCCATCTTAAAGCAAGTATAGGCGAGTTGTATACCAAATTTCTGGCAAGAAAATACACAATTGAACGATACCAAGATCCGCAATTTTAATTAGTTCTGATTATACAAATATGATGTTTATTGCTCTAGTGCCAAAACTTATGGACCGATCTAGTACACCTCTCATAAATGTGAGAAAATTACTGATTAAGAAAATGAATTTTGAGCCACGCATGACAGTGGTCTGTCAAAGAGGGCTGACTTATAGGGCCCGATACACGTGTTTCGATCTTATGATCTCGTCAGTCGGGCAGTTACCCTTTCTCGTCTTTTGTTAATCTCTGTGGGAGCTCCAGTCCCCGCACTAAGAGTTAGCGACGACGAACGTTTTATACTTTATGTCCAGTGAAATTATCACCGAACACAGAGTGTTGTACACTCGATTGCCTGACTGATTGATTGCCCGACTGACGAGATCGCAAGATCGAAACACGTGTATCTGGCTCTATAAGTCAGCCCTCTTTGACAGACCACTGACATGCGTGGCTCAAAAAATGATTACCAGGCATATTGAAATTTGAGCTGTGCTCTTAAGAAAGCACTCGAAACGAAAGATATGATATAAGAAAATGAAGTTTCCACCTCCTATGGAATTAAAAAAGGAAGTGCGTTTTTGACGTTCTGATTTTCCCGGTCATAATAATGCATTGACCTCTACCATACTTAAGCGCAGGGTGGCGCAGTGACTAGTGATGCATCGTGTCATAAAAACGAAACGATAAGTGACGCTCTGGTTCAATTCCCCGACACTCTCTTGCGGTCAGTCTACGCACGCTTCAGCTCAGCTACCTCCGGGATTCCAATGAGAATCATCTCGACCAATGGCATGCTATGACTTTCACAGAGAAGATAAGATTCTCAAGTAGCTTCCGAAGCAACGCGGAAACTGTCCAGAGCTCTCTGTGGAGGCTGAAGCCGAAAAACAAATGAAATGCGAGCAGTATTGGGATCTCCACAAAACGGCTCTTTTGAAAATAATAACATGGAAATTAGGGTGCTTTTCTTCTCGATGTCTAAAACTGAAGCAATATTCACATAGCAATGCGCACACAACGCATGTACAGCTTACATACACACTCAATCAGGCTTACACACCGACGTACACACATATAAAGAGACAGATTGAAGTGATTCAAATACAAAAAAAAAAAGGATTAAGAAGGCTGGCCTACCCTTCCTCCAAGGTGAGGTCGATTCGCTGACGCTTGCTTCGTCTTGGTTCACTTGGCTGCTTAGTGGCGCCCGTACTTGTACCACAGCGCATGCACGCTTTATCAAAGCATTATTATACCAACTGACTCGATAGTAAGATGAGGTATTGACCAACTAGTGGGACTGAGATCAATTCAAAGTTGCTACGAAAGGAAATGAACACGAAAAAGAAGAGCGCGATAGGATACACGAGCCCTCCAACCTCAATGGACGTTATCATCTTGTCAATCAATCTAGACGGGGATGACAGAATTTTGGTTTATTCAGCTCTCATGTTACTCATCAGTGAGTATCAATAATACCAGTTGTGAATGATAGTCAGCAAAAACAACAAACTAAAGACGATAACGCAGTAAAGATTGACATATCAATTCGAAATGCCCTTTGTTTGAAAGACAATTTGTTTTACACGAAGCGCAAACTTGGGTAACAAAACAGTCATCATAATGTGCGTTTAAATATTGAATGCTAAGCAGAACAGACTAGATATTGGGCAATATTAATCACTGATAGATATTTACAACCACAGAGCTGAAAATATGACTGAAAGTACTGACAGCTACATGAGCTATTACATGAACTATTGATATATTACAAGGAGAGTCAACACTCACTCAACAATCACAAGCATTTTTTCGTGAAAGTAACAATACACGAGTAAAAATATACAGTAACGATACAGATGATGGAGGAGGTCAGACAGAAACTGAGCTTCAAAAACCACTGAGCCATTCATCGATTCATCTAGACTACGACTCTCCAGAATGTTCAGACTGACGACTACTAGTAGGCGATGTAGCTCTACACTGATCCCTCATTCTTTGAATTTTCTTCATTTTGACAGCACTAACACCCGTTCGAATCTAAGGTATACATATCAGTAAACGATGTATAGTCGCGATGTTTACATATATTAAATAGATCTCTATACTGCATAGGCACATTTTAGAATTTAGGTACCGTTCCGTTCTCGGGACCAAATTTTCAACTCTTAGGAGAGAGAGTCTCTTTCGTCTTTTTCTCAGACTTTTAGCAGTCGCAGTCATTCGATAGCTTAAATCTCGGCGACTTTGAAAGTGAGCTTGATTTTTGTACAGTCTTTGTTCTATCGTTATTTGTGCTTGGACTTTTATTTTCAACTTTATACTGCAACATAAATACATTACTAGACATAAGCTTGAACAGCGTTTGTCTAGTGCATGTTGAGGCGAAACATACACATTTTTTGCTTTTTTTTTCGTTCTGCAAAGATCTTCGTCGCTTTTCAAACTACCGAATAACTACTGAAAGTCTGAGAAAGACCGAAAAATGCTTTTAAAGCTGAGAAAATGGGTCCTGGCAACTGAATTGTACCGAAATCTGCCTTAAGTATTTCTAAAAACACTTACAATATGAGAAAATTAAAATTAAAAATTAGAAATGATATGAAAAAGTACGAGTTTCAATTTAGAGGTTACGTCTGACCAAAGCAAAATATAACTCTAACTCACCATACGAGGCATTTTTTCCGGAGATATCAGACCTCTAGGTAGTTTCCACACCTCCAACGGTGTATCGTTATTCACATTAAGCAATAAGTGAGCTTAAAGATGTGAACTAATAAATGGTAATGAGAGAGCGATGGTAAAATACAGCTTACGAAACATACCCAGATGTGCGGCTGATGACGGTCTTATTACCCTTCTGGTACGATTCTGCTGCATACTTTTACCAGACGTCGAATTTATGATATCTTCGTCAAAAAGGTTTTTTCTCTGCGTTATTTGCTCATAGTACACCTGAAATACAAAACGTTACATAGTGAGAATATCAGAATAAAGGAACCAAAATTGATTACGCACTTCATTATCATCTACATCGTCGATATTGTTGATCTCCTCAACTCGCCTCTGAAATCTAAATGACCATAAATAGGAATCCAAACATCGACAATGACAAGGAAGAAAGATGCGCGTTCCGAAATACCTCTCCAAATGTTCCTTGCCAACGATTTCATCGATCTCAGATGGAGGATCCGAACTCGAAGGATCAGGATAACACAAGCGAGTTCCTTTCTCAGATGGTTCAGATGACTAAAATTATCGTCCTTACCTTCATTATCAGATGAAAAACGACAAAGAATTAAGAACCTACAGCTGATTTCGGCTCTGGTACGCGTTTACATGGTGGACTTGATAGAGCAGCAGTACAGCTTCGAAGTAATCTCGTTGAAGCTTCACCATCATCCTCACGGCCCTTTGTTGAGTCGTCGCTGCTAAGGTTGGTAAATTTGCTAAGTAAGTTAGACTTCGCTCTTTGGGCTCGAGGTGGAGGTGTATGTAAACCAAGCAGACAGTCACGAGATGTGGGCAAGGGGCATTGAGACGCCTGTAACTCAAATATAATTATTATTCTTTTGAATTTTTTTCTTGGAATAACCTATAAGTCACGATTTATTCTGTGGAATACAGCACTCCTTATATTCGACTTACTTCGTCGCAATCATCCTCCACAAAGTCCCCGAACAATTAACGTGTTGCTTCGGCCGCTGCTTGCAGATTTTTTTTTAGATGAATGACGAAGAATGCTGATCCTGGCAATCTTAGCTTGCCAAGCTAAGGTATTTCTATGCATCCAATTGACTGATTGCAAATTAGTTCTGAGGAAAGAGGTCGAACCACTGCCTTGCTTACCACCATGACTCCTTATAATTGTATCATTAACTACTGTACTACCTTGCCTGCATTCATAAACTTTGGCATTTTAATGATCCGTCTTCACAGCGTTTTTTTCTTACTGCGCGGATCCCAGTACTTCGACCATAGTAAAACACTGGTTAATAGTGTCTTCTTGCTATCTCGAAATAGCTTGGCTGTTGCATCTCACAGGGAATTCGCTATTGACTGTTGGAGAGTGTAACGGGGTGGGGGTTGGCCCGCGTGCTCCGCTACGAGCATCACAACCACTCAGCCATACCCCCCCCCCCCTTCCCCATTCATAGACACGAACAAAAAACACTTAGGACAGGAATTAGAAGCACAACTATTTTAGCGTTATCACTTCATCACTAACCTGTACTATAGCTCTACTAGCCTTAGCAGAAGCTAAAGCGGCTGCTCTTGGAATTTTTGCGCGTTCCTCACTTATTCTGATCAATTGTGTCATTTCTTTCGATTTCCGACGCCGCGTGTTCCTACACAATTTGGTCCCGGGAGTTGCTTTTACAACCTAAATTAGAATAATTCAATTTTTCACTTTGAAACGATAAATAACTGCAATTACACATACAATAAATGTCTATTGGCAACAAAGTATTCTACAATAGAACGGATATATACGAGGAAAGTCAAGGATGGTATGGAAAAGAACTTGAGTGTATGTGAACACTTTCAAAGGCGTATCGACAATGTGAAAGATGAAGAACCAAGAACTCGAAATGATACCTCAGTTGTCTCCTCTTTGACAATTGTTCGAAGTTTCTCTTCTGGGGTCTCAGGAATAGCACGGGGGTAACGTCGACGTCTTTTTCGACCTGGATACAAAACGACTGGAACTAGTAGAATTCTAATCTATAAGCACTCTAAGTCAGAGAACGCTTACCTCTGAAAGGAGACTTCGTGACAGTAGAAACTTTTTTCTCAACTTCAGGCCGAATTTTTCTCTTTAACGCCTTCGCATTGGTTTTTCCGTTCACTGACTCTTCATCAGGTGATCGAATTTCTTGGATAAGCTGGTTGAGCTGTTGTAACTGAGTTGCGTTGGTTTCTTTTTGTTGAAAAAGCGGGAAGGAAAGGTCATCATCCTGAAATGCAACTCGAAAAAATGATTTGGAGTGTGACAGGCGGTGTCACTTAGAAAAAATAATCTAGAGACCTATAGTCTCTTATAGTTTTTGTGATAGTAAAAGCGGAAACATAGCATTATAAGGCTCCGTCTACATGTAATTCTTCTCAGAGAACGAAAAATGCACTGGGCTGAAGAACACAAGAAGCTACGACGAGTACAGACGCACCTTATTCCAGACTGAGTCGTACTCCTCCATATCATCTGGTAGCTGGATGCACAGCTCGTCAAAAACATCAGCTACCAACCTCGGAGTTAGGTGGAAAAAACTGAAAAACAAAAGTCATTCTAAGATACAAAGTCACAACTCAAGAAAGTATGTGAATTATGGGTGCAAAGAAAACACACGAAATTCAAGTGGAGCGCTAAAAAATTTAAATAATATGAAATAATTTAACTTTATTCACAACTTGAAGTCTTTGTCACTCGGGACTGATCGGGGCTAATGGAGTATTAAATTCATCTTATCAGATAATAGATCAAGACATAAACACATCATTGGCACAACAACCAAGTATGAATCCAAAGAAATCATTGAAATAACGACGAGAGCAAAACAAAGTACCAAAACATGTATAAAAACAAAATATCTACTTTGGACCCCTTGGGATTGGTGTGCATTCTATGGAATGCGAGACTATTTCCTTAGCTTTTCCATCGAATAAACATCATCCACTGAAGCTTTGATAGTCATTCGACAGCTTAAGAAACGGCAATTCTAACATATACTTTGCTTTTTGAAGACCCTTTTGATGCGTCGTAGTAGCAAAGATAATACCAAAGATTGCACTCGGTTTTCTTTGTTTGCCCCGCTGAGTCTTTGGATAGAACTTCTTTAGACTTTAATAGTTAATCGATAGCGCTAATCTTCATAATTCTAAAACAAATTCTTTAAAGACAAAGTCTACATATAGCGTTGTTGCGGCGCAAAAGAAATAACGTCTTACCCTCAAAGTTTTTTCGCAAATAAGAGATATAAAAAGATAAAGGATAAAGCTCTCGGCGTTGATCAATCCCTGAGGGATGCGCCATGCATTCGACTTCCATTTTTAACTTCGTTTGAGGTGATTAAATGCATATCTGGCCTTTACAATGACTCGCGGAGGTCTCCCGCTGAATCGAGTCAGTGCTGCTTATCCTCCCAGACAAGTCTGAGAGCAGTCTGGTACCATTTTACCGACCCCGAAGGGATGGATGGCTTGGTGAGCCACGAGCGCGAGATCGCACCATTGACCTCGTGTGCGACGCAGGGCACCTCTAACCACTGCGCCACATGCGCTCAAATAAGAGATGTATATGCACGGAAAGCATTTGAGCATGAAGAGAAAATCACGATAATCATACTAACACAGGAAGAACTAAACTTTCCTCAAAATAGAGAAAAAACAGCAGTTAAATAATGGAAGTTGCAGACCGCTTGTGAATCAAGTTGCGCGACCAATGAACTGCTGTTCTCAAAGGGTTAAGGTTGCCGATAAAAGGATCCGAAAAAAGTTAACTGCTGTTTAACCCACTTGTCTGCTATTTGCTCCTCTAGGAAAGATCTCATCTTACTAGCACTAGCGATGAAATAGACTATTCGCATCTTTCGAACGATCTAAACGAATATTTCTCTGCGTCAACTCTTAATAAAATTCAATGAAAAGTCGTGAAATATACATCGAGCAATCTTGGTGGTGCATTAGCAGAGTCGAGATAACTTGCGTAGAGCTCTAGAAGCACTTGGAGCTGCAATTCACGCAACCTACGTTCTCCATCAGCTGTCGACGAACCGTCGTATTGACTGTTTAACTCGGCACACGATCGAATGACATGGTTTCGTAGAAAGTCGCATACCATAGCCTGTAATGATTCTGCATTATCCTATTCTGAACTATCATTTTGGTGGTGAAAAAATTTATTCGAAAAAAAGTTCCACTTATAAACTCCGAACTCCTTCAAGAAAACAAAAACACGTTAGAGACAAATGACAAAAATACAAGAACTCCCAGAACCAAGTACCCCATTAGGCTCCCATAGGAAACAGACACATAATGGAAAGAATCTGAAATATAAGGCACTATCGTCGCCCAGAAACATAAGAGGTTAACGCGTAGAATTTTGGAAGCGTTCTGAAAAATTCCATAGACTCAAAAATGAACTTCTCGAAATGGGATGCCTCGTTATCATCCGTGATCCCTGTGAAACGCGCAATGCATTCGTCTTCAATCTTTAACTTCCTTTGAGATGACTGAATAGATACCTGGCCTTTACAATGACCCGCGATGGCCTTTCGCTATATCGAATCTGTACTGCTTATCCTTCCAGGAAAGTATGGGAGCAGTCTGATACCAATTAACAACCCAGGAGTGATGGATGGCTAAGTGGGCCGCGAGCGCAAGATCAAACCATCGGCCTAATATGCAACACAAAGCACCTATAACTAATGCGCCCACATGCGCTCCTATCCGTGACATATGACAGAGTAAATGAGGCTGATGTTCAGATGTGATAGGTTATTAGTAATTCATGTGAAATCAGCACGGTTGATCTCCACTTAGACAACTCAGTGGAAGACTCATAGAAAGAGGTCTATTGAAAAGTCATTTGTGCTTGAGACTGAATCTAGGTTTGGTGAATCTTTCCAGTTAGAGTAATGAAGGTGTTTGGCTGACTTGGTTGTAGACAACCTAATCTTCCCAGACTCTCAAGGTATGCGAAATCGCTGAAACGTCAGCTTATCGAATAGATAGAATTATGACGACCTCGCATTTGACCTGAAGAATGCCGATCTTGGTAGATAGTCGGCCTCGAGAAACAAAGGAATTGAAACTATACAGCAAAATGAAATAAGGGTAGGTTATTCTCTTTCAGAATCTCACGAGTAGGAGTATCATCTATCATAATGATTGCCATAAGAAAATGAACGAATTACGTTCTAGTCACTAATCACTAGGAAGAATGTATGTACTCGTCAATACTTCCAGTACAAGAAAATATTGAAGGTAAAAAATGTCGTTCTTTTCCCAAAATGTAAAATAAAACAAACCTCGACCGTATTTCCAAAGGTGTTCACAATGAAAAACTTTGTCAAGGAGTTGACAACAAGGTGATAACATCTTACTGGCGGATCACCACTATCCAGAAGATTATTATACCATTGTTCAAACACTTTCGGGAGGTCTTCCTCAGAACAAGCTGAAAAGCAGGCGTCAACATACATCTATGGATATTAAAAAATGAGTACATAAATAAATACGCAGGCAAACAGTACAGGTGACAATGATCTTACTGAAAAGGTGAGCCTCCTTCGTTTCGTTAGCCAGTCGACGGGATGCCCGTAACTCAGTTAAACGACGAGCTCTCGTGCTCTGCTTCAAAGGTTTTGTAGTAGTAGCCAGCTGGGACTGTGAAGAAGTCGAAGAGCTGTATCCTGCAACTCGACCTGGACCTGAACATACACTGTTCAAGAGAAGAAAAAAAAAGTATCAAAAGCATCCCAAAGAGTCAACTATATGAGGCTTTTCATTTGATGCGGCGGAATATAGAGACTAGGATGATTCCGTTATTGCGACGCATTTTCAACTTTTCAAAGACAAAGTCTTCTCGCTTTTTCCTCAAACTTCTAGTACTTATTCGATAGCTGAGATTTATCACCTCAGATTTATGGCTATCAAAGAGGTCAAAGCGCTTCAGCGGCAAAAACTGAGACCATGTCTTTCATTCCACGCGCATTTTTGGCAAGGCTAGAGTTGCGGATGGCCTTTTATCAGAGTTCTAGTAATTGACTGATAGAATAAATTTTGGTGAATCAGAAACCTGGCTTTGTTTTCAGAAAGATCATAATAAAGCGCTAAAGGAGAGAAAAGACGATGACGTTTCACGCTCCTTGGTTAGACTTCGTAGCTAGCATATTTGGTAATATCAAATGAAAAAAAGAGTACGATACCCATAAAGCGATCGCATCAAATTTCTGCAGCAATTCTTATACAAATAAAAGTTTGAAAATTTCTACAAAACAACAAAGTGCTTCTGCATAAATAAAGAAAATACGTACAATGACGGGAGCGTCGAGCGGAAAACTCATTTTATCTTTATTGCTAAAGCGCACTAAAAGTCTTTTCAAAAATTAAGCACCGTACAAGAATCACCGAGATATCACATTTCTAAAAACTAATATCAGAGGAAAACGCGAAATAGGTACTGTTATCAAAAGATTGAAAAGCATTCTTGATAGCGGAATAAAAGAGATTAGTATGCGGTACGCATATCAGCACATGCTCATGGATATGTACTAGAACTCTCCATTTTAACCTTCTAATATAAGGAGGCGCCGTAGCCGAGTGGTTGTGACGCTGGTCTACGTGGGGCTGAACCTCATATCCCAACACTCGCCGGCAGTGAACAACAAACAATCTATGGAACGCCTCAGCCAAGCTACCCTCGAGATTGCAAGGAGACCAGCTCAACCAGCACTCCACGACGTTCAAGGAAAAAAAAACGATCGAAATATAAAAGTACTGGGATCCGCACAAAGAAAAAAACAGCGTGAATGCGGATAATGAAGTGCTTTTTATCTTGAAATAAAGTAAGAGAGTTTCACTATAGGGCAAAGTCAAGGGACGAGTACGATAACAAGTATCACTCCATTCATGATTCCCCGGGTTCGGACATCGAAATGGTGATCCAAAGCAATCCGGACGGACAGTGGGGTTATCCATTCCTTCGTGATGGTAACTATGGCGACCTGGCAAGCGACGCACCAGGCCATGCCAAATGTTAGAGGATACAGCGAGACAACAGTTCTTTATGAAACGACTATGTGGCGATGATGAAGAACTAAGCGTAACCAAAGTCTGACAATGAAAATCAAAAAGAAATTTATGATGTCGGACAAAAGAAAAAACCACTGCGCTATGGACAACCATCAAATGCCATAATTAACGTAAACAGTCTCTCGACAAAGCGATTCCCGTCAAAATTTCTTCGATTTAGACTTCTTTTTGACAAGGAAGTTTTGACAAAGAGTTGTAGCTGCTTCAGTCCACAGATCAGTGATAAATAGAACCTATCAAGTACGCTAAATTTCCATTTCCATTTCGGAATAGGCGGAAAAAATTGTCTCACTTGAGCTTCAGTTTACTTCTAGAATGACTGATACAGACGAGAACTTCATAGATATAACTCGAAAGACAAGACACACAAAATAGACAAGTTATACCACCGAAAGCAAAGAATCAAGAGGAAAAATAACACCGCTTGATGTCGTACTCCTCGTCTCCTTGCTCTGACAAATTCTCAGAAGATCTGCGATCACATATGGTAAAAGATTGTCTACAAAATCCTCAAAAAGCGAGGTTTCAAGATAGCCGATTGCACTGATTGTTACATCTGTCTAAGCAACAGGCACAAGCATGCATTCGACAATCAAACACTCTAACAGAACACCATGGTGATTGTTTCATTGCAAACTGAATGTGAAAAGTTCGTTGTCGATTCATCTATATTAGGGATAGATCCCTGAAGAACTGACTGAACGAAAGGGCACCGTATAACTGACAAGGTTGGAAGACCAAAATACATTGTTATACCTACAAAATTACTGATCCAATCATCAGTGGCTTTAGTGAAATCAAATCAATCCAGTGGTTGTGTCAGATAGATCCCTGACCCTAAACTAAGCTATTCATACGCTAAACCGCTAATTATCCATCAAAAGCATTCGTAAAGACATATTTCCAGAGATAAAATAGAGGTGACTCTATGACGGACACCGTGTGACGAAAGAGACTCGCTATATACAGTTGAACGATGAAATTCTTTGGAGAGAAAACTACTCCGGTAAAAATCTGCTTTAAGAGTGATAGATTAACAGGAGTCACGGTAGCGCAATGAACAGCATGCGCCCTCGGTAAGGGTGGGACACGAGTTCAACTCGCGTCCAAGGTTCACGCTTTGCATGTCACTCAAAATTATTTGACACACAATTATAACATCGCATCATCGTCAAATGGGCGATTATTCGAGAGATTTTGCCAATTACTTTTACGAGTATTTGAGGGAATCTAATCCAAAAAGTATCGGACCTTTGAAAGTATGTTTTGAAAGCTCGTCCTCAACGGAATATTGAGACTGCGACCCTTCAGACGACTCGCATCCCGACATCCGAGAATCGTCATCGTCGTAAAGTCCTAGAAAACAATCAAGTTTTTCTATATAAACATACGGCTAGCTGGATATCTAGACGGAAATTAACGGAGAAAATGACATGGAAATGGTGAAGGAAAAGGCGAAGTAGTCCAATGTATGATCGAAAATGATAGCAACTCTTCCTCGGAAAAAGATAAGGATATACCCACCAGAATTGATTTTGCTGGAGTCCACGACGGTTTCAGTCAAATGCTCATTCGAAGCCACATTTGTGGGTATTGTGGTGACAAAACTTGAAGAGATTGATGACAACTAGAAGTATAAGCAGTTAGATATTTCTACTAAGTAATTGCTAGATAATAACACGGTTTTCTGATTGCAGAAACCACTTCGTATGTGTATCCTGAGCGCTTACTCAATGTGGAGAATAACATGAAGGACGAACTAGATAGAAGAAAGAGCCAGCATGGGCCGTATTCGGGCCTCTCAGAAAAGTTACCGACCAGCTATGGGACTCAAAACTCCGTGCTCACCTTTTCTATTCAACGGGCAAATCAGATCTTCAGGGTCTATCCCATCTTCGTGACCCAGTGGTCTATACATCTATAGCGAAACACGGATGGGCCGGTCATATACTGCGAAGAACGGACGACAGATGGAAGAGAAGAACTGTAGAGTGGATTCCACGGAATGTACGCGTTCTCGACGACCATCTACACGTTAGGCGGACGAGTTCGTTGAAAGACTTAAGGAGCTGTAGTAGCAGCTCCCAATTTTCCTCAGATCGTGATATGATACTCGCAACAGCCGCCATGCTCGAACAAGACCACGCTCATGGAGGACTGTTGCGCAGCAGAGAGACGAATAGAATATGTGCTGGGGTCCGTACAATTAGTGAAGACGGACCGTTCAAGTATCAAGTACCAAGTAAGTATCCTGGTTGAATGACAGGAAGGTCCTATAACATTCCGCAATTTGAATGTCTCTCGTTTAGGCGACTTCACCTTTCTCAAGTCTGTTAACTTCACCCTTCTCAAATTTGTTAACCCCTTCCAGATAATGAGGATCGTTTTCATCCCTCAGAAGAGATGATTTCCTTTGATAGAGTTTTTTTATCAAAATTTCAGTATTTATTCGGAAGTCTAATTCTCGACGATCTGAATAATGTGCCTGGTTGTGAAAAAAGCCTTCTTAGTTCGCTGTGGCAATGAAAATAAAATTATAATTCACACTAGGGGCGCTGTTTGCACACTAGGATACTTTTCAATTGAAAGGGAACAAATGAAAAGCCGTCCTCATTCGCTGAACAGGAACTATCATAGGAGTGTTAATAACCATTCGAAAGCTGAGATTTCTGGCTACAGCTCCGCGTCAACGGTTTTCACAAAGCCTTTTTTGACGTTCTTATAGGAGGAAATTTCTTGCGTTCCAGACGCGCATATTCCTCGCCACATAGAGCTCTCTCTCTCTCTTTAGACTATTAGCAAACATTCATAATATAATAGTCACTTATTCCAACGCTGTGCTTACATCCTGAAAGGATCGTTCTTTGCAACGCAGCAGGTAACAAAATTCTCAGCTTTTGAATTGTTACTATTTCTCCTATGAAAAGTTCCTGTCCAGCGTATGAGGTCGGCTTTCATTCATTTCCTTATAACCAAAAAGTAACCAGGTCAGAATTTAGAATAGTTTTCTATCAAACTATACTAGGCTAGTGGAGATTTGTGGGTCCCACCAGTTGAGCGAAAAAAATGAAAGCTCACGGCGCGTGGGAAGCATATTTTAACTCACCGAAATTTACGCTATTTAAAGGTCATTGATAGTTTGGAAAAAAGCTTTTCCCAACAAAAATATAAGCGTAATGATTGTGAAAACGCGCATGGCGCGAAATATAATTTTATCTTGAATTATACAGCGCGATAAAAAGGTTTAAAGAAAAACCAGTATGTACGACAGTTCCTCAAGATTTACGTTTTCGGGTCTCAATCAAACGGACCATTCTGGCAGGCATCTTGCACTGAAATTACAAAAAATATTCTAAAAATACTGATGGGACAGCAACTCTTCACTAACGTCGACTATACTAATACACATTCTTTACACGAACAAGCTGTATTTGCCTCTGAAGAAGTCTTCCAATTGCGTTATGGGAGCGAGTACAAGATTACCTTTCACATTGGGAGTTTTCTTCACATATAAGAGTCTTATATAGACAAAAGATATCTGAGCATGTAGATTAAGGATTATCGGAGTAACACACAAATCTTCAGGATTCTAACCGAAACGGAGAAAAAAACGCTCACTAAAAAAACGGAAATCGCGTGCCGCTTACAAAAATCGATCAATGGCCGTCCGGAAAGGGTTAATTAGGCATTCAGGGCATTCATCATAAGAAAGTACGAGCATCTAATGCAAAAACTGGGGCAAAAATTGGATTAAAGAAGTAAAAAAGTGCCTAAAAAAAAGGGAAATACCTCGGCTGAAACCATCTCTCGTAGAGCATGGAACGTCTCATTCGGAATGTCACTTCGCTTCAACTTCCGTGGACTGATCCTACAAAAACAGCATGATCTTTGTCTAGATTTGAAGCCGCTGTATAAAAAATTTTCAAAATAAAGTGAAATTATATCGCTTCAGACGTGCAATGCACTAGTATTTATGGATATATCTACTGCCCTGGACAATCTCGATATCAGTCGATCGGCAAGGAAAGATAGAAAAGACAACTATCTCGACAGATCGATTCCTATAAGCAGCGACATGCATTGACCTCCATTCGCAGCATCGAAGAACTGAGCTGACATATCTGGGCTCTAGAATGACTCACGATGGGCCACTGATGTAGCGAGTCGTTGCTCATATCCTTCCAAACAAGTACGATGTCAATTCACCGACCCCGGAGGAAAGGAAAGCTTGAGAAGCCTTGGGCGCGGGATCAAACCATCGACCTCTATGCACTGGACCACACGAGCCCTCATGTATCCACAACAAACATAATGATGAAATCTGATCCGGAGAAAGCGTTTCGAAGCTCCTTTTCTCTTTTCATAAGGGATTAGAACTACGTTCAGTGTCAATGTTCGATCGACTGCACGCACGAAGGCGCACGGATTTCTATATTAGATCGTTCCATAAGTTTTGGCACTAGAGCAATAAATACCAGTTTAATTACCTTTAACTCCCGCGGACCCCAACTGAGCGTGTTCGCCAGCGTGGGAACGACTCGACCTCTCTGCCCCGATTAGTCGCCGACTGCAGTGCTGCTTTTCCTTTCAAGACCCAGTCCAAGCTTTAGCTGCGGATTTTGCAACGAGAAGCAGTACTATAGTCGACTAGTCGCGGTAGAGGAGGCGGAGTCGCTCCCACGCCGACGGATACGCCCACTTAGGGTCCGCGGAAGTCAACCGGTTAAAGTTGCATGGCTCTAGCGTCGTCTGATTGCGCATTTTCTTGCGAACATTTGTTATACAGCTTGCTTCCACTTACTTTGGATGGAGATGTCTTGAGAACAAACTCGCCTGGCCACTCATGCACGAATGAAGCGCAGGGGAAAATGCTACTGAAGCGGCGCGCAAGATTGATGGGGTTCCCTGTGGACGACCCGAACACGACTGATTCTCCAGCTTTGAACTTCTGAAACCACTTCCTAGCCGTTCTTTCTGCAACCGTATACATCGCCCAAAGCTCCCTTGATGTTGCGCGCCGCTTCACTAGCACTTTTCCCTACGCTCCATTCGTGCATGAGTAGCAAGCGAATTTGTTCCCAAGACAGCTCCATCTTGAAAAAAGTATAGGCAAGTTGTATAGCATAATGTTCGCAAGAAAATGCGCAATTGAACGGTACCAAAATCGCGTCATTTGAATTACTTCTCGTTAGTGAATTTGGTGTTTATGGTCCATTATGGAATGACCTCATGTTTTGTGAAAACAGGGAAACTAGGTTCAAAACTTCAAATATAGCTAACTCTTGTCTAATCGACTCCTACAAACCACTATTCTTTCCTATAAGTGCTCTCAAGAAGCTCTTTCTTTAAAGATGACTGCTAATTGATAACACAACCAGCACACCATAAAGAACGAAATGATTATCGGAACAGTGGTGATTGTCAACTGATAAGGGAACGGAGGAAGAAAGAAGAAGACCATGGTGGCTAACTTCCAACTCTTCGCTTTATTTTCTTTATCTTAATACATTAATAAAAGCAGAACCGATGAGGAGGAAAAAGGATAAAGCGGCTCGGTGTTGATCAATTGATAGCTGGAGGACTCCCACCAAGACTCGCAGAGAAGATGAAGGGTATATCCGGCATCAGAAGTTCGGATAATACGCAAATAATCGACCGCAGCTGAGAGTTGAAACCGCACCTCACTCTTACCAGAGGCGCGTGCTACCATTACACCACCAAGGCCACCGCTTTGCGACCACCCTTCGAAATCAATGAGATAATGCAAAGCTGTCAGCCCAACTAGGTTTGAGACCGATGTGATTGCCAGACGAAACTTCTTAAGTGTTACTGGCTGACTGTTCATATCACAGAAAGAGTGGTCGCAAAAAGGTGGCCTAGTAGGTTCAATGGTAGCACGCATTCCCGGTAAAAGAGGGACGTGGGTTCAACTCCCGCCGGAGATCCACTTTTTGTCTACCAGTAGAACTTCTGAGATGAATATTTCAACACAGATCTTGATTTCCATATGTGGGAGCGATGGAGTATGTAACCTCAGCAATACCGAGACTACTTTTAGTGAAACCGAGTCCGCGCAGCTGAGGGGAGAGGCGTCATAGTGCATGTTATCGGAGGCTGATGTATCACCGCCCATGACCCAGTATCGCATGCCGAGATTCGGTATCATTTTTGAGACGCAGTTCACTGGTTTTTGATCTTCATCCCGAAGCAGAGTGCTTCCAAATCTGCTATGAGATGAGAGCACCTCGAAACGTGATTTTGCTTGAACAAAGTCAACACTCCGTTAGATGATGCGCAGGACGTAGATGAGCGTAAGAGCCTCATTACCGCATAATGATGATGTCTTCGACTGACTTTCTCAGGGGACGAACTCCTCCCATGGCATATTACCCTGGAGAAGATATAAGCAAACTCCAAGAACAGTCAGTCATGTTCGTTCACATTGAGGGCTTCTCTTCGGCACAACACAGTCGCTATCGCACTCCAATCGTACTCCGTCCCGAATGGGTTTATCTCGAGATTTTGCTAACAGCTTCGATATGTCGCAGAACGAGTGATAGCAGATCAACCCTCTCCGTGGTGTAGTGGCAGTACGCGCCTATGGTTAAGACAAGAAGCCGGTGCGATTCCCGGCTGAGGTTCGGACTTTTGCTTGTCACTCGACATTACTGGACTTGTAGATGTATAATCACAACATCATAACACTGTTAGACATACGTAAAAAAAAAGAATTCTTGCAAATTATAAGAATGTTTGGAGAGCGAAAGACGACGGAGATGATTGAAAAACCTGCTTAGTGTAATAATGAATGGCACTAGGGCGTCAACTTGACTTGATAGACTGAATATTTAACCTAAAGGTTGCACTATTTTAAATATTACAGATCCTTGAGAGCTTTGAAATAGACGAAAACATGGTGAAATGAAATTGACAAGGATTCCTTATTCTAACGGCTTTTTCAACACATTCAATGGTTGTCAGCGTCATTGGGTTTAATGCCGCGAATGTGTTAGGCTAGGCGAAACCCCGCTGACAGTTGCTCGTTGACAGAACCCATACTTGTGTCGCAGAAAGAGTGATGATAGCAGGCCAAGATCCCCAATAAAGCAGTGGTTAGCACGCGCCTCGAAAAAACAGCGAAACGCGAGTTCAATTCTCGCTCGAGGCTCAAAATTTTGAACATTTTGGTTCTTTATTGATCCGTCTTCGCAATGCTATTTTTTTCTCACTGGGCCGATGCCATTAATTCTAGCATTCAATTTTTCGTTTTTTCGTCTTCTTGACTGTTGTAGAAGACTGGTTGAGCAAGTCTCCCTGCCTGTGGCGTGCCATATGAAGCTCGTTAATGAGTGTCCGGAGAGTGTCCGGAGGTGAGGTTCGGCCTCACGCACGCCGTGACAAGCATCACAACCATTCAGCCACGGCGTGTCCGCTTAGCATATTGCTTGATACTGTAGGAAATGTAATAAAATATCGATGCAATGAGATGACAACGATGTTCAATATCCAACAATCAACGAAGACCACTATGATCGAAGTATCGAACCGTCACTGCACTACAATCCTCAATGATAAAGGCATTACCATTGTACCCAAAAAGTTCAATTCTTTTTTCATTAGCTAGAACAAAATATTCGGCCATAAGAGCTAAAATTCAGACTTTTAAAGTAGATTTTAGAAAAATTAGAGAATGAAAAAGAAAGGAAGATAAAAGAGAGAAAGGAAAAATAGTAAAGAAAAGGAAGAGTTCCAGAAAATAGAAAAATTTTTCAAAAAACAGCAATAAATAGAACAAAATAAAATAAAGCATAAGGAAAAGAAGAGAGAAAAAAAGATTAAGAAGAATCTAAATTTCTGGAAAAATTTAGAGCTGCAGATGCGTTTATTTCACGAGTAGGCGTATATTTGGGACAAGACTAGGCTGGAACGCAAGTACTTGCAAATTTATCACCCACGATTTTTTTCCAGGATTGAATGAATGAATGAATGAATGAATGAACACTCGAGGTCGCCGTAGCCCACACGTTGTGGGTGCTCGTAGCGGCGCGCGCTGTGGATCCGAGGTCCACCACTCCTCAACTCTCTCGAGTAATCAATGACCGCGCTTTAGGGAACGCCACAGCTTGGTATCCTCGAGACTGCAAGAAGTTCGGCTCAACCAAAGTTCTACGCGCTCAAGGAGGAGGCGAAAGAACGAACTGCGTGTTAGAAGTATTGGGATCCTCACAGAGAGAGAAAAAAAGAACACTGTGAAGACGGATCAACAAAGTGTCAAAAGTGTCAGCATTTTTCTCCTATTTAGATCAGATCGTTATTTTGTTCGTGATCTTCACGTACTACAA
The DNA here is from genome assembly GCA_019055375.1 of Parelaphostrongylus tenuis. Lineage (NCBI taxonomy): Eukaryota > Metazoa > Nematoda > Chromadorea > Rhabditida > Metastrongylidae > Parelaphostrongylus > Parelaphostrongylus tenuis. Next base: position 268,345 of record JAHQIW010000750.1, on the reverse strand, counting down.
CAGTAGTACTATAAAATCGAAAGAGGACAAAGAGGAAAGCAGGACAAAATCGAAGCAGATGACCGGTAACTTCCAGCCACCGACGCCCTGCCTGTTGTTGATCTGCACGTATCAGTGCGCCACGATGTAAAGAGAAGACCACCGGCGCGTTTCGCTAGGGGCACACCCACGAGAACGAGAGTTGAATTCTCGTTTTGGGAGAGGGGGCTGGCTGGGTGGGCTGGGGAGGGGTTGGCACGAATTTCTCTCTTGAACTGGACGTCGTATCGCGAGAAACACTGCGTGGCGATATCGAGTCATTTGAATTCACGTCTCGACTTTGATGGTGCAACGAATAGCATACGCTCCCGGAAACAGTGAGATCTGAGTTCGAATCCCGGATGACGCAAATGTTTCTGCACAGTACTCCACATTATTGAATAAAGATTTCAGGCCTCCGCTTTGATCGACAATAGAGGCTCCTCAGAGTCTACGAAGTTCAGCCGCTTCACCAGTAACATTCCTCGAATCTGACCTTTGAATGACAAGGGACTTCAAGTAGCTGAAATGGCATGTAGGCTGCAATTGAATTTGTAAAAATTGGACTGAACTACTTTATATTTAGGCCGTTCAACCAAGCTGCAATTACTTCATAGTATTCAATTTTTGCGTGTCCTCAAAATCACCTACGTGGGGAAGAAGTTTGACAACTTCGACGACAAGCCCAGAAAATCGACATATCCAACCTTCCCGGCAATAATTTTTGTCTTTCTGAATAAAATGGATACAGAACCACTGGAATTGAAGTTGCATTGCAGTCTTTGATAGCTATTACAGCCAGTATACTATCGCTGACTAAACGTTCGGGACGGTATGGACACCAATGCACGCCTGCAACGCAAGAAATCTCCCGCAGCAACGTCAAGAGAAGGCTTTTCCGAAAGCCCGCGACGTGGGGCTGTAGCCTGAAATCTCAGCATCCGTCTGAAAGTTTACTAACACTCCTATGAAAAGCTCCTCTCCAGCAAATAAGGTCAATATTTCATTTACCCCCTTATAATCAGAAAAGACCATTTCTTTACCTTCTTTCGCCTTCAAAAACTCAACAAACGAACGATTGTTCACAAAAAAAAGCAATCCATAAGGCGCCACATTTCTTGGGTTTTTCAAGAAACATATTTTGAGAAAAATGGCACAGATACCGCGCTCCAATCGAATAGAAAAGCGCATGCGCGACACTCAAAACTTGGCACGTAAGATACCGAATAAAATACAAATGAATAAAAAAGGACGAAAACGTGGTTAAAATCAGTAAGGAGTCATTTACAGTCTTAATAACTTCCAATATTTCGCAACCTCTGTTTCTTTTGAAAAATATGGGTCCAAGCTACAGAAATTCAGGCTGTAATCTTCGAGAAGTATTAACGTGAGTGATTGATGTACGCTTCTAAATAGAGAAAAGATAATCGAAAAAAAAAACCGTAGACGTGAAATAAATCAATGAGAAGCTATTTTGCCATCGAATAACTCTGCTAGAAGATATCGTCTCATTGAATTAGAGACCATAGTTACACAAAAGATTTCCCAACTAGGCAATAAATATGTTTACATTGATCCGCAACTTTTTCCTGTAAACCCGAACATGAGGTTATCACAGTAGAAGTCATTTAACTCTTTCGGGACCTTGGACCCACAGCCTCTGCATCTCTAACCGGCAACTCTGGACGATTTGCTCCATCTCCTCTCTATCCCTAACCCCCAGCGTGCCCTGTTAGACGCGGCAGTTCGCCATTGTTGGATGTAGAACGCTGGGGTGTTGCCAGTCACAGATGCAGATACCGTGGGTTCACGGTCCCGAAAGCGTTGAACAGCTCACGTTTCGGGCGTATCTCGCCTAAATCTGAGCCTGTAAAAAGATCAGATTGTCCACAAACTCAGTCAATCAAACACCTCGACCACTTCATTCCTTATTGCTTGCATCTATTATAAGTACACGTCTCTATTGGAAAAGTATGGAAAACAGCAAGACTTAGATAAAACCCATGAGTTGGAATTACTTAGGAGTGTTTCTCCCGAGCGACTGGTTGACATCAGAGGGTGACATCATCAGAGAACAACACAATAAGTGGACAGGTTCTCTCTTCCAACCGACCGATTTTTTGGGTAGGAAAAACATATGGGGAGTGGTTTATGACAACATCGAAGATAAATCGGCTGTTCACACGACATTCGCACGTGTGTGTCATCAAAGTACAATTGTCCATTTCATGGAAAAATCTATGTGCATTCTTACTTCGTTATCAGCATCACAGTGTAGAATCTAATCAATAATCGCCTCTTATATGATTTAATACCTACCACGAGGTTGATTTGAAGATGTATTCAACTCACGTTTCGACGTCTTTGCCTCCTTCAGAGCCGATGAACTGAGTCGATTGTCCGCCAGTTGTTCGGACGAATCATCGGCTCCGAAGAAGACGAAGACATCTAGATATTAGCCGAATGAACCTCCAGATCAATCTCGTGGTATGTGCTGAATCACAGAAGAAATTATCAATCGGTACTATCGAGGTACATGAAAAGTCGGTTATTGATTGTTATTGATTGATTTGAGCGCGTGGAACTCAGCTCCACCCTCTAACACTCTCCGGCAGTCAACAAGAACGCTCCATGGAACGCGACAGCCAGGCTATCCTCGAGATTGCAAGGAGACGTGCTCGACCAGTATTCCATGTCATTCAAGAAGAAGACGAAAAACGAATCGGACTCTAGAAGTACTGGGATCCGCACAATAAAACTGAGATGACGGGTCATATAAATAAATAATGAATAAATAATATCGATTGATTTACTATCTGAGTCTAAGAGACGTCACAAGCGGTCGGTGGTAGGCAACGAAGTTCCACAAGGTCACAGTGGGGATGAAAAACTTTATGAGTTCGTACTGGTTTGCATAGCGCTCCAACCGCGAGTCTGCTCGGGCATTTTTTTTACTAGGAAATTTTAGAGAGAATGAAAAAGAAAACACAAATATACCTAAGAGAATTGAGTGGTGAGCAAAACGCGGCCTCAGGCAGGAATCGAACCCGCGTTTCGTCCTATCCGGGGACGCGTGCTAGCAATAGCTAACAGTGAGATGTTGAAGAATCAGTGATCGGGCTAACGTGCCTCGGTGGTGTAGTGGTAGAGCACGCGTCCCCGGATAGAATAAAACGCGCGTTCGATTCCCGCCCGAGGCCGCGTTTTTGCTCACCGCTCAATTCTCTTAGGCATATAGAAAACATCATAACAATGCGAAATGAATTTAAAAATTCTATTAATTTCGATTAAAACACAAATAGGTGATTGGCTTGACCTTTGGATGAGTGCGAATGTGACATCGGCGAACGAGGCTGGTGAGACCTCACCCATCTCTCAATGGAAAATCGCTGTAAATGAGAAATGTCGGTGGAACGTCGTTGACATGTTATCCTCCCTTGTCTTGTCTCGTCTCTTCTCTGAAGAGATCTCGTCGATTCATTCGCGAAGTGACAAGTGTAAAGAGTGAAAAGACACGTTTACAAGTGATTCGGCTTGCCCAAACATAATAACAATGAAACAACACAACGCGGCGATGTCCTTTGTGAAAGTGCGCCAGGAATCCCGCTCGACCCTGGAATCCCTCTGAAGGCCTCCTGCGTCTCTAAGACTTATAGACCACAGCCTGGCACGATTAATATTTAACCCTTTGCGGACGACGGCTGATGATCGATTTTTGCGAGCGGCGCGCGATTTTTTTTTATTAATTATGGATTTTTAGCTTCATTTCAGAGATAAATCTCAGGTTTTTGTGATATTCTGATTCTCCATAATTTTTTCTACACGTTTATATGATTTTTGTGCACCTATAACCCTTATGTGCGAAGAAAACTCAGAGTGTGATGCGTCATTTTCTTTTCGCTCTGACAGCGCACTAATGAGGACTTTCTCAGAAACCAGATATAGCTTCGAAATCAGCGAGATTTGTGCTATCGAATGGGTAGTAGTATATCTTGATAAGAGGCCATCCAAGGACCCTACGCATGCAAACAAAGCACTCCGAATGTGAAACACAATTTTATTTTCGTTGCTACATCGCAATAAAAAAGCCTTTTCAGAAATCAAGCATAGTTTTGAAATAGCCAAGATTTGAGCTTTCGAATGACCACTAAAATCCTAGTAAAAAGAAGCCATATCCAGAGAAAAAATCGTTAAAAATTTGTGAGTCGAAAACGACTCCCACCGTCCGCAAAGGGTTATTTAAGTATGGACAAAAGTATGGAGCTTTCGGCGTTAACCAATCCCTGAGGGATGCGCCATGCATTGAACTCCATTCGTAAACATCGTTCAAGGTAACTGAATGCATATGCGGCCTTTACAATGACTCGCGATGGCCTATCAAAAATATCAAGTCAGTACTGCTATCCTCCCAGACAAATCTGGTGCCGATCCGTCCATCCCGGAGGCATAGAAGGCTTGATGAGCCTTAGGGGCGGCGGGATCGAACCATCGACCACGTGTGTGTCGCTGGTCACCTCTTACCACTGTGCCACACGCGCCCTTTTAGATGGTTTGCCGAGAAATTATCACATAAGGCATATTAGATTGATAAATAAGCAGAGAATATTCTCAGAAGGACATCGAGTCACAAAACTCAGAGAGGTAGAGATGATCGGCAGAGGGAATGACCCATGAACGGGCGGGTCAGAGGGGAACGAACGGCAGTGGAGGACGCGGCCCGCCTGTCGCCCTCCCCGTCTGCCTGCCTGGGTGGGCGGCGGCTGTGGCCGGCGTTCGAGAGAATCGCCATAATGCCCCCCTCCGTGCGAATCGATAGCCATGCATTCAGCCTCTGGCACTCATTACCTGCTACCTCGTGCTGGTCACACGTCCGTTCATCCGTTCATCCGTTCATCCGTTCATCCCTTCATCCTCCCACCGAGCTCTCACATGGCGACACCTGATCAAGTTGAAACAGTTTTTCTCACGTCATCACTTATCTTCAGATCCACTATGCGGATTGGTGTGGTCGGATAGATGGCGGGTTTGAAGATGGAGGCTATGCCAAAATATCATTTATATTGATTGAAAGCGATTTTACAGAAGCATATATGGCCATATCTTCCAATTGATTAATTTGAGACCTCGCTCAAAAATTCAGTATAGTCTGATAGACTGTTTTTAAGCCTTTCAGAAACGTCTGATATGGCATCTTAAATGGTACACGTACGTTTCGGCATTACGCTCACGCCTCATCAGTTCTACATACCCTACGACTCAACTCTGCTGCTAGCAGACCCGTGTTGATACCTGGGTGGTTATGGTCAAGTGGTTAGTGACGCAATCCACAAGAAAGCAAGCTGCTGGTTTTCCGTCCTCCTCACATTTTCTTGCGATCAATCCACGAATGCTTTACCGAACGATCCAAGCGCGGATCCTTCGAGATTGCAAGAGGACTTAACCCACCAGCATTCTACCTTAATCTTGGAGAAGACGAGATCCTCAGGCAGTAGTCGAAACAGCACCCGAAATGTATGAAGACGACTGTGCCAGAATGAAGGCGAGGAAATGATTTTGAGTGCTAGAAGTACTAGGTTCCGCACAGTGAAATGTGAGAACGGGTCGTGTAGATTAAAATGTTTACGTCTTCTGGGCTAATCCCAGCACCTCTCCCATTCGTGTCGTTTCCTTTTATCCAATATTCACGTACGGCTATGACTTTCCACGTGTGGACTGGGATTCTCATAAATTTAGTTGCCGGTTTTTTGAGTGTCTGAAACAATTTTAACGATTTTCTTCGCTGGAGTCCGTATTGTGGACGCTATAACGATAAAAGAAGCAGAATCTCTTCTAGTAGAACTCGATGAAAATTTCCAGTATGTGATCTTCGATGTTGAAGTTGCTACGCTCACGCTGGACATCTTGAAATTGAAATCTCGCCAGTTTCTTGGAAATTTAAAATGTTAGCGAACTCTTAGCGTGAAGGCTGGAATTTCTACATGGTAGACGTCAAATTGTACAGACATCAGTATATCTTCCCGTTGAATTGTTCCTTCACATAACCATCCTCAAATATCTTCGCATTTGCGTGTGGATTTGGCTGGTGCCTGAATCTCTGTGGATTTGGCTGGCATTGATCGTCTCCACGAATGTCGTTAAATGGTGGTCAGATCGATTCTCCATCGAGACTTGAGATAACTGTTCTATATAGAGTTCTTACATGCACTTGAAAGAAGGCCGAGACAAATACGTCTCAACTTCTCGACACTCGGAGGAAAGAGGGGCTTGTTGAAGCCGATGTTGAATCGTACCAGCACCGTGCTCATAATAGAAAACATTACTAACACTGTGCTATCAACCCCATTTACATCAGTTCTGAGAATCTAGTGGTAATACTCACGATCCTTCGACTGAGAAATTTCGTAAATTTTATCCAATTTCTGGGACACTTTGGAACGCCTTGCCTTTCAGAAAATGCTTTTTTTGAACGGAATAAGTGATAATCATTCAACGCCAAGTCTAAGCTGTAGGGTGGATGCTTCAAAACCACCCATCCCAAGCCTGCCATATGGCTTTTTGTCCCTCTTGCCCTTCAGCTAACATCCGGCAACTCATCGATAGATCGATCTCCTTCAATTCGATTGACGACTGCTTAGTGATCGGCTTCTCGTGTATGTCCGTCTCTTGGGTTGTCGGTCAATCGGTCTCCTTCTTCACGAAATGTTTTGAGCGCTAGGCTTACGAACATAGCAAATTTCGTCAACATACGCCTCGCAAATTTGTCGATGAGTCTTAGAGAGGTTAACACCGAATTTGTAGTGGATGTGGAGCAGCAGATAAATTTCTTTCTTGAAGTCATTTTTGCACGTTGTGTAGACAAATGATGAATCGTTCGATGCGCAAGAAAACGAATTTTCCGATGAGATCGGATTCAGACAAGATACATATGTAGAAATCATTATTCCAGGCAGTACGACAAAACTTATTCTGCAGTTTATTATCTTTTTAAGTCCTCCAATAAACTGCTTTTTGAAGCCTCGATAAAATTATTCGATATTTTTTCTTGGTGAGAGGTACTATTCTTCGACGTCCCTTCTCCACTATAGGAGGCGAGTAGCCTAATGATGAGGATACCGCCGAAGGTGCATAAGCCACGAAAGAATTGTCACGTAACAACCTCGGAAAAGGCTAAAAAACATTTTGAAGGACTATATATCTCTTCATACACCCATTCTCTGACTAGTCTGTGCAGGTGATGATCACAATAGAACTAAGTGACAACCACATGGCACGATATGGTGTCAGGTCTGTTCAGTAATTCGCAAAGGGTTCTATGCTGACTAAAATTTCATAAAGCGAGGGCCGTGACCGAGTGGTTGTGGTACTTGTATCGGCACGTCGAGCTTATCTCTACCTTCCAACCTTCTTCGGCAGTCATCAACAACTTCCTATGAAACATCAGAGCCAGGCTATCTTTGAGACTGCAAGGAGAATCGCTGAACCAGTTTTCTACGATGTTCAAGAAGAAGACGGAAAAACGAACTGAATGTTAGAAATACTGAGATCCGCACAGTGAAAAAATCTATGAAGACGGATAAATAAAGTGTAAAGTGTAGAAGTCTTTCTTCAAAATTGATCGGTAACTTGTTCAACACAAGCATTACATCGGCTGCTTGATAATTCACTTTTATCTTTCGCATGGGTTCAATCAATGACAATAAATGATTGCTTTTCCATGTAACGTTAATCTGTATAAAATATTCTGCAGCCTATATCGATGTATAGCGTCCAAAACATCTACCTTTTTACTAACTACCGATGCTAAATTATTCATCGAAATGAAAAGTTCACAGTGTCAGAGCGTGCTCACTTCTGAAGGATTCAGGTAGATGCCCATCTAGAAGTCATGTAGCCGTTTGGTGAGGTTTCTTTCACCTACTCAACATAGATCATCTATGCGTCACCAGGTGCACCAGAATGATTCAGTGAATGATAATGTATTTGATATGTGTCAAAGAGGAAGTGTTCAAATCAAGGAAGTGGAAATGTATATACCAATTGCTAGCGCTAATGAATGGACAATAAGGCGCTATCTGATCACTAATATCCATGGATAGCTTCCTTGTTGCAGCGTTCAACCTCTGAAGGACCACGTGTATCACATACGATACACGACTGTTTAAGTCCTTTCTCGTTGGATAAAAGTTTTCTCTCAGACATTTGGTAATCATTCGTAATATTAAATCTCTGTGATTCCAGCGATACGTTTAGTTCTAAAAAAGACTTTATCACTTTGTAGCAGCGGAAATAAAATTATGCTTCATATTCAGTATGCTTCTTTTGCTCAGCTGGGTCTTCGATATGGCCCTTCGATAAAGTTTGACAAGTCATTAGATAGCCCAAATACCGAAGATCACCTGTCGTTTTGTTGGGTGTATATCTATAACATCGTGGCACCACTGAAAGCGATCAAATCAAAAGAATTCTAGGTGGTCATTCAAAAAGATTTCTGTTTGATCATACTGGTAGTTAGAACAAAGTTAAATACGGTGATATGCTCCTAACTACAAAAAAAGTCCTACTCTTATATTGTCACATACAATCTTAATCGCCGAATGATTTTCTAGTAATCGAGAAGAGAATGAACGTTTGTGACTTTGCAGTGTATATCGCAAGAACTTTCCCGTGATTTCTTTTCTCCCCTTCAAAATTTTTTACTCTGTTTTTTCTCGGTGTCATCTCATAAAATTTGTCAACATTTCTTGTAAAAGGTTTGCAGAAAAATTTTTTATCGAGGTGAACACCTTAAGCCATGACTTTGACTTCGTTATACTTGAATTCGTTATCTAGATAATTTTGATAAGTAGTAGATTATCTTGGATTAGGAGGGGACTTAAGACAGGAGAACTAGTTTAATTGGCAGGATTGCGCCTGTAATCAAGGCCTATATGACAATCTGAGAAGCATGTTCCTTGCCTTCTCACCCACAGCAGATTTCTAGAATCACAAAAACCGCAGTTGAATCACAATTTAGTCTGATCATCAGAAAAACTGAGCTATAATAAAAGATTTGCGAGACTATGTGAAGCCGATTAGCAGGAAGCTTTTCAAATCCGGGCGATGTCGGACTTAATATTGGGTTGGAATTTCAGATCGCGATATCTATTTAGAACAGTCTGGTTTGCGTGTGCCTGAGCAGAAAATTGAGCTCTACTCTTCTTTAACGGAAACGACCAAGTCAGATTGGGAGTTGCTCAAAGGAATCGGTATTTAAGTACAAGCTATGCTGACGTGAACAGGAACGTTGCCAAACCCCCAAATATCACGTGTTGTGAGGGAGAGTTTTCTCACGATATAATAAATGTTAAAATGTGCGATGTATCTCAATCACGCCGACATCGTACTTGGCCATCTTAGTCTAAATTTGGCCTCAACAGAAAACAAAGAAGCTGGTGTGCAACACTCTGCTTGCCTTGGTTTCGGTTTCGTAAATCTTCAGAACATTTACTAGATGCTTGACCAAGCTGGCCAGTGCTCGCTGCCATACGTCTAGCTTGACTGCCTTTGTTTGACGGGCGCGGAAAGTCACTTTCACCGAACTAATGGGGTTTCGAAGCTACAAGGAATTCAAACATACCAGTCGCTTCTCCAATTTTAAGATTCAAGTTCTCAACATCGATAACGCATTGCAATAAAGAGAAAAACATGCTGATTGACTGCTTAAGCATATTTTCCATCAAGTAATAGGTTGGGGAAAAAGGTCTGAGGAAATGCCTGTAACTTTTTTAGGTGTCGGCTACCTATTGTGTTTTTGAGCTCATTTGAAAGCCCGTCTTCTCCCGCGTTGATTGGTACATAATTTATCTACTTATATCGAGATGGAGTTAACAAGAGAGCAAATTAGGTTGATGATGCACGAATGGCTGTTGGGTTCACATGCTACGGTGGCAAGTGAATGCATCAGTCTGGCTTGGGGCGAAAACACAGTTGGGGAAAGTACGGTGTACAGGTGGTTCAACAACTTCCTTCACCTTCGCCCCAAGCCAGATTGATGCATTCACTTGCCACCGTTGCATTTGAACCCAGTAGCCTTTGGTGCATCATCAACAACCTAATTTGCTTGCTTGTTAACTCCATCTTTGAATAAGTAGATAAATTATAGACCACTGAACACGGAAGAAGACGAGCTTTCAAAGAGCCCAAAAACACAATAGGTAACCGACATCCAAAAAAAAAGTTAAAAGCATTTTCGCAGAACTTTTTCTCCAACTTATTACTCAATGAAGAATATGCTTAAGTGGTCAGTCAGCATATTTTTCTCTTTATAGGGATGCATTATCGATGTTGAGAACTCAAATCTCAAAATTTGAGAAATTGGAGAATCGGTTTACCTATCCGTCAGCCCTGTTTTAAGCGTATCATATGCTGTCAGCCTGATGATTGATCTGGGAATTACAAATCGGCTTTATATAAACTTAATCCCGTTGAAGAATGATTCGTGATAGCAACCGATACGGTTCGAGCTTTGAAGCCACGGATAAAGCAGTTTTTCAAAGGGCGAAATTCGAAGGAGTGTTCAATCGTATATGAACATTGTGGACACTATAGCATTCATATCGACTTGAATATGCTCAAAGATAACTGACATTTTCAACGCTAAAGGACCGTTGTGGTCCCACCAACATTTTGAGCCTAAGCCAAAGCACGCTCTCGTAATTTTCTATTTGAATAAATCAATTAAAAATTACTTAAAAGAGACCAAAACTCTTCACAGTGGCCACATTTTCTAACAAGTAAAACTTTCTTGGAAAATCGTGCGGAACCTTTCGTACAATAGGTTTATTTTTCATTATTTTGCCTAAAGGCCATCACGTAAACTATGTCATCTCTTACTTCACAACAACGAAAAACTCTGGCCTCATTTCACACCATAATAACATTATTCCATAATTCTTTTGTAACGATTTATTGCAGCGTTTCCTATCCAGAACGGAGCAACGCATCAATTCACACTCTGTCATCAATGAAAAACAAAACACAAGTTTCTATTAGCCGTTCAATTGAGTGCAGGATTAGAGGATCACTATATGCGCGGAATACCCGAGAATTCACACTGGGAGTAGATAAACTCTGTCCAGATCACAAGGGAAATCCAGCAACAATCATGGAAAGAATTGATACCGATCAAACTAACACGACGAAATCTACGTAATATAGAACGATGCTGTCGTCATTGCGTTCTACGGCGTGGATTCTTCGACGTGCCACTTTCCTTGGACGGCGGTCGAAGGAGTCGCGCCGCTCGTAGAGACTCATTTCTTGCTGCTTCATCAACATTACACTGGACAATAACACAACCAAGACCAGTTAAAACCTGAACATATTTACAATATAACAGCTATTTATCCATTTCTACTGATAAACCTTAGGAAAAAAAGGTCCCACAGTTGAACAGTCCTTGAGTAAACGTGCAAAATGATATGTTTACCTTTTCAATGTAACGACCCGACTTCTTTAGAGCAATTTGCCATGGCGTTATGGGCAAAGAGCATTCGGAACCTGAAATAAAACCAGAATGATGGATCCTGATGTCGAAAAAAGGATACAAATATTTGTGAAGACCGCACTCCATACGAGTTTGGAGTGGAGAGATATGTGAAAACCTTCTGAGGAACCTCAAACCTACTGAGGGTAAGAGCAAGTGCAAGCAAATGTGCAAGAAGTTTGTCCTTTTCATGAGTCGATACTGATATTCGAGTAGCCGCTCTTCCATTTACACCTCGATCAAACTGGGCAGCTGAAATTCAAAAGTTTCTATTTGTGAAAAAAAACTTCAAACAAGTAGAACTGAAGTAAGAAAACTCACTGATAAAATCTCTCGTTACTTTTTGAACGAACGGCTCAGGAAAGGGAACTTCAAAGAATTGCCGTTTATAAATCGCTTTACCTGACAGCATCTGGAATACGGAGTATCAATAGTTAAAAGAAAGAAGATTCGACAAGAATCATAATAACATACAGCAGATATATATGTCATGCAACCCAACAGAGTGAACGGAACCGCTAATGAAGGGTTTTTACTAGCTGAAGTCGACAACATTCGTAACACTACTTCTGGAAACCCTAAATAGGGACTAATTATAACAATAAAAAATAAGAAATTGGACATGAAATCCAAAAGCTGTGGTACACATTGCAGAAAAAAATAGTCAAACCTTTCGGGAATATGGCCCCACCTTCCGTCTCTAAGCGCCCGCGTGCTGCATCTGACCTCCAGCGTGCCATTATCAGACGCAACGCGCTGGGTACCAGAGACGCAGAGGGTTGGGTCCATGGTCCCGAAACGATTAGAAGGCCAACTTCGCAAATTCTAGTCATTTTATCTCCTTATGGGGATGTGCATGAGCAAATTCATGACATTTATTGAATTCCTTTTTCTATATGTCTCAATATATCGCTAAGTGTGATATGAAAAAATAGTTCAATAAGAAAATAGAAAACAACGGAGAATAAAGAGCTCCAGAGGTTGTTCAATTCCTGATGGATGCGCCATGCATTCGACTTCATAAACAATATCTAAGGATGGAGGTGACTGAGCACATATCTGGCCTTCACACTGATTCGTCTACCGATGTGTCAGATTAGTGCTGCTTTTCTACCAGACATCTGGAACCAAATCACCGACCAAAGACTTGGTGAACCTTCAGCGCTGGATCGAACCATCGACTATCCGGGTGTAGCACTGGACCTCTAACCACTGAGACAAACGGGCCTCCACCAAAACAATATGCTCCATATTACGAAGATAGCCTCAAAGCAATAATTAAATCTAACCAGATTCAGATAGCTGCTTTTTTGTAGAAGAAAGATGTTCGACTGCACATTCGGACAACTCTCGCATTTCCTCTTCATTCACAAATAGAGAAGTCGGATAGATGTCGCGAGGCAATGCCGCTGGCTGGGCCTGGGGAAGAATAGATGACTGGGCCTAAAATTACAGATTTAAAGTCTAAGGAGTGCATAAGAAACTGTCGATCCCACCTTGTCGACCATCGTTATTTGCTCCATTTTAATATCTTCTGGTTCGGTGAGGACACTTGTGGAAGCGAACGCCGTTTTACGCATTGCATCCAGAGTTTCCTTGGTAATGAAAGAGTGGGTTATAATTTAGGAACAATCAAAACAACACGATCGACTTACATTGTTTACTTGTCGTCGAATTGAAGCCTCTTGGAATTTCAACTTCTTTGAAGAACCAAAGTCTGCGGTCAAATCCATACGTTTCTTCGCCCAATCGTCAGTTTTGATGTCGTAAGATGCACTATAGTCGACAGGTGCACGTTTTCTGTACAATCAAATCATACTCTGGAACGAGGTTTCCAGAAAGGAAGGCTAGAAATAACTCGACATACTTTATGCCAATGAGTTCAGGTATATCTGAGGAGTGTGTCGCCTCAAACGCACACAAGCGAACGGGTCGAAAAGTTACTTCGCCTGTTTCACGATCCACAATGGCTACTGCATAGTCATATCCCTCATCTGAATTTGATGCTTCTCTAGCGATTTCAATCACATTTTCGCAAACCTGAAACAGAATAGCAAGAACATAAACATGATCACCGCAAAAGATAAAGATTTTCGGTAAGGATGTTCAAAGCCTTTTCAAGGTTATTACGGCGAAACCACACGTACGTTTTGGCGATGACGCCGCTTCATCAGTGGCCCAAGCGCCGCACTGAACCCCACTTTATAGCAGGGATGGGGCCAGTGATGATCAACCTCGAAAAGGCTTTGAACATTCTTACAGCCTACATTGAAGCTTCATAGCAAGGTTTAAAATCAGTCGATGAGACCGGTTTCTACAAGGATCTTCGGTACGTTCCTGTTATCACGATGCGTATTTCACCCTTTGCAGGGCAAGAAAGCCTTATTCGCCTTTTCCTTGGTTAGACATTTAGTAACTATTCATAGCGTGGATCTCAGCGACTTCACTACTAAACTTTCTCTAAGGCCTTCTCAGAGCGCTTTAGCAGCAAAAATAAGATCTTGCTTCACAGTCAACGTGCATCTTCTTCGCTTTTTCCTTAGACTTTCAGTGAATACCTGACAGCTTAAATCTCGGCGATTCCGATACTGCGCTTATTTCCTGGAAAAATCTGTAGAAAAGAAGATAAAGTTGAGTTTCACGCTCGACGCGCATCCTTTGTCGGCTAAGTTGGCTGGAATGAGATTTAGGCGAAGATTGAGACGTAATTTCATTTCCGCTGCTACAGCACTCTCAGGTCGCCATCGAGACTCAAGCTATAGAATAAACACTGAAATTCTAAGAAACGAAATAAGTCTTTGCCTCAAAGGATTGAAAAATGCATCCTGATAACAAAAATTACTAAACATTACTGAATAGGCTCTGCAGAAGGAATACAACCCAATGAGGAAGACAAAAGATAAACGAAAAAGTAAAGAAAGACGAACTCACATCCGATCGAACAGTGTATACCTTCTCACCATGACGGCCACCATGTATCGGCTGATGTTCTTGAAAGCATAGTTTTTCGGCTTCGATCACCCTATGATGGCTGAATGAGGCGACAATGTCGTAATCCCACCGACCAACCGACGATTTTCGCTTCAATTCCGCACGTTTCTCCTCACCGATCTCCATTTCATTCTTTTGTGATATAACTGTATTAAATGTGTGAATCTACATCACATAAGAGAAAATTCCTCGTCCAAAAGAATTTAAGGTACTTCATAAACGTAACAGTTTGCAGAAAACAGAGTTAAATACTTCATATTTATTGAATGAGAATGTCAACAATGTCCAGGAAAAGAGATACTTCCAATTCTCCCCATCAATTGAGAGAATGAGTTCCCTAGCAGTCACCAGAAAGTTCCTATCGCTCAACTGGTTGAAGCCACATTCACTTCTATTATTACTATTAAAACGCGACAATACTAGCTCCTCCATTTTTAAAACAATTCCAATAAACGCAAGCCAATAATTGATAATTCGCCTCTCATTATCTAAACAGCATGGACAAAGTGGGGGAAAAATTTCGAAAATACAACCCGTAGACAGCATGAGAGTGAAAGCACTGATATGAACAAAAGGGTCAGACTGAAGAAAAACAATTAGAAATATACAGTTTGTCAAATGAAAAAGGAGCAAAGACTAGAAATAACTACTTTCTTTTTGCTTATTATACAATCAATTTCATATCTGTGGTCTGGATACCATCACTTCATACATTTGATTCATTTCCTCTCATCGCCCATGAAGGTCTCTGAAGCTTTCAAGCAGATGACCAACTATTGTGAAGGTATATGGACAATTTGCATTCCTGGAGGTAACTGACTAATATCGATATTTCCAGCTGAAGGACTACCTAAAACAAAACATGCAATGTATATCCAATAATTCCTAGTGATATGCAGAACTTTAAACCTCAGGCGGACGTTGAACTCGCGTCTTACCCTTTCACGGCAAGTACTAACCACTGCACTACAGCTCTCGTCCTGCTAACACTCTTGCTGCGATACAAGGCATCGAATTTATGTGCTTACCAAACCTAACAATTGACAGTCAGTTGCTGACAGAATTAATGTCATAAATCGCAAAAAAGTCATAGCAGAACAAGAGCACTGGTAGTGCAGTACTTAGCACGCACCCCCGGCATGGATGAAGTACGGGTTCAACTCCAGCTCGAGGTTTGGCCTTTTGCATATCACAAAACATATAAAGCTTGGACTAATAGTCGTACTAAATATAATTGAATCACCCAATAGGAATTGGTTGTCCGATGGGTGTTGCATGAAGAACTTGACCATTGTCTAAATGATGACACATCGTTATTAGATGTTCCGTCCGCCTGCCAATACGTACTGCACATGAGCAGCTGTTCCTAACGACTCTTCTGATGTGGCGCTGGAGAGAGTTGCTCATTAATTCATCCTGAAAAAAAAACTGCTGTTGATAGATATGAAGAGGAGAAATGAGACAAGAAATCGGCTGTCGAAACATTGAAAACTTGGGCTGACAAGGGTTTAAAATGGCTAGAGATATGATGCACTGATACACGTGAAATTACTGGTTCGAGCTTCTCTTCAATAAGACAAACTTCCCTATCTTCAAATTAGAAAACTAGCTCAACCTGTGAGTGCCTAATAGTGATGGATATGAAGACACAGACCTCCTCTACACTTCTTTTCGTTTGATGTCCGGTAATCGACCACCCATAGAGGTGGTCGGATCAAAGGTGAACAACTGTGACTAATGTATACCTTCAGTTCTCATTAGCATGTCAAATACCGTTTGACCCTGGTCTGTTGGATCACAGGCAGTCGGTAGTCAAGAGGAATTGGAAAAAAACTTTGCTGCTTTGCGAATAGAGACATCCTGCCATGACAAACTTGCCTTTAGATACATCTCAGATATTGAGAAAGGCTAACTACCAGTGAGTATTGTTTCCTTTGAAATGACCGTGAATATAAAGAGAATCCAAGAGAAGGAGAAACACACCTCAACTATCATACAAAACCATACGAGAAGCTCATAACGTTATGATAAAACAGTAGAAGATTATTCCTTTTTCATCACATAAAAGGTTTCTGACGACATGAAATCATCCGCAGAAGAAGATATTGGATAAGTGAAAGTTAGCGAAACACAAAAAAGATGTGAGTAAATCGACTAATAGATCGATAACTTCGAAAACTGGTGAGTCGTATTCAGTGCAACACCTCACAAACCATATATTTTAGTTTCAACTCCTCCGATTGCCTTCTAATGACATGATCTGGGGCACATCACGCGAAGATAACCGCGGTAGCGAAAGCTATGAACAGGCCTTCTTGTGCACGCAAAAGTATGAGTACAGTAAAAAGTGTAGAAAAATCTCTCAAAGTTAAAAAGCAAAGCAAAATAACTCACATGTATCTTCTTGGTGTCCTCACGAGGAACGATATCGATCAGAAAATCAAAATGCTCGAATCTGCTGGCTGCAGCGGCAATATCTGACTGAAAAAAACTCGTTCCATAACGTTGTGGTCAAAAATTTTCCTTTCTTTCTCAAACAGTGGTTGAAAGTTAACATGCAAGAAATTCTTATCCTCACTACTTCTAGTAGTGTTCCAATGTTATAAATATGTACATAAGAACGTTGAGTGTAGTGCAAAACATTAAACCCCAAGAGAGAGTTGTATGCGCCCTTCATGGGTGAAACACGGGTTCAACTCTCGCCTTGTTTTCGAATATTTTGCATATCACTCGAAGTTCTTAGATGACCAGATGTTCAGTACCTTCTGAAGAGTTTTACGCCGACCTTCTTCGACCAATTGCCAAGCACGTAGAGTTAGCTCTTGAATAAACATTTCTGAAGCGGCAGCCAAAAGCAACGGTGCGTCCGAACTTATCATCTAAATACAACATACGAAATAAAGGCATAATCCTCTCACTCACCTAAACTTATTTGCACGACCTACTTCGACAAAAAAAGTGCAAGCTCAACAAGACATCGCTTGACAAAAATTCCAGGGATAAGGACTTATCTCCATGGATTTCCGTGACGAAGAGATTTGTCACCTTCTAACTATGTATTCTCTTGGACGACTATAATTCGAGGTACTCGAGGGTGAAATGCGGGCTCGATTCTCAGCTGACGGAAAAGTATTTGCTAACCACTCTACATCTTTGGATCTATTGTAACATTATACCACCGCTATAAGCGGTCAAATGAAAAGTTCTCAATTCGAGGTAATGTTTCAACTTTGATTCTCTCATGAATATCTACATCTTTTGCTACAAATTGTCGCTAGACACTATGAAGCATTTTTTACGTGTCATTTTAGCAAAAGGTACCATCTAAAATTTGGTAAACCTTTCATACCTGAGATCTTACGTCGTCATCTAATCGCATGACCTTTTTCACTCGGGCCATAGGAAGCTCCATATGCTTGCAGTGCTCACGCATTTCGCTCTACAATAGAAAAAAAAAGGATTAGGCTGTCCCATGTTTTCCTTCGCACTATTCTTTTATTCAGTATTTTTTTCTAACTAAAATCGGCTTACTACCAAAGGCTATGGCATGCTGGAAAATGCTCTAGTAGCTTAGGCAGACACTTGGATATGACCACAGCACCATCGCTTGTCATCTAAATAAAATGGGCTAGCGCAAAATGATATTTCGATGGACACCTCATGCAATGACCGACTACGACCGCGTTGCAAATTGTGCTCTTAGCTTTGCGCGATTGGCAGGGCATGCCGTCTTGGTAACTGCTCGACAACAAGCAGGCAATCAATGACGACGACGAAGGACAAAATCCGGAAGTTGCACTTAGTAGTGCGATGAAAGTATCCAAAACGACTGTGTCTTTCCTCTGCAGGATAGCGCTCGATCCGAGACATTGCGAAGTCGACTCGTCATATTTTAGAGAAGCAAACTGTTGGGGAAGGGGGACGGGTAGAAACTTATTCCGGGTCACAAGGCCGTTAATGTGATAATGAAGCTTCGTAAACCCAATGATGTAGAGTGGTGTGCAAAAACGTTTGCGTCAGCCGGGATTTGAACCTAGATCTAACTCTTTCCGGGAGCATGTGCTATATCGTTGCACACCGGTTTAGCACATGCTCCCGGAAAGTGTAAGATCTGGGTTCAAATCCCGGCTGACACAAACATTTTTGCACATCACTCTACATTATTGGGTTTACAGAAACATCATAACACTACAATAGGCGGTCAAATAAAATAATTTCGGATTAAAGCTTCGCAAGTTAATGAATCGGACTATACCTCAGTCATATGTTCAATTTTTCGCAGTTGACTTGGCCAGAAATCTCGAACCACTTTCGTCACATCGTATAGAGGGTTAGATCTCTGTTGGCGGTTTTGTACTGTTGACGACGAAGTGGTGACGTAGCATGACGATATCGTATTTTGCTCGGGCATCAACTGTTCCGCATTGCTCATAGCTCTAAGCATAAAATCAAAATGAGCAATAATTCACGAAAAAACAGCCGAGTCTCAAAAAATATCAAACGATGGCACAACATTTCCTTAACAAAAGGAAACAGCAATGGATGTGGACTCAAATGATCTACCTTTCTCTTCGAGTTGATCACTATAGGGAAACAACATCACAATTTTTTCACTGTACGGGTCCCCGTATTTCAAGTATTCATTCTGTGTCCTCGCATTGATCGCTTGATTAAGAATTCGCCCACTTCATGAAGGCCGTGAAGTAATGGTTGAGCATATGTCCCTGTAATCTCGAGGATAGCCAGGATGGGGCTGCGAGAACCACATCGCGTCGAGCCGTGCCGAGCATCACTAGCCAGTCGGCCACCGGTACTACAAGGCTAAGTCCTTTGTCACGGCGTGAAGCGGAAACGATACACAAGTGTTGGCGCTATTCGGACGGCTTACGAATAACCGGCTCAAACCCGAGGAAAAATCCCGCACTCACCTGGTAAATTTAAACTTTAAAGGGGCTTTGTCGTCTTCAAATGATGGAATATCATTGCAGAGACATTCCTAAGAGCATTTTTAGTAAGAAGAACTCCGATGTACTCTTCGCATCCGTCCCAACCGCCCGTCAACCAAAAACGGCCACCGCAGAGAAAGAATTTACAGTACGACGAACATAGTCTCCTTACGTGGTAGCTACCTAGTCAATAAGTAACAAGGACGTTATAAAAGCGTCGACGTTAAGGATGTACATCTTTCGGTTATAAGCAATACTTCCAGATCAGCACCAGGAAACGGCCTCTTGAGATAGATTTGTGACGAAATGAACAATGACGATATCAATCACATCGCCATTTGTCAGTACATGATGATATGTAGATGCTTTTAGGACTTAAAAAAGACGATTTTCATAATCGGAAGTGCACTTACTAGATGTACAAATGTAGCTTCACCGTTTTTTGCTGCAGTAATAGTAAAAGTAAGGATATGAGGTAAGAAATAAAGATAAGATGTGAAAAGTTTAAAGATGACGACCGAAAAACGCTATTTACGGGAACTCCACTTTACAGATTTATTAATAAAAAAGGATTGAAGTTGCTTGAATTTGGTATCGTTCAATTACAAATCTTCTTGCTAACATTTTGTTATAGAACCTGCCTACACTTGCTTCAAGAAGGAGCCGTCGTGGGAACAAATTAGCTTGCTACTCATGCTCAAATGGTTCGTAGAGGGGAACGATGTCAATGAAGCTTTGCACAAGATTAGCCCCTAAGAGTCGACGTGTACCACTTGTGGTACACAAGTGTTTGAAGGTCTTTCTCCCTGAACAAAACGTTTTTCCTAGACACTTGGGTAGCATTCGAAAGCTTGAATCTCTGCGATTTCAATGATATCTTTGAATTTCGAAAAAGCCGTCTTATTACGCTGCAGCAGCGAAAACGAAATTGTTTCACACTCGCTTGCTTTATCTGCTCGACTGGGGCTTGTATAAGGCTGCTCACCAATCTTTACTAGTCATTCGAGAGGTCAAATCTCGAGAATTTCGATCTGCAATCGGTTTTTTTGGAAAGTCGTCATAGAACGTTGTGGGATCGAAAAGAATATTACGTTTCGCATTGACAGTTCTTATCGCATAGAAAAGTTAGACGTGCACGAAAAACACATGACCATGTAGAGAAAATCATGGAGTATCAGAGTAACGCAGAAATCTGAGGTGTTACCTTCCAGATAGAGGAAAAACACTATTTGAGTGGCGAAAATCGCGCGCGCCTCTTGCAAGTTGTGTTGTGCAATTGATCATCAACTGCCGTCGCTATGGGGGTTGATGAAGCTTGGAGCAAGCTGGATCTCAATGCAAGTAGATGGACAGGTCATATATCCAAATGTTCGTGAGAAAGTGGACAATTGAATCAGATACCGAGGACATCAAACTATTGCAATTCAATATGCCTGATAATCATTATTTGAGCCTCGCATGTCAGTGGTCTGTCAAACATGTCTATTGCATTTCAAAAATCATAATGAAAAACTAAAACGGCTTGAACTTTACAATTTTCCTGCACGATAATGGTCGACTTCACTTTGCAAACGCCTATCGAAAACGTTATGGAAGAGCTGAAGTTGGAGGTTCTAGAAAGTTTTAACTGACCTACCTTACTCTCCCGACACATTGCACCGCCGGATTATCACTTGAAATTATAAAAATTCACACTGTAAATTAGCAAATTTGAAATAAATGGTCTTTTCGGTTAGAGAAGTCTTATCTTAAAAGTCCCATAAAAACAATTTTATAAAATATTTTGCATATAAAAAAACACGTGAATAAATGCGCTGTTAACGAACTTTTGAACAAAAAAAAAAACTTGAACATCTTTACTTTTACTCAACAATTCTACGGTTCTTACTGTTTGTTCGCAGTGTTATGATGTTTCAAATACACCTGAGAGAATCGAGCGATGAGCAAAAATTCGACCACAGGCAGGAGTCGAACCCGCGTTTCATCCATGCCTGGGACGTGTGCTACCACTATACCACTGAAGCACCGTATCACCACCACTCATTCGTCAGTAAATTTAACATAGCTATTGCTTACACGACCAAACCTGCTATAGGTTGGTGACCAATAACTATTTTAAAGACAATGACGAATGAATCGCTTTGTTACCACCCATCAATTCGAATTATCGTAGCTGTTAATAACCAATCTTTAACGGATTTGGTCGACGAGTACATACACATTAGCAGTAAGCTCTGTTAAGCTGACCGCTATTGGATATGTATAATCTATAAAGACCCGTTATAGGCGGGTTGCTGACACAGTTACGATACTTCATATCAACGAAAGAGTGGCAGGAAAGCTGTGGTCTCGGTGGGTAGTGGTAGCACGCATCCTGGCATGGTGAGACGCGCGTTCAACTCCCCGCTGAGGACGGATTTTTGCTCACCCACTCAGTTCTCTTGGGTTTATCTTTTCTATAATTACAGCGAGAAAAAAATAGGCGGGAGGTATTTGTACGAATGATATCTTCGTGAAACCGGGAATTCACTAAGCCACGAGCCGAAGAAAAAACGACGATGGTCTCTACAGCATGGCTAACTTGGAGATCAACGTGAAAACGATTGACTCAATCATAACTGTGAAAATCCCTGAGAAAGCTGGGTGGGATCACCGTCGCCTCAGGACGGGACTGAACCACCACTGGTGAAGTCACGAAGAACCACGACCCATTTATACGACACTTTACGGTCTCAAATCACGGACACAACAACAATTAGTCGTATGAAAAAATATGCTCTAAGCACGTAACTTAGTGGCAGTGGGAAGATTTTTGAGGGGGAAATGCTGGGGTTTTGACATCGCGACGTTCTTGTGGAATTCTCTGTACAAAAACATCACTTTGTATTTATTTGTTTTATGTTATTCATCATTTTTTACGTATGGAAGTAATTGGGGGCGCTGTGGCCGAGTGGTTGTGATGCTCGTCGCGGTGCACGTGGACGCGAGCTTCACCCCCAACCCAACGGCCAGCGCCCTATGGAACGCCGCGGCCAGGCTTTCCTCGAGATAACAGGGAGACTCGCTCAACCAGCATTCTAAGCAATTCAAGAAGAAGACGAATAAACGATCGGATGCTAGAATTACTAGGATCCGCATGGAAAAAAAGTAACGCTGTGAAGACGGATCAACAAAGTGTCTAAAAAATATTTTTTCACAGTTAAAAGAATACCTTTCACTTATTCATTCATATTTTGTCGCTTGTTTGATCACTTTGTATCATTCGTATCATTTTCAATTTTCATGCATGAATTCATGCGTCTTATCTTTGTCACTTGACACCCTTTCATTTTCGTCTTTCGTCCGTGCCTAGACCCTGGTTTACCTCCTTTTTTAACCCTTTGACGACCACCAGTGGTAAGCAGGCGGCGTCGCGCCGTCGCTTTTCCACAAGACGCAATGGCGCCATTACAGTAGCTGAGCGATATTTGACGTCGCGCGGTGAGAAGCAGAATGACTCTCATTGCCCTTAAAGGGTTAACGAAATAAACAGTCATCTAAAGAGAGCATCATATCGCTTAAATTCTCTGTCACTGAAAATTCAATTTAGCCGATTACATGCCTCATCTCGCGAGACTTTAATCACTGCTCGGAGCGTTTTGAACCATGGTTTTCAAGGAGTTGTTCGTACTGTCTTTGGTTGACGTTCTTATTCAAATTGTGATGCGCTTAGATACACAGTGTTATAGAGTGATGTGCAAAACTTTAGCCCCAGGCGGGACTAGAACCCGCACCTCACTCTTAACGGATAGAGCACGGATTCCCGGAAAGAGTGAGGTGCGGGTTCTAGTCCCGCCTGGGGCTAAAGTTTTGCACATCACTCTATAACACTGGGTATATATTCATAATATCATACCACCGTAGAAAAAGCGGTTAAATAAAAACAATTTCATGTGAAGCGCTTAGTTAGTTCTCCTTGTTTTTAAATCTTTTTTGGATCATTTCCGTTATCTGTCCCCATTTTCAGCCCTCAATAAAGACTTGTTCCCTAGATTTTTTTCGAAAACTTCAGTAATCGATAGCTTGAATCTCGATGGATTCAAAAATGTCCCTTATTTTTGGAATAGTCCTTTTGTTACGCTGTAGCAGCAAAATCAATATTGTGTACCTCATTCGAGCATTTCTCAGTGACCAAAGCTTTTTCTTCAGGCTCTTGGGAACGGTTTGATAGCTTAGATCTCGACAATTCCAATGACATATTTAGTTTTTGAAAAGAACTGTTTAGTGCGCTGTAATAGCCAAGAGAAAGTTAGGTTTCGCGCCGCGTGACAGTTTCACTGAACCGCCGCGCTTCTTCCCCCTGCCAAAATTTGAGGAATCCAATCTTCTTTGGATTGTCACAGCACACCGAGAAAAAACCACGTACATCATTGGAATCGTCGAGGTTTAAGCTATCGAACGGTTAGTGAAAGTCGATGGAAAAACTTTGTTCAGCAAGAAAGTTTGGTTGAAAAACATAGTTTTTATTTTTGCTGTTACAGCGCACCAAAGAGGCTACACTAGGAATTAAGTGCATCTACAAATTTTACGAGATTCAAGCTATCGAATGACTATCAAGATCAAAAGAAAGCTAAAAATGCGTTTTTGTCGAGGACTTGGGCTGGGGACGGACAATGGGAGAGAACTTCTTTTTCTATTTGCCATTTTTTATATTTGTTGTGGCAGGGTTCAATCAAATACAAAGAAAAGTAAGGACAAAAATCAAGGAATTTAGACAACCTAGAAATGGACGATCAATTGGAAATCATTTTTATTTGACCGCCTATTGCGGTGTTATGATGTTTTCAATAATCCCAACGATGTAGAGTGGTGTGCGAAAACGTTTGCGTCAGCCGGAATTTGAACCCAGATCTCACTCTTTCCGGGAGCGTATGCTAACCGTTGCACCACCGACGCTCGTTTTGCACTCCACTCTTTCTACGCTGCAACTCGTTATCTTTCAACAGCCAACCGTCTACGGTGTGGCGGGGAAGTCATTATCGACATTGAACCCACTTTTGTTGAGAGATATTGGGTTTAAGAGTATTCGGAAAGAGTAAGATCTGGGTTCAATTCTCGGCTAACGCAAACGTTTTTGCACACCACTCTACATCATCGGGTTTAATGAACGATCAGTTGTCAGAGACTCTCATGAGGAAAATATCTCAAAGAGCGAAAGTTTAAGACGGCTGTGGTAGCATAGTGGCAGTAATGTCGTTGTGGGAAGTTCATTGGTGAGAGCATGATTCTGGTTCGATACCTACGTATGCCGGGACTCACCAAACCTCCGGTTCTTCTCGAGTTAAGAAGTCGATGCCAGGCGTGTCTGGGAATTCCGCATTCCCCCTAATCGATGTGGGTGGGAACACTCTAGCAATGCTGTTAAGTGATCTCAAAGAACGTCGAGACTTGACAGGAATTCATCCCAGCAAGAAAGTATTCACACAGAAAACTCAAAATTGCTATTTGTAATGCTAAGGTAAGTGCCAGTAGAGTGTCGATTTTCTATTTAAAATCTTTATTTTAGTGCTTTATAGAAAGTTACAAATATACAAGTATAAATCTTAATCCTTGCGGAACCATGGACCCAATGCTCTGCGTCTTTAGCCCCCAGCGTGCTGCGTCTAACAATGGCATCCTGGGGACTAGAAGTTCGTTCCCAGGTGGGAATTGGATATGACTTTTACCCAAACTGAGGCGCGTGATACCATTACTTTACCGAGGACACCGCTTTGCTTCCACTTTTTCTTCGACATGAACTAACCTAAGTGCTCACTTTACCGAACCTGTTAAAGATTGGTTGCTGAGGGCTACGATAATATCGAAGGAAGAGTGGTAGCAAGGCTGTGGTTCCGGTGGTGCAGTGATAGCACGCGCTTCCCGTATGGATGAAACGCGGTTTCAAGTCCTGAGTGAGATCGAATAGAGTTTACACCACTAGAAATTCTTAGACGTTGAGTTTCTGTGAAATCGTGGGGCAGTATTGCGAGAGCGGCGTTCCAAAATCTCTATCTGGGAAGTGAGAAGCTTCTAGACGAGTGTGATACCGATTCCTTCCTTGTCTGGATTGTTCCAAGAATTATCTTTTACTGTAATACCTGTGCTTATATAGATACTTGTTCTTGTTTGGTTGTCAATTAGCATAAATTTACTCAGTAGAAGATAAAAAGGATAACGAAGCGCTCGGCGTTGATCTATCCCTGAGGGATGCGCCATGCATTCGTCTGCGATTTGAACCTCGTTGGAGGTGACGAATGCACACTTGGCTTTTGCAATGACTCTCGGTGGCCTCCCGCTGTATCGAGGCAGTGCTGCTTATCCTCCCAAATGAGTCTGCGACTAGTCCAGTACCAATTTAGTCCCGGAGACCCCGGAGGGATGGATGGGCTTGGTGTACCAGGAGCGCAAGGTCGAATCATCGACCTTGTGGCTATCCAGTGCATCTCTAACCTCTACGCTACTCGTGCTCTTTAAATTCGGTAATATGGTTTAATTACCCAAGTTTGAGTTCCGTATGTTTCGTCTTTAGATTGCCTTGTTCTGCTTCTTGAATGTATTAGTGAGGGTTCAAAATGGCCAAGGCTGTGACATGTCAGATTCAACCTGTTCTGCTCAGTAGTAGTCCGTTAAGTAGTGGAGTGACGCTAGCAATTTCTGGTGGAACGCGTTCTTCTACCAATTCTCTATATTTGCTCGTCCAGTTTGATATTTGCGTTTTTATCTGGGAATAGCTATAGATTCTTTGCAGCATTTTGCAGACAATGACATCAAATCCAGCATTGCTGCGGGAAGTTCGCCTCTATGAGAATCATAGTGAACGAGAACAAATGGAGAATATGAGCGAACTGTTCGCTGTTCTCAATGCACTTGAATGTTTGGAGAAAATGTACAGCAGAGATTACATCTCAAATGAGGAGTACAAGAGCGAATGCTTCAAACTTTTGGATCAATACAAAGTACGTTCTATTCGAATTATCCTCCGTATAACCTTGAAGCGTAATGGGTCTAACGTGGCCTGTTTAGGTAGCTATGAGAGTTGTCCATGGCACGGACGTCGAAGCTTTTGCGAACAAATATCGTCTTCATTGTCCGGCAGCACTCGAACGAATTCACGAAGGTCGTCCAATCACGGTTAAAGACGACAAAGGAAATGTGCTGAAGAATATAGCCGTCATTGTTGAGGTAGTTAGATTTGCTGAACTTTGACAATTTATATTTTATATTCGACTGTTTATGGAGACCTCGCTCAAAAAATATATCGTCTGATAACACCTTAATTTCGAGTGTTTCATTATGACCACGATCAGATAATGATAGATAGTTTCATTATTATTCGAGCCAACTTGTCATGTGGTCTGGTAAGGGCTTTTGTACAGCCCGATACACGTGTTTCGTCCTTACAGACTCGTCAGTCGGGCAGAACCCGTCGTCCTTCGATCAAATAATAGTGAAAGGATCTATCGAAATTTGAGCGTGGTCTTAATAAAACACTCGAACAAAGGTATAATATGATAAAAATACCAGCCAAAGAGCAACCGAGTGTACACACTCTGTGTTCGGTGGTTTTTTCACTTGACATAGAGTGTAAAACGTTCGTGTTCGATAACTTCTGTAGGGAGAGTAAAGCTCCAGAGAGAACTGACTACTAAAAAGATTGAAAGGCGACGAGTTCTGCACGACTAACGATTCTGTAAGGACGAAACACGTGTATCGGGTTATACAAGAGTCATACCTTCATGCCATAAATCATCTGAAAACACCAATGTAGAGATGAGATTGATTTTATCGACCATGAGCGCTTAACTGCTGGCCACTGCAATAGCGAGGATTTTCTCACCTGACATGCGGTGACCTGAAATAACTCGGCATCGATTCCTTTATATGTAGGGAGAATATCCTCTGCAAGAGTTTGGCTGAATCGTAAATCACCGTGCTCATGATGAGACTGTAAGGTCGGAACACGTGTCTTAGCACTATATAAGCACTCACGATAGGCTCTAGTTATGTTATCAGATTATCTTTAAATCGATTTGAAAAGTTAAGTGTCTTAAGAAAACAAAACTCAAGGTAGACTTAAGATACAAGGAAGTGATTAATCAGTCTCCTCGAAGAAGCACATTGCTTTGCGTCGAAAACTTTGACCCCTTGGAGACGGCCGTTGGAATTGCTTCTCCCACGGGATTCTCATTATCTAGTCAAGGTTCTTTTACCCGTTCTGAAAGAAAGCCATAGATCTTGCGGGCTACTTCGATGCTCCATATTTTTTATGCACTCTCTCACGTTTTTGGTCCATGTAGGAGTATGTGCATATTTAACTTGAGTGGGAAACCTGATTCTCTTTTTGCTGGAACAGTGCACTAAGAAGGCTTTTTAGGAACCGACTATGGTTTTAAAATCGTCGTTTCTTAAGCTATCGAATGCTATACAAAGTTTACTGTGAAAGCTCCATCCAATGAAATAAACCTGTAAATACGCCTGTACACTATGCTGTACACGCCGTCTTCGAAGGATTGAGTTACGCATTGTTAAGAATCGTACAGATGTTGTGCTATAAGTAATGGATGCATACTACTAAAGTTCATATTGTCGTCGTTCAAGTTTTATGTGAATATGAGTTTCGTTAACGTCCCTCTTAAGCGACTTTCTTGTTCCTGAAAGTAAGAAGTCAGGAGTTTTCGATACAGCTTCATTGAATCTTTCGTCGATGTTCCTAGAACGTCAATGTGCATAGATTAAACTCGTGCCCATTTTTTCAACTGATGTTGATTTTATTATAGGTTTTCATCACATTTTTCGACCAACTCAAGTTGAATGTGCGAGCTGTAGATGAACTTTATCCAAATTTGAACGAGCTATATACTTCGATTAATGCAATGAGCAGTTTACCTGAGGATTTCGATGGACGTGCAAAAGTCAAAGCATGGTACGTTAACTGATACTGAGAATACGCTAAGCAGCACTTTTCACACCACGTAACATAGCCTGTAACCCTGTTTGAAGTTTAGTGAGAATTCTGATTCAGCGTTTCTTCTGACGAACAGGAGCGAGGTGTTATCAGAGGAATTTATTGAACACATCTCTAAACAATGATACAATGGTCGACGCTTCGACGGTATTCCGCTTTTCAGAGCCGTTTCGTTGTTCCTAGGTGTTCCGTATATTCGGCTTGGCTCCAGTGAACAATTGGAAGACTAAAAAGCAACTGCACGGCGTTGAAAAACAGGACACCGCTGGAACGTCAGCCATTGTATCACTTTAGGATCTTATTCATTAAATTCAATCAATAACAACTTCGCTCGCGTTCTGCCGAAGTTAATGATTAGTCGGCCCTGAAAATTGTGATTCATCAAAGTCCGCATAATGATGTGAAAACTTGGTAAACTGAAATTGAAGTTTTTGCTCTTCCACTGCTCTAATGTAATATTCAGTTCCTACAGTGCACACTTACTTTGATTCTATTCAAAATTCGTATTCATAGAGCATTCATAATCCAGAGCATATCTTGATGAAAAGAAGTTTCGATAGGAGATGAATCGGGTATTCCAGATGACCATGATTACAACATTGTGGAATAGTAAGCTTGTAGCTTAATTAATTGAAGTTGGAGAACTTTGAGCGGAGTCGGGCACCTCCACGAACTCTCATGACCGATGCATAAGGTCAGGGATAGCTTCCTCGGCTCTCTCGAAGTAGATATTGGATCTTGTTCGTTGGAGTAGCAGACTTCGTACAAGCACCCACCCACTTCCTAGTCTCCTGGTTGTAGGTTCTTGAGTAAATCGTCATGCAGGATAGGTGGTTGTATAGGATTCTCAGTTACAACGACGGAAGCATACGTCAGTACGTGTACGTACGTACGGAATGTATAAGTCAGTTCATTACAGTGGAGACAAAGAATCCACAATAGAGATTGGATTCGTCCACTTCTCAATGTGGATTTATTGTCGCTCATATTGCATGATTAACTGGCTATCCAACACCTGAGAGTACACTTCCTTACGATATAGGTGAACCGATATAATATGGAAATCCACATTAAGAATGCTTGATGTTTCACCACAAGTGTCATCCCACTAATTTTATTTGGCTTATAACTGAGAAAAATTGAGGATGTATATTTCTTACTGTCACAGATGAGTTTGCTACGAGCTTTTTAATCCAAAAAAACTTGACCTGGCTAACCCTTGCGTTACCACTGACCGATATGCCCTAAGGGTTGGAACTTGTTTCGATATCATCTAACTGCTTTTAAAGCAGGTCAAATGAAGAATACAAGTCCCAGAACCTACTAACTACTGATTTCGAGATAGACTGAATAAGTCAGTACTTTTGATAAGGAGACATGCGAGTTTATGGATAATAAATAATCTATTGAATAGAATAATACAGCACTGCAATGACACAATGGCTGACGTTCCGACGGTTTCGCCTTTTCTAGAGGTCAATTCGCTTTGCAGTATACTTAGTTAAGTACTCATAAGTAAGCAGAAAGACGTAATAAGCAAATTTCTTGATCAAAAAGTAAAAAGCTTGCAAAACGTTGGTTGAGAAGCAAAGCTTTCTATTATACGATCTAAGAATTCATTTGTTATGTTTCTGTGCTAAAGTTGGAATTATGAAAACATTTGACTGAGTAGATTGCGAATCAAATTGCTTCAAACTCTGAAAAAGACGAAACTGTTAAAACGTCAGTCATTGTGTCATCACAGTGCTGTATTATCGTATTCAAGGATATTATCATTCACGAACTCGACTCGATCTGCTAGTAGAGAATGGCCTCAAAGAAGTATAACAACGCTTGCCTGGGCTACTCCATTATACTAATTATGACTCTGTAGTTTTTTCTTCAGTTGCAAAGATTATTTTCAGGCATGATCGTCTCGCTACAATGTCTGCATCTGAGGAGATCACAGATGAGGAAGCTAGGCAAATGATCTTTGAACTGGAAGGTGCATACTCATCATTCATCAAATTCTTACAAACTCAAAAGAATTGATTGTGAACAATTATTCATTTGCACAGTCATTAATGAAACCATATAACACTAACAGAAAAGATTCTAGACATGTAGAGCACAGAAGAAGAATTAAAAGAGTCAATTATTCAATGTCATAGTCTCATGAGGGCATACTTATGTTTTCTGCTGACTCTTGAGACAACTACACGTCCATCATAGGACAACGAGGCAAATGTCCAAGGATCGGCTGTAGCCCATACGCATGCATATCTGAAAGTCCAGCTTCTAGCATATGATGGGTAAATAAGACGATAATCGATAATCTGTCTAAATTCTTTTTATTTTGACTGCCACTTGCAGTGGTATGATGTTAGATCTGAGAGAGTGATCGGAAAGAGTGAGATCTGAGTTCGAATCCCGGTTGACGCAATGCACAGCACTCCACATACTGGGTAAAACGATAATATTTAGGTGGTGACTAGAAATTATGAACCGTGTAGTTGTATTAAGTAAGCTCAGAAACGTAGAATGAAGTTTTGATCAACGTACATTGATTCTTCATGTTCTTCTATCCTTTCCAGCTGGCCATCTTCGAGTTTCTCAAAGCTTTCCTCTGTAGTGCCATCAAGATTTAGGTCGCCTATTTCACTGCTCGCTGAGAGCATACAAGACAAAACTACGGTAGCATCACTTCCTGCTGATAGAATGAGCTGATCGTGAACCGGATGGAACCGAACCTACAAGTCTGCGATCAATGGGTTGGATGCAATGAGATATAATAACTCACTTGCCAAGCCCAGTGAGTATGCGGAGTTGCTGTCATAAGTGACGAAGAGGGACGACGCCAATCCCACAATCGAACCGCTCCTTCATCCCCGCATGACGCAACTCTTGAAGAAAAAAGGCTTCAACCTTAGATGCAAAAAAGTCAATTATAATTTAATGGAAGTGGTCTCAAGAACTTACACGTGCTGAAGGTTAGGGTTGAAGTCTAGGTGTAAAGCCCGGTGCATATGCGCATCCTTAATTCGCATTGATTCCCTATAACAGCTTTCTATTTAGAAAACAGTTTGAACTTTGGAAGTCATAAACTACGATGATCACTCATGCTTAGATAATTGAATGATCAAGAGTGAACCTTAGTAGATTAGAAAGCAAGTAGATCTTCTTCGTTTATACTCCACTTAGGTTACGTTTTTCAATTTTCTTCAGTCATTTTGTATAAAAAATGCCTGAGTTCAGAGTATTCACGGTGATTTTACGTTTAGGATCATAAAATAATCTCAGCTAATTTACAGAAAATCTGTTGATCAAAATTCAGGGTGAATTTTACAAGAGACCGACAGAGTTCTTCTTCGAAAGGCACTTTTCGTGCGAAAATATTGATTTAGAAAGCAATATAATTTGGACATCCTTCTATACGACTAATTTCAAATGCAGTTTTGGCAGAGTACGCACCCTTGTGCTCGTAGATCGTGACATATGATATCCTTATCCGTTGTAAAACCTATCAGATTGCCAGAACTATGAGGATTCCAGGATTGTGCATAGGTTCTACTGCTCAGGACCCTATTTTGGCTTACCTGGAAAATAATTAGATGAAGTTGAAAAGCTTCACTCCAAGACAATATGGTAAGAAAATTTTTGCGCATGTGAAGACCATTTTCCTACTTTATAGCATAGTAGAATATACTTAAAAGAACACGTTAGAGAAGGAAAATCTTACTTTTAGTCCATCATCACACTGAAAAATGAGCACCGAAGACTGTAACAGACAAGAGGCATGTCCACTTTGTTGATCCCATTCGTAACTACAAATAATAGTTTTCAGTCTTCAAACAAAACATAATAGATTCTATAAGAAATTCATGCTGTTTTGGATATGATTTCTGCAATGAAAATTCATGTAGTTCCGCATTTTCTAGCGAACATTTTGGTATACAACTTGCATTTACTTACTTTAAGATGGAGCTGTCTTTGAAACTAATCGCTTGCTACTCGTGTACGAATGACGCGTAGGGGAAAATGCTAGTGAAACGTTGCGCAAGATTAATGGAGCTTGGGACGATGAGACGGTTGCAGAAAGGACGGCTGAGATGTGGTTTGCGAAGGTCGATACTTTGGTTATTAGTTTTGTCTTTTGTTCGGAACAAAGTTATACAAAAATCGTACTGAAAATCAAAACAAGAGGAACTTTCTGCACAATCTCTTATCTCTCGAGAATCATATGGATACCTTGAAGGGCATTGGTCAACTGAAGCTGATTGCTTCTCTTCCAGTAGTCCTTTGGTGTCATCCATTTCCCACAAATATACACCATAAGCGGGGAAGGAACCGTGAACTATAAATACGATTGTTTAATTGTGAGACCTATCTTGGCATATTGAATTCGACGTTCACTCAGGACTATTTCTTTTGAAACAGACAAGCAGACTTGACTACGATTTAGCAGTCGGGCTAATTAATCAATGAAGCTTGAAAACACTACAAGTCAGCTGTCAAGGCTACAACTCCGTTTCTCATGCACACCTGAAACTGAGCCTGTGGAGTTTAGTGACGACCATCTATGAGTTACAACCGCTTTGTGTATAGTCCTTAAGGAACAGGACACTTCTCTTCACTGTTTTTCTGTGAAACCATGAAAAGTTATAAAAAGTGCTTGAAACCGTGGAAATGATTAGGATTCTAGCAGCGCTGTCGAAGAGGAAAGCAGATCGTCCTATATGGGAACTTTAGATGACTGTGACCGGAACTGCTTCATGGGAACAGTGCTTTTCCACCATTGATCCCTCAGCACTTCCGTAGAAAGAGGAGTCAGACAAAGGACACCATCTTGCCAAAGTCGTCCCAACACCTTTTGCTAGCAATGCCATCATCTATTCGAGTAGTACTGATAGAATTGTATGACTTCAACAAATAGAGTTCAATAGCTTATGAAAACACAGACTAACTCGCGACGGGTGATTACTGACAGCGACCAATTAAGCTGAAACACAGCTGAGAGAAAGGCAAGGGTAAGACCCTCGATATTGCCCCTTCGAAAAAGCATAGTGGCAGATGAGTTCCAGTTATGATCATATCTGCAGAACAAAGTTTCTTA
The DNA here is from genome assembly GCA_019055375.1 of Parelaphostrongylus tenuis. Classification (NCBI taxonomy): domain Eukaryota; kingdom Metazoa; phylum Nematoda; class Chromadorea; order Rhabditida; family Metastrongylidae; genus Parelaphostrongylus; species Parelaphostrongylus tenuis. Next base: position 234,791 of record JAHQIW010000750.1, on the reverse strand, counting down.
TATGAGTCGGAAATAAAGCCACACCTTCCCAAGAAGGACTGTTATTGCAAATGTCTACGTTCGACGAGCTAGCGATTGATTGCAAGTACATCAAAAAATAATCCATTAGGCAAAATCAACCACTGGGAAGGAGATAATGACCTCTACATAGATCGCAGCACAGCAATGTCCTGCGCATGACTTCTACAACAGTCATGAGTCGCATAAGTGATGAGCATTGATCACATGGCCGTCATGATCAGAAATGTTTCGAAAAAGGCAACAATACCTAGATCCACTTCGGATCGAAACACTCACTTCGTAAAGGAGAATATTTCAGTTTAGTAATACTAATCCTCTTCCTGAGCGTGTGGCGTAGTGGTTAGAGGTTAGGCACATGTGATTGATCAAATGTTATTCGATGGTTCGCTCCCGCGCTCAAAACCCACCCAGCCTTCCACCTTTCCGGGATCAGCAGTCAACGAATTGGTTCCGAACTGGTCTGAAAAGGTAGCAGCACTGACTGGGCACATCAGAACGCTACCACGAGTCACTGTAAAGGCCAGATATGTATTCAATGACCTGAAACGATGCTAAATCGAGACGAAGGCTTGGCGCATCTCTCAGAGATTGATCATCGCCGAGAGCTCAATCATTTTTTTTCTCAGAGGACCATCAATAAGAAGTAGGTTGTAAATTACTATTCGTGAGATTTTGAGCCTGGAGATTGGAAAGCACTTACAGTTGGCCACAGCCGATGCAACAATATTTGCATTGGTGGGCGATGCAGCGAGACCTCGAACTTCTCCCACAGAATGGTGAAACGACATCGACGAAATACGCGAATATTCTGCGTCGAGAGATAAACGACAAATCTGTCACATAGCTCTGTTCAACTTAGTTCCTTCAGTCCGATAAAATGTGATCTTCACACCTGATTGTCCATTTTTATATTATGTGTTCCCACGAGCAACTGAACCGTCTCTTCTTCGGCTACCACATTTGACAGGTATCGGGATTCCAAGTCGAGTCCAAACATCAGACATTCCCTCATCTAGAAGCAAGCGCGAGTTGTGGAGAAATTGACTGGAAAATCTAGATGTCTGCTGATTTGTTGGATGTCACGAAATTTCATGACTAAAAATGAACGTGCGAGTGCAGAAATGAGGTTGTAACCTATCTGCAAATAAGAAGGTAGGTGTAGAAAAATTTTATTCAAAGTACAGTAGTAGTCGATAATGACATGAGCGCTATTCAGAAGGCAGGAGGTAAATATAATTCGTTCACCTCAATAACCACTCTTAAATAAGACGCTATAACCCATCTATCCCTTTCGCTAGGCGCTGCTCGGACGGCTTACGAAGACTGACACCACCCAAGGTAAAAATCTGATACTTGTTTGGCAAACTTGGACATCAAAGGGTGTCTATCGTCAAAGAACGATGAAATATCACTGAAAAGACTTCTATGAAGGCATATTCAACAATCCACCCGTTCTTCATAAGCGTCCAGTTGGGCCGACAGCCAAATGCCTCCGTAGCGAAAGGGTTGATGAGAAGAAGGAAGAAATGAGATGATTCTCTTCATTCCTATAATGTCTAAAGATAGACTCATTTACCATATGAGATCGTTTTGAGCACTAAAAGGCACTGACATTGCTGACTTTACAATGATAAAATATAATCAGAATAAGGCCTCCGCTCCAATTCTACCTCTAAAAAAGTTATTAGAGGTGGATTAGTGACTGTGGCAGTAACAAAATACATTGCATTAATCTCCAACAAAAACTTCAAAAAAAATTTGATGTTCAACAAATACTGATCCCACGTTGACATGCCTTCCGCATGCTCCTTGAAAACTGACTAGTTTTTTGAGTCATGTATGTAAATAAATTCTCTTCTAATCAGGTAACACCTATCATGTCATGTCATAAACCTAAATGTTTCAAAGAATATCTCCATTGAGAAATACACGCGAAATTAATAAAGCAAAATCTTCAGTCTGGAAAGGAAAGAGAATCTGAAGAGGGACAGCGGTAAACAAATGGTAACAAACCTACTCTTAAATAGAAGTCAGACAGCTTACAGTGGAAGAAAATACGAATTATACATGACTCCGATCAACGAAAGAACAACGTTTGTGAATGTGACGAAGACTAGCGAAAACGACCAGATGGCACGACAGACTATTGGATCGAAAATAGAAACAATTCCAACGACGGTCTTTGGAGAAGAACTGACTTTTGGACTACCCAGCCATGAGAATTGGCCTGAAAAATACGATAAGGTGTACCTCACATATACCTGTGGACATCAGAGAAATAAAGGGGTAATAGCTCAATCTTTCGTCTGTTCTTAGATTCTTATTAATTTCGAAAAAAATGAGAAGCCTCTCATCTACCGATACTCACCAGTTGTTTTCAGTAGCAAAGCAAAAGCAGACGATAGTAGAACAGGAGAAAAGTATTGAAGGGCAGCCGCACAAAAGTATGAGTAGTACCGGAATATCTGAAATTATCTGAGTGACGACCAGAGCATAAAAGGATTAAAGATAGTCTCGGAGACTCGGAGTTGATCAGTTACTGAATGAAGCGTCATGGAGTCATCTTCAACATCTAGCTTCACTTGAGGCGACTGGATGCATGACTGGCCTATACAATCACACGCGGTGGCATATCGATAGATCAAGCCAGCACTGCTATCCTCCCAGACAAGTGTGGCACCACTTTACCGATCCAGGAAGAATTGAGGATCTGGTGAGCCTAGAGCGCGGGGGTGAACTATCGACTATCGAAACAGCGACCGTATGTGTCGCGGAGCACCTCTTACCACGGTGCCATTCGCGCTTGAATGACGAAATAAGGTATGAGAATGAGCTTAAAACTTGTGATGGTATGGTACCCACCATGGCTTGGAGTGCAACATTCCTGATGTAGCCATTTTCTCGCTGCAAAGAATTCAACTTTGCATCCGATAAGTTCAAATGAGCCTGGAAAAGATAAGTGAAAAGATCTCTAAGGAAATGCTATTGACAGGATACAGAACTACACACCTGAAGATGAGGTTTTCTGAAGAACAAACGAAAAATGAGTGATGATAAAGCTAGATAGATCCGCAGAACTTCAAACTGTTCCTCGGTTAGACTGGAAATGAGGGTGGATTTAGATAGGAACTCAAGAACTGAAACGACATTGTTAAGCTACTCCCTCACAATCTTTTGGGTCCAAAAACGAGCTCTTTCTTCATAGGAGTGGTGAACGACACCAGTGTGAAGAACGGCAGCAAAAATGTGACATGTAATGCCAGCCTGAATGATACAAGTTATATGAATTTTGCATCCAAGATAAGTGTTACAGATAGAAAAAAAAAGATTAAAAACATACTTGGAAAGTTTTGAGGCACTTGCTTGAGCATTCCAATACATATTGGCATAGCGAAAATTTGGAAAGACTAGCATTGCCGCAATGAATGAGAATAGAACAGATATGGAGACATACCTTAACAAAATAAGTGAGGAGAAAACTAGTATCAACTTTCTCGGAATTAGAGCTTAATAAGCGTTGTAATGTTACATCCATGAAACCTCAATTATCTTTAAAGGCTTGTCTCAACAATTCTCATAGAACCTAAACTAATGAAAAAAGAACTAATAATAGTAAAGACTCGGCTTAGAAAAAAAATAAATTTTTGGTTAGATTCATCATAATTTATATAAATAACTCTGTTAGACTGATTTACAGTACCTGCTTGATATTATAAACATACATCTAGAGAATCCTGAGTGGTATCGAATACATTCGACCCCACACGGCATCGAACCCGCGTTTTACTTACGCCGGGGCGCGTGCTACCACTACATCACCAAGGCCACCACTTTTTCTTCGACATAAACTATCGTGGCTGCCAGCTTAAGTAGGTCAGATGCAGGTATGTGCTTATCCAACAAACCCGTTGAAAGCTGGTTGCTGACAGCCACGATAGTTGATATCAAAAAAGTGGTGAAAAAGCTGTGGCTACGGCGGCTTGTGGTATAGCGCGCCTTCAGTACAAGTGGAACGCGGTTTCTAATCTCGCCAAGGGCTGAATGTTCTGCATGCCTCCCACTTAACAACCTTCGACAGATTTATCATACTTTCAGCATTTGAAGCACTTTTGGAAACTTTTTATATAACTTCAACCTACACCATGATTCCTAAAAAGAAGGTAAAAAAAAAGAAAAACAAAAACCACGATATCTCACAAAAGAATAGGATCCCTCGATTTAGTGTACTTATGGACGGACAACCCGCTTCCTGCCATCAACGATTCTAAGTTCGCACAAAATTGGTGGTAACCTGGAAATTACTGGTTTATTCGGATCCGTGTGCGGATAAAGCGCAAAATTGGTAAAATCGTTCAATACACAGAAAACTAACGAGCAAAATACCTGTAATTAAATGGATATCAAAGAACTGGTCGGCTTGAGTGGTGAAAATGAAGGCGATAAGGAAGAAAACTGCAGCAAATACAAGAAGTACATTTCGTTCATCCTCGTTCAGGATTAACCAAGATGTTAGGCGAACAAGAACCTAAACGAATCGCCCAGAGGTTTTGATAGCTTAGGAGGTGACACTTGAATTTCAAATTGAACTGTAATCACGAGGAAAAGAACCTGTAAAACGAAACCAATTGCTATGAGCAACCACAAGATTGAGACATTTACGTCACCATTACCAGGATAGAAGAACAGGAACACCTCACTAAACAAATACACCTGAAATTAAAACCTACTTTTCCTGGAAAACGAGTGGATTCAATTTCATAAGTACAAAATAAAAAAAAATCAAGAGTGGGGAGAAATACTTGATTTCGATAAGCTAAAGATACCAACAACGAAGCAGAATGGTATAAACAGCGATATCCAGTGAAGTGAGGAATACAGAGGAAAGTTCCGTAATTCCTCCTCATCAATCCTCCTTATTCTCAATCGAAGAGGAAGCGATTTCGGAACATTAAAACCATCAGCATCTTCATCTTCTCTAAAAAAAAACAAAGCTTTCAATAACAGTGAATAAGAAAGACAGTGGATTTGAAAGTACAGATTGATAACAAAAAAGTTCGACTTCAGGCCATAGTTGAACCCGCGTTTCACCCATACCGGCTGCGCGTACTACCACCACACCACCGAGGTCACCGCTTTGTTACCGCTCTTTCTTCGACATAACCTATCGTAGCTGTATCACGAGGTCTCAGCTTTGCTAGTACTCCTTTTCGATATAACTTGTCATAGCTGTAATAATACTATGGTGGCAGCACGCGCCCCGATACAGGTATTCAACTTGCCTGAGGTCAATTGTTTTGCATACCACTTAATCCTCCTAGATGTATTTTATAAGATCATAGCACTACCAAAAAGCAGTGGAAATAAAACCAGATAGACAGTAGAATCAAATTGCTAGATAAAAGTGGACGTTAGAAGCCTGAGGTAAAAAGAAAAAAGATGCCACTAACCGTTTCTTCCTACGTGCCCTTGGATTCTCTTTGGTAGAAGAGGGCATTAATGCACGGATATCATCGTTAGATGGTGCGACGAAACGAAATAGTCTAAACTTTAAACGATAGAATAAATGGTGGATTTCAATGAAATATGGGAGATAAAGAAACGGGACCTACCCTTTTACTATGAACATTTGTATTATCGATAATCGTGAACCTAACTTGCTCATTATAGTGAATGCCACCAGAGACACGACTACATGAAACCCCAGGATAGCCTGAAAAATGTGATTAATTTCAGATGGCCAAGAAAAAAGCTAAAAAAATTACCATCATAAAAGTGCTCTATACACTACAACTTCGAAGCGATGATGGACCCTGAAATTTGCTGATGGTTAATTATAAATCGACTTAACACTTTCGGACCGTAGACCCACCTCCTCTGCATCTCTAACTCCCATCGTGGGAAACAATGAATGTATTATTGTATTATTGGAATAATTCAAATGTCTTATTGTTATTTCTCAACTTACAACAATATATTAACATACAACAAAACATGGATAATAACGACAATAATACAATGGAGATGATACAACAATACAATCGATTCGTTCCCACGCTAAGGTTAGAGACGCAGAGGTGGGTCTACGGTCCCGAAAGGGATAAAATTTATACATCATACATACATACTATTGTACCATATATATATATATATATATATATATATATATATATATATATATATATATAATGGATTGATAGATAACGCATGGCGAGGACCACTCCGGCATCAGACATAGGGTATAGCACAATTTTATCTGAGAACTAACCACTCTGTTAGGTCTACAACATAAAATAATCAAATAAAATCTATTTCTCTGACGACAATGTACATCTGGAAAAATATCATATCACATATATTCATACACCTGCAGATTGAATCATATGATAACAACGGGAAGGCGACGACTGGGATACTTCAGTTTTTCTAGAAAGTCAGGCTGAATAACGAGACAAAGGGAAGCAAGAGAATCACTTCTGAGGCTCACTATTGTACAGAAGATAAAGAAAGAGAAGCCTAAATTGAAACCTGTTCACCCATAAGTGAATAATCCCCATCAATTCATGGCCAGCATGAACCGAAGTGGTCTGGTACGAACTTCATACGGATCATCATCAGTTCTATGAATAAGAAGTACAGATTAATAGACAATATAGAACATAAATACATAACCTCAAAAATCTGAACAAAATTGAAAAGAAGTTTAAACCCTAAACGGAGAAGGTCGATTAGAAATAAAGCCATGCGTATGGGTCTCGTTGTACACCAGTCTCTCCCATAGGCAAGCTAAACTAGAAGGTTGTAGAAAATTTCTGTCGTATTGCCTAAGAAAATGACTTCCGTCAGAGAACTCAATTTCTTGCGCATCAAACGATATATCGCTTGTCGACGCAATCTTCAGAATGGAACTGTCCGGGAAAGAATCTTTCCGCTGTTCCACTTCCACTAAAAATTTGGTGTTAACGTTCTAAGGCTTCAAAACGCGACGAACAATGATTTGGCATGCTTTGGATGGGAGGTACTGGAGCATCAGCGGTAGAACGCAGACTTGGCGCCGAGTGACCATCAATTATTCCGCTGTATGGAGCACTTTCCATGGGGTAAGAAGTTCCAGAGTGTCCACGAAATTGAGCAAAACGTTCAGCTTTTCTTCAGATAGAAGGATCTCAAGTTTTATCGCCGCGAAATATCTATGTTGCCGGATATCTGACTGAATTTTCTTGATGTGGAAGGGACTTCTTGACTAACTATTTGTCTTTTGTTTTAGCTCAACTGATATACAAATTCCTTAAAAGACGACAGAATTGTTTCTACAACCTATTGTGATAACTATATCAAAAGGGAAGAATGAAAGTGGGACACTATTCATCTGCTTTAAGATCTCAATTTTAACTACCGTTAATCCCATGCGAGCTATTTCTCTTCGTCGATGAAGCATTCTTCGCTAATAAGAACTGGCGAAGCAGCGTAGCCAAAAGAGATCGCAATGGTTGACCCTCAGCTGTTTCGACCAGCTCACACAAATGAAGTGGAAATTCAGAGCCTAACGAAGGAAGTAAATGAGCTGGTAGATGGAGGCACTCCTGGAGAAGCTCGCAAACGACGGGAGCGTAAGCGGTACGACGAGCGTCCGAGGTAGCTTCTCCATATCCACGCAGTACTGCCGACACGACTCTGAAATTCACTTATTCTCTGGAATCAGCCACTCATTTGACAACGGCTTTATTACAAATTGTTAATCTAATGCCAATCAAGATATGGTTTTTTCATACATGGAAGTCTTAAAGAAATTATCTTGTTTAGCCCTTTCGGGACCCCAGACCTAAGGCCTCAGCATCTCTAACTGGCAACTTTGGATGGTCTGCTCCACCTCCTCTCCATCTCTAACCCTCATCGTGCCGTATCTAACAACGGCACACTGGGGTTGGAGACGCAGAGGCGGAGCGGGCCGTCCAAGGTTGCCAGTTAAAGAAGCAGAGGCCTTGGGCCCACAGTCCCGAAAGGGTTAGCCGACGCGAGGTTGGTAATAGTGGTGGCAATGCTAACAACTCGACGGATGACATTTCGGCGAAGACCTTCTGCGCAGCGTAAACGTATGTTGTATCAAGCCTTTGAATAATCCAACGCTTTGGAAACCACCATTGGTAGAAAACGTTGCGTTGGTCGCTCGCGCGGTAGTCGCATGCAAGCAGCATTTGCACTTCTATCACGCCTGCAGATGCTTCCTGGTTGCTCTGCCTCGAGACACCACGCCTTCATTACAGTAGCTGAGTGAGACGTAACGTCGCGCGGCATGGCACGCCTCGTAGCACGTGGCTCCCAGAGGGTTAACACAACGCACGTCCATGCGCTAAAGAAGGCGAAGTTGCTGAAACGCTAGTCATCGAACTGCTACCACTTCTGCTACTGCTACTACGACTACTATCACCAACTCGCATCACCTATGCAGGATAGGTCTTTAAATCTACGTATATTAACTATTAGTGCCGAGGTTATTGAAAAAGTCGACTTTTTGAGTTTCCTATTCACTTGCTTGTATCGTAAGTGTCGTAAATGTAATGAGTTTTCGATATGGATCAATAAGTCCTGAAAACAAAACCTCGTAAGTAAACCGATTTATTTTGTCATCAGTCATTAAAACAACTGCGCGTCTCTTGAAACAAGCTGACTTTTATTTAATTTGTACCGCTCCTTTCATCATTCCGTTCAGAAACGAGTTTGAAGGCGCCTCAAAAGTCGTGTGATTCTAACCCTTGGGAGAACGGAGCTGAATTTGGCTGTGAGCAGGGCGATCTTCATTATTGATGAGGGTTTTTCCTCAGTTTGGAAAACATTTCTAGGATTCTCTCATTGTTTGTAACTGCTGTATGTTAATAATTCTCGTTCAGCTTTTAACCCTTTGAGGACCACGAGAAGCTTTTGCTTCTCACCGCACGACGTCAAGTCACACTCATGTACTGTTACGACGACGTGGCGTCTGACGAGAACGCAGGCAGGCAGCCGGCCAAGCATACACACAGAAAATCGTGTCTCGTGGGAGAGCGACGACGCGACACCGCCTGCCTATCAACACTGGTTTTCAAAAGGTTAAAAAGCTGCGCGATACCCAGACTAGTCAATGCTGCATTTCAGAGTCCTCACATTTGTTTCAAAGAGAGTTAAAACCTTGAGATTTGAAACCTACCACCACAAAATAAGTGAAAATTACCACTAAGGAAAAGATGAGTCTGTATTGTGACATGTTAGCTTGTCTTTCACGAGAAAATTGCTCTGGCTATTCATTTTAAAGTGATAGTTCATTTAATAGAGACAGCTGCTCAGTTTGACAAAGAAACTTATGAACTCAAACACTTACGATAGAACACCCTTGGTGACTTGGTCCCAGACACATTCTGACCGAGGATCATTCAAAAGCCTTAACAGTATCGCCAGCATTGCACGTAAAGCATGAGTTTCTTGCCTGAAAAAATTACTGAAGCATTGTTGATTCATGTGCTATTAGCCGTTTCTTCATAATAAACAGAAGCTTAGAAAGTGAGATGATTTTTATGTAGTCATTTCTTGCAAAGCGGAATATAGTGAACGTTCAAATTTCTTGCTAATGATATCGTTATACGTAAAAAATAAAGAAATAAAAAGACTAGACGAGGTGTGATTCGGAAACTCAACGTCGATCATTCTATGGTCGTTGGCTATATAAAGCCAATTTTTTTATTCTTTTAACTTTTACACGAACTGTCATCACAATTTCTTTTGTGCGGATCCTAGTACTTCTAGCATTCGTTTCGTTTTTCGTCTTCCTCTTAAATGATGCAGAATACTGGTCGAGCACATCTTGCAATCTCGGGAATAGCCTGGCTGAGCCGTTCCATCAAGAGTTGTTGTTGACTGCTAGCGAGTGTTGGAAGGTGAAGGCTCCCACGCGCGCAGCGACGAGCATTTCAACCACCCGGTCACTGTGAAGCAAACTGGGAGGTTGAAAGAGGTCGGTGCAAAAGACGGCTACAATTACAGCCAACCGACAACCACACGTTGCACAACGAACGCATTACAAGTTGCACCGATTGGACTACGAATTTTGCCTCATCTCGCGCCCACTTATTATCTATTCCTCAAGTATCTTAGTGCTTCTTGCAGAAAGCGCTTTCACGATCAACACTATGCAAAAAAAAAAGCTTCCCAAGAGTTTGTTTAATCCCGAGGCACCAACTTTTGGATTACAGAAATAAGCAGATGTATTTCTTTTTAGAAGTACCCATTGTTTGTAACGATTCCTTTCTTGCTCGGTAAAGTTGCGTTTGAGCCCAGATGTAATCATTTGAAAATTCACGGTTTTAAACCTCTCCAACTTTTTCATCACCTCAGTAAATTATTTAGAGAAAATCGTCAAAATAATTGATGATATCTCAACAGTAAGAAGAAGTTAAAGGCCCCAAAGGTGAATGAAAAGTCCAAAAACATTACTTGATTCCGATTCTGGATTCAGAGGTTAAAAAATTCGATACAAATGTGGCACCGATGAGAGAGTGGTAGTAAAGCGGTGGCCTCAATGGTGTAGTGGTAGCATACGCCCCCAGTTTGAGTAAGAAGCGGATTTAACTTCCGCTTGGGGTCGAATCTTACACCTACCCACTCGATATCTTGCTTGCTGTTACAAATCGTATCAGTGCTAAAAAGCAGCAAAAAGAATCTGCAACAACATATCTATCACTATGTATTGTTTACTGTAAAAATGTCAAAAAACGAACAGAATACAATGTGCTAACCCAGAACATTGACTATGCATTCGAAAATATATAGCCACTTCCTTACGTTTAACTATTATGATGGCTCAGATACAGGCCCGAAGAAAGGAAAAGAAAGCGCAAAGCCATCTGTGAACTCCAAAAATATAACCTTCGAATAAGTGATAAAAAAGGAAAGTTCATATTGATAAAATACGAAAATTGGTGGTTCCTGCCTACGTCGAGTATGTTTTTGGTCAGATTTGAACACTCTCAAAACTCCTTAATCATTTTACTAGGACAATCTCAGACACGAAGTGCTATAACAATATTTATCAAGTAGTTGACGTCTTAGAAGTCTCGCCTTCTTCAGAACCTGGAATGATTGAGTTGTTTGCAATCTAATTAAGTAAACACCTTCATTACTCTTAGAGAAGAAGCCATCGACCAGATTTCAAGCGCATCAAGCACAAAATCAACATTCAACATACTGAGCGTATTTTATACGCCTTCCACTGAATAATACAAGTGAAATCGCCAAACGATGATCACACAGACTCGCAGTGCACCTCAGATATCAAAACAACAGTTCTGTATACTGGTACATATCACGAGTCTTTACGAGGCACTTTTTGCTGCGGTTCATAAGTAATTACATGGACATAAAACATCAGCGCGAAAGACTCTAAAAACCTTTTGGATTAATACGACCAATACAACTATAAACCGCAAGGAAATATGCCTCGTAATCACTCGTGATATGAACCAGTATACAAAACTTGGTTTGAATGGCAAGGTGCATTGTGAGTTCATGTGATCATCGACCAATGATCTCCACTTGAATTATCCAGTGGAAGACATATAAAAAAGCGGTGAGTATGTTAAAAGTTGATTTTATGCTTGATGCGATTGAAATCAGGTTTGGCGATTTTTTCTGGAAGAGTAATGGAGGCGTTTGACTGAGTTGGAGTGCGGACAACTTTATCTTTTCAAGCTCTGGAGAAGGCGATGCTGACCGAAATGTCAGATTTCTGAATAAATATTGTTAGAACACCTCGTGTCTGGCTTGAGAAGAAAATAAGGATTTATTGAAGCATGCCGAGGTTAATAAATAGTCGGTCTTATGAATAAGGTAAGACCAGATTAATTTATTTGGACCAGTAAGGCGATTATTCCCAACTCTCTATTTAATGAAACCAATGTCTATCGTGCTTGAACTATTCCAAGAAGTGTTTGATTGTTAATTCAATGATGGAAATAAAGCCTAACCTCCAGAAAAGAAACTAAGAACGAAATTCTCCTCGTAAAAAGAATGTCGTTCAAACTGCCAATGCATAAGAAAAAATGTGAAGCACTCAATACCTAATCAAATTTGGCTTGCTAGAGCCACGAAGACCTGCCTTCCACAGTAAGGTCCTTTGGCCATTGTTGTCGTTGAATTGCTTGGCAAGTCGTTGACTTTCTCCTAATGCATCACACAGACTAAAAAGTGCCAAAATGAATCAACTAGGACAAATCAAAATTTCAAGAATCATTCACCTCAACAATAATATTGGGTTCATAGTATTGAACAGACCGTTATGAATTGATTCATTGCTGTCAAAGCCATTAATGTATTTGCTTTTTGAAGATGGAATGCTAAGAATAACTTCCTCTGAAATAACATTGTTACGATTGTAACTATGTAAAATTATTACATAGGCCTACCTGAATTTCTTTTTGTTCCGAGAACAGTAGAAGTTACCGCATCCACTAGTTCTGATTGCACTACACAAAAGACTATCTGCTCAGAGAACGCAGCATCAGGATGGATAGATCTGAAAGATGATGGGGATAAAAAGCTATATACAATAGACATACATCTCAGAGTACCGAGTGGTAGGCGAAGCATTCGACCTCAGGCGTTAGTTAAATCCGCGTTTCACCCATACCGGAGTGCGTGCTCGCATTATACTACCGAGGCCAGCGCTTGGCTACCACTCTTTTTCAATATATCCTATCGCAGCTATCAGCTCGGTAAGTACAAAGAGAAATACACGATAATCAGATACTGCCTCCAAAACAACTGACCCATTAGGTCGCCCGTCGGAGTTCGGCACATAATCGTCGAATTCAGGACTGGAACTTCCCTGTGGTCCTTGTGCATAGGATACATGACGATCGGGTTTCCAAGTGAGCAATCGAAAACAAAAATGTGATCCAATAGATGGCCTAATGACGAGAAATACCATTACACTCACGATTTCGGCAACGTGGCCGCAAAAAGACGACGAAATAGTTGAACAGTCCTCTCCCACATATCGTTGGTGAATCGTCCACCATTCAATAAGATTAGTGTTTCCAAGCAGTTAACAGTAGAACGAGCCAATTGTTCATTCTCTAAAATGTATCATCCAGCTTAACAATTCATAATTTGCTCCTTCACTGTAGACAAAGAGGTTTCTTCAACAAACAAGAGAATCTTTAGAACAATCATGAAGGATTCAAGGTAAACCACAACGTACTTTGCTGTATACAGATGGTAAACTGTTCATAAATCGAGGGCAAGACAAGTTCACTCAGTTGTGGGTAATATTGGGTGAAAACATCTACAATGGCATACATCGCATGGTTACACGTTGTCATCATCCATTCCTTCTTCTGAACCATAAAACGACTCAAAAAAGGCTAAAGCTCTTGGCACCGGGGTAAACTTTAAGGGATGTGACAGTTTGGGGCAATTGAAGACAAATTTTGGCTTTACAATGACGATGTACTAAGTCGGTAGTACTATCTCCAAAATAAGTTGCACGATGTCGATTCTAAAGAGAGGAAAGGCTCAGAGAGCCTTAAGGGCCGCGGGGTCGAACCATGAACCACATATGCGTTCAGGACACTTCTAAGCACTACGCCACGCGCGATCTTTCTAGTAGTTCTGCCCGACAAATCGGTAGGCCAGCCTGAGTCATTGTAAAGGCCAAATTTGTATTCAATCACCATATCACCTCTAACGACCCGGACCCTAGTGTTATGAATGATAAGGATTGAAAAACTTCACAGAAAGCCTCACATCTCCATGATTTTCGTCCAGCTTCGCGTGATCGAATATCCGAAATACAATATTGAATAGATCTCGCCACCACTCTGGTCGGAATTCGTTGCCATAATTCTTCATTATTTCAAACATTACTGTCAAGCTACGTGTGCGTACATCCAATTTGCAACGGTTGATAATGCAACTGAAAACTAAGTGTTTCTGAAGCATGAAACAGCGAAAGGTCAATTTCTAATTGGATATTTATAATGGCGAAAAATGAGATGAAAACTGGTAAAGTCTAAAAAAACAATACCTAAGTTCAAAGAATATTGGGAACCAGCCACGAAGCCATATCCGTTGATCACCAGACACGTTCCATGACTCTTCCCAAGGTGAATCAATTATTTTTTCTTGATTCATTGATACGTATCTAGACATATTTCAAATGAAATGATCAGGTTTAGAAGTTGAGAGATGACTGAGCCAAAATTCCAAACACTCTCACTCTGCACATGAACGAATCAGTCGTATTGCTTCCATGTTCATATCTGGATGGTGCGTATTGCATGCGAATTCTGCCAAACACTTCAATGCGTCCTATAAAGAAAATACAAAAAGATTCTACTATATGAATTCATTCTCACTGAAATCTAGCAATGGCGTGAGATTGTAAATAGATACCCGAGAATACTGAGCGATGGGCAAAAATTTGACCCCAGGCGGGAGTTGAACCCATGTTCGCCCTTACGGAGGGCGTACTATCACTACACCACCGATGCCACAGCTTTGCTGCATTCTTCCCTTCGATATCAACTATCGAAGCTATCAGCAGCCAGCCCTAACAAGTTTACTTGGGTGAGCACATATCGCCATCAAACCCACTTGAGCTGACATTTCCCGCTTTTTTCTCCCTGGATAATGCTGAAACGAGAGTTCAAGTGCACCATAATGCCAAATGTTTTGCATATCACTCGACATTCTTGGAAAGTATTACCACTAGAAAGAACTGAGTGGACAAAAGCGTACTTGGAACGCATCCAACACAGAGGCGAAATCCTCTTTGAATTGGGTCTGTATCACTTTAGAACTTGCCAGAAACGCTGCTTCAACTATATCCTTTTGCACATCACCTGAAATTCATGGCACAGATGGTAACGAAAGAACACCTCGACTACCCCTGAAGATTACTCTTATGCATAGGAAAAGAAACAAACCAGCGGCTAACGTCCACACGGAGAACAGATTTTGCCATCCAGACTTTATACGACAAGCATGAGCTTCTACCAAATTCGAACAACAAGCGACCACTAACTCACGTGTTGGAGCAGAACGATTTTTGGCCATGATCACCTTGATAGAAGTTCTATTGAACTTCAAAAACAGTTCTCAAAAAGACGATAAGAAACTAAGCTACCTCAAATGGTCGGAGAAAGTCCTTTTGGAACCGGAAATTTGGCAATTCTCCCCTTTCTAAGAACTTAATAGCTAGCTGCCTTAAAGCATCAACCGAGTAGTGGGCAACGACTTCACTAGCATTGCAACCTGCAAGTGTTACTGGAAATCTAATGAGAAAGCTAATTTTGCTAGATTATGGACGTCCAAACAAACCTGCCATGTTGAAGTGCTCACCAACCACTTCCCACACTCGTCGCCATTCTAGACGGATTCGGCCCATATTGTAGAACGCTACCTATAGAGGACCAATCAATTGAATTAACACTATACGACATTTTATATTTTCGAGTTACTGGAAGAGAAAAATATGGCTGTGCTATTACTTTGCTAAAACATAGGATATAGGATGAAACTCATGGCGTTGATCATTTTCTAAGGAATGAGTCATGCATACAAACGGCTCGCGGAGGCATACAGATAAACCAAGTCAGCACTACTACTCTCTCAGACAAGTCTGTTACCAATCCACCAACCCCAGAGGGGTGGGAGGCTTGGTGAGCCTAGAGCGCCACCGACCGACGACTGACCGACAACGTGCGCGTTGCAGAACACCTGTAACCACTACGCCACACGCGCTCTTATCTCTTCGACAGAAAAGCTAATCATTATGTAATCGTTTGTATTTGTCTTGTGCTAAAGATATATGAGAAGCTACTCCATGTATACTGAGAATCGAGAAAACTAGAGTGGAAAGTGACCTCACCTCTACTAATTTTCCAAGCAGAAACATACGCGGTGCTGCAGGTTGATTCAACTCTTCTTTAGATACTAGACACAAAGCACGGACGAAGAAGACGATTGCATCACTGGTAAGACGACAAGAGCCTTGGAAAATCCTCAAATGTTTCGATTTAGGCTCAAAACCAATTCATGGTGGATTTGCGACTAAGCCATCGATCTCGAGACATACGTAACCGGAAAAGTTACAACCACTCAGGTTCAAAACATGTTCTGAGTTACAGTGAACTCTTTAGAAGGAAATCAGAGTCATGTGATTTTATAACAAAATCAAACTTCATTTCTCTGATCGAGAGGAATAGTTTTCCTCTCTCTAATAAAATCATGTCACTCCTACAAAGTCTATTTGTAACCGGAGACAATATGACCTCTGTAGGGGCAAAATTTCTTTCCGGAGGTTTATTTTTGTGCAAAATAGTTTTTTCTATACGTGCTACAGTCCACTGATAACTTAATCATTTCAGATACTGAGCAGCTTATAAAAAGAAAGGGGTTCTTTTGATAGTTTCTGACTCAACCCTTTGAAAATTTTATGGTAATGGAGCTCAATCTACTTGTAGAGTAACAATCACATTATAATACTTTTGATATGAAATATGATGTTATCATATTATCCTGAGCTAAGACATGTATGCCTAATTTATACATAAGTTGCCGTTTCCGTTGATGATGCATGAAGATGATATTAAGCAGAGGAGATGAAAAGAATGGAATCCTGCTCACAATCCAAGAAAAAAATTGAACGACAATGTTAAACTGGTTAGAGCTCACCGATCAACCGCGACGACGACTGCCTGGGAACTCGTCTCACCGAGAGCGCCTTGAAGTGTAGCCAATGTACGCTCGTCTAGAGCTCCTGTGCTTTTCATAACATCTAAAATAATAATGGCTGAGACGAGTGCGACTAAAAGTATAATGAATAACGCTCTTAGCCTTCATCGATCCCAGAGGGATGCGCCACACATTCAACTTTATCAAATATCGTTTGAGGTGACTTAATGCGTCTTTGGCTTTCATAATGACTCGCGGTAGTCTATCGATACATCAAATCAGTCTACTACCCTTCTAGACAAGTCTGCATCACTTCACCGACTCCGCAAAGATGGAAGAAATCGTGTGCTTTGGATGCGGGATTGGACCACCCCTCGTGTCTGTCCCTAGAAATCTCTAACCACTGAGTCACACCGCCCCGAAAATTTTCACCTTTCATCTGTGGCCGGCAGACACGTGTATGTGTAACGATTGTGGAACTGGAGTAATTTTACGCTCTTGAAATGTAGAGAATTCGCCCAACATTCACGATTTTCAATCACTAGACTAGAAAACAACATACGTATCACTCGTTCTGGGAGAGTCAAAGTAACAAAATGTGAAATAAGTCATACATTGCCGACTGCTCTCCTTGTCTTCCTTTGTACCAGTGCCTAATCCTGTTCCGATCAGCTGTGCAAGTTCAAGCTGACTAATACATCGGATCACATCAAACCAATTTTCTTCAAGGTAGTCACCATCTTCATCACCTAGAATACTGGTTGAACACTGAATAAATCTGAATCAAATAAAAAAAAACAACTTACCGATGGCTAACAAAAGCTTAATGGCCTCAATGTTCTTCTCTTTCATTTCACCGAGCGCATTTTTTGCAGTTAATAACGTGAATCTCGCCAAGGCCTAAATCATTCTTCAACTTCAACTGAATGAACTGAAAGAAAAGTTTAAAGACTATTTCAAGTTTCTTCAAAAGGACCTGAATGAAAGCGTTTCGTTCCAGCCTTGATCGAAGCACACAAGCAGCACGTATCCCTAGCCGAAAACCACGGATGCAAAGAAACCATTCTTCAATGTCATCTGACATTTGTAAGCCAACACTGAATGCAGCTAGACAAGGCGTCCAACATATCTGCAATGTCCATCTAGATTATTAAGATATAGCTCAAGCAATGGAAATCTGAATTTTTAAGGCACGGTGCCAGAGATGGATTAAGCCGTGCTATTACCACTCATAGCTGACTTCACCTCTCAAATAATTTACCACCTTATCGTAGCTGGGAAGCGTGCCAGGACGACGGACTGCAAAGTATAACGGTGAAAACAACCTGTCAGCAGAGCCACCTACGTTGAGGTTCCGACGTCTGCAGCCAGAAAAATTAGCCAAGAATAAACCGTAACAGAAATGACCGGCGTCTTGGTAGCTGCTACTCGTCGCAAGGTGGTAATCTCCCTCCACAAGGGTCGGTGACTGCTTTGATGTGGTGATGACCTGAGGAACCTCCGGCTAGGCTTACCTCAAGACTCCAGGGAACGAAAAAGCTGAACCAGCAGTTTAACTGTGCTGGCAAATTATGGCTTGACACGGGAAATATTCTGTTGCATGAGAATGGAAAAAGGACAATGAATTAGCCCGAAGGAGACTGATAATGGCTAAGTTTTCTTTATCACGTAGAAGGAACCTTTCGATATAGGGATTTCATCCGTTAATAGGAACAAATAGAAAGAAGTACTAGCGCTGTGGCATAGAACCTATGAAATTCGATCCGATTTAATTTGAGGGGGCAAAAGCTCGATAGAGCGCGTGTCGATGATTCGATCTTGCGCTCAAAGCTCAGCAAGCCTTCCATGCTCCCGGGGTCCGCGATCTCAAACGATGCTGGAGGAAGCGAATGTATGGAACATCTTGAGGACTGGTCAAGGCCAAAAGTTCTATCCTTCATCATATCCTTTATTCTTTCGATGGCTTGGTGGTATAATACAACTATAGGAGCTATTTTTTCCTAAACTCTCAATAAAACACACCTTAAACATCGGTCGTACGTGATGCTGATGTTGAGCCGACGTGAAATCAGCTGCAGCGTTACTTGCGCTTTCCATAAGGGCGCGAGCAGTTTCTGACATCACCGCCAATTCCAATGTGGCCAGAGCTCGACGTTGCCGATCACCCGACGTGGCTTTAGTAGCTGAAGCTCAAGATGGGAGAGGTCAGTGTCACGGTTTAATGCTCCTTCCAATCTTTTTAAAGATCAGTCAACGCACATTTGAGCAGTTTACTAGCACCGGCTTTCATTTTGATCTCATTCATTGCAATATCGTCGTATATGGCACACAGAAAATCACATGGCAAGTCCGCACCATTGTTGATTCCTCGGTTCATATTAACGTATTGCTCCTTAGTCATCTTGTTCTTGACCTCAAAAATTATTATAAAATTATTTATTATAGTATAAACTGACATACTCGACGAGTGAAAATTGCAGAAAAGGAGTAAAGCGACTGGAATAAGCAATAAATATTAGTTTTGGCCATGAAATCGGGTGCAGTGTCTTCTTTAATCAATTCTTTCAACACTCTACCAACACACCTGGTAATACTCAGCTGTCAATCAAATTTAACGCCTCTGTGTTTTTGAAAGTGATCAGAAAACGTAAAAGAGTTGAAGGAAGGATGAAGGCATATCATTTTCATGGTAACGTACCTGGGGACTGTGTAGATCAGTAGTAAGCATGATTATAGAATAAGCAAGAACATAGGCCGTGTCAGCCGATGCAAATAATCCGAGACTGCAAAAACAAATTATCCATTCAAGGATCCTGATTGATAAGCAAAAGATTTGACAACATGAGGGAGTTGAACCCGCGTCTCAGCCCCACCGGGAGCGCGTGCTAATACCACAACACCGCGGCCATATCTCTTCTATTACTCTTTTTCGCTGAGAAGACCAAAACTAGATAAAACCACATTCGTCTGAGTACAACAAAGAGTTCTTTGCAAAAATAATATACTCAAGAAGACCTTTGCTTTATGATAAGAAACGCACAAAGGGCGCAAAATAAGTATTAAAAAAGGATAAAGCTCTCGATGCTGCTCAATTCCTAAATTATGAGCCATGTATTCGTTTTCATTGAGTATTGTTTTTAGGGACGATGCCTAGCTAGCCTTTACAATGACTCGCGGTGGCAAACCGTTGTATGAGATCGGTGCTACTATCCCTAAGACAAGTCTGGTACCGGTTTGCCGACCCGGAACGATGGAAAGCTTTATAAACCTTGAGCGCGAGATGAAACATCGCTATCGACTGATTAATCACATCGTGTGCCACAGAACACCTCAAACTATTGCGCCACACGCGCTCGTGAAATAAGAATTTCTGAGTCGTTTTGACGCAGCAGTTTTAAAAGTCATCACCTTGGATTACATTCGCAATATCGCGATGCAAACTTCTCCATGAGTCGATCAATTTTTTGTGCTTCTCCTGGTAAACGAAATTTTTCCAAAAAGAGCCGGATGGCGGATACGAAATCGCGTGAAGAAAAGTCCAGGTCATCGATGTATGCATACATAATCTGTTTGCTGAACCTAAATTGAACAATTTAACTCCATAGCAACACATGCAAGCCTGATAATGGCACTCAAGTTTCTACAAAGGATTGGTTACTATGACTTTGTATGAAGCGATACAAGGAGAAAAAAGTAAAACCCAATAAATAAAGGTTTGCGCTACTTTTCCTTGGTGCAACTACCGTGTATGAACCAATAAAGATAGCGAGACGAGAACGATTGTTCTATGACAAATGCGTTGGAAGAGGTCGAACTAGCACCCTGCTTCCTAATATTCTTCGTCAATAACCGCTGGGCCAACACCCCACCCCCTTTCACTACCTACTTAAACAGGAAAATAACAAATCTAAAATAACATACTCATCCGGACTTCCCAAGAAATCCCCTACAACCGTTTTGTCTAGTCGGTCTTCTTTCATCAAGAATTCTGCAATTTCACTTGGCTCCGTGCCGACAAAACCATGCTCTTGTAAGAACGCTAATCCTTGCTTAGGTTTTCGTGAAAATCTGTAAGTCACAAACTGTACCTTCTCTTTGAAAACAAGGTCCTACCTAAAATCTACAAAATTTCAGATCTAACTGAACCGCTGGGGAAAAAAGTTTGAACTCACAGCATGATACCATGTTCCATCAATTCTTTCTTCTGCTTAAGATGCATAAATCTATCAACAGTAGGCGAAGAAGAGACTTCCTTTGTTACGTCTTCGTCATCTGTAAAGGATAAAGCGTAAAGCTCTCGGTGTTGATCAATTCCTGAAAAATGCGCCCGGCATTCGCCTTCATCTAACACTGTCAAAGACCACTGAATGCATATCTGGCCTTTCCAATGGAACGCTGTGGTATACTGATAGATCAAGCCAGCACTGGTACCCTCTCAGATAAGTCTAGTGGCAAATCAAGGACCCCCAGAGGGATGGAAAGCTTAGTAAGCCGTGAGCGCGCGATGGCGCCATTAACCATGGAATGAGAGATCACGTGTGTCACAAAGCACCTCCGACCCGTGCGTCACACGCGCTCCTTAATCATCTATACTATGCGGATCTCTGAGATGAAGACTGGTCCATCTGCAGTGACATTATCAAGAATAGTAGCCCAAAAAACCCAGTTTACTAGGTGATTCTCAAAGTTGCTAATCATCTTTAGCTTTCTCCACTCTAATACTTCGAGCTAATACATCGTGCTTGAAAGGTTGGAATCCCTGCTGACACAAACACGTAAAATTCCATCTATCACCCGATCAGCTATAAGTCAAATTCAACACTCCTCACTCTGAGTGCTCCACTCTCTGAAGTTAGGTGGCGATATAATGGCATCGAGTCGGATACTTGGGTAAAGCATCATGTCACCAGAACGGGACACTAGGATGTAAGCCATGAAAACTGTCTTTAGCTCTGTATTTGAGACATCAGAGTAGCCCTGTCATATCCCCAGGAACCTCCACGTTCATGCTGAGACAGAATGTCGCGTCAAACTCTTTTCGACCATCCTACAAACAATAAAAAGCAAAATTTCCGACATTTGTAACATTAATAAGAGATTTTTTCAACTCGCTTGACCATCCTTAGTCATCAAGCCACACGTGAAAAACAGTGTAATCAGTGACAATGAGTTAGACGTAATACACTGTGAGTTGAATGCAGTCACTCGCATTAACGTTTTCATAACAGTGCTGTCACAGAATCCAACTCTAGAATGAGAAAACAGTGAAGTGAAATTCGGAGATGAAATATGCGAGGACATCGAAATTGACACCGTGCGAGTGGGCTTCCTCCACATCGGAATCTATGCTTATTTTTCAGATCCGATAAAAAAGGAGAAAGGTTGAAGCTCTCCGCGTTGGTCAATCCCTAAGGGATGCGCGGTGCTTCGTTTGAGGCGATCAGATGCAAAAAGACTTCTACAATGTCTGGCGGTGCGACCCGCTGTATCCAATTAGTGCTTCTTATCCTCCCAAACAAGTCAAAGACCACTCTGGTAGCATTTACTGATCCCGGAGGAATGAATGATTTGGTGAGCCATAAATACGAGATCAAACCATCGACCTTGTGTGCGACTCAGAGCACCTTTTACCACTGCGCCCATGCGCTCCTACTTAAGAGTTTCGTTGAGATTCGATAAAGATTCGAAGTGAACAAATGGAGAAAAACAATAGTACGATCCAATTATGTGTAACTGCCCTCTAGGAAAATCTTCCTCACAATGAGTAGTGGAGATGTATAGCCCCAAAAGAGGTAAGCTGTCTTATTCTCTCGAAGTTGGTCCTGGCGTAAAAACGACACTCGCACTCTTATCATGTCAGATGCCTACGATCAGTATGGTCGATACTGGATCGGGAGGACAGGTTGTCAAAGTGCTCAAGTGGATATGCACATAGTAAACTGAACATAATAAAAACCTGTACGTCCTTGATAGAGACTCTCTTTGGTTGTTTCACAAACATCAAACCAATCTACTAAGCATTGAAGAAGATCTGTTAAGCAACTCAGTCCAAGCAGACGCATAGCACGTTCTCTAAAAACAAAATCTATAGTGATTTGATGAAGAAGAAACGATCTACATACCACAAAACAGACGAACCTTTCTTTCTGAATGAGTGGAGCGGCTTCATTCACGGCCGTTCGAGCCGTCTTCGAGACAACATCAACTAAATTCTCAAACACATTATGCGCAGTTAGATCACAATCGTAGTTCACATAGAGATCCACCACAGCTTGAGGATTAGCAAGGATTTTGCCTGAACAGGATATCCATTGTTAGGAGTGAAGACAGAACTTGGGACTATTTTACGGAATCTTACCAATTGTGTGAAGGACGATCCATTTGTGCTCAAAAGAGCATGAGGTTGATTCAAGCATAGATATAATTATTTCTTTGAAAAATACCTAAACGACGAGAAAAGTTGATAAAGGCCATTGCATAGTTTCTTCTCCTAATATCCTTGATCTCTTCGGGACCGTGGACCCACGGCCTATGTATTTCTAACGCCCACATGCCACTGTCAGATGAAGCAGCGTGCCATGGTTAGGCGCAGCATGCAGTGGGATAAACATGGAGAAGAGGTGGAGCAGACGGTTCAGAATTGCCAGTTAGAGATGGAAAGATGTGGGTTCATGGTCCCCAAAGGGTCAATACTTTAGAGTTGTCAACAAAAAAAAATTATTCTGTTCAACCGGTATCATAGTTTTTCTCTTTGACTGTGCGGGACCAAGTGCTTCCAACATTCATTTCATTCCGATCGCTTGCATAAGCTTTCATCTTCTCATGAACATTGTGGATACTGGTTGAGCACAGCCCCTTGCCATCTCGAAGATAGCCAGGGACAGGATGTTCCGTATGGCGTTCGTTAATTATTGACTGCCGGAGAATATCTGACTTCGTTTTATCGACTATTAATGGATGAGTAAGCCCAAAATCACAACTCACTTCAATTTGAAGTTTCAAATGAATCTTAAATTTGTCCAATAACTGTACAAAAATAGCGAGTGACTTCTCAAATATCTGAAATACATAGGATATTGGAGGGAAAGTTTGATTCCTTTTCCTGAAGTAAAACAAAACCATACTTTAACGTTCGATGAAACAGCATTTCTGGAAAGAGCAACACAAAGAGATTTCTTAATCAGTAATATAAATGGCTGGGCATTTTGCAAAACAGTCGAGGAATTTTGTAGTACTAACAGCAGCATTTCCAAGGCCAACATCTTCGAATTCAGATGAGTATTGCTAAATAAAAAAGGCTATTCAAAGTAAAAAAAAAGATTCATTTTTGCCATAAATATTGAACTGAACCTGACCGCGGATCATTCAAATCCCCTTCGTCTTTTTGCGCAAGAACACAAAGTGAACGAAAAACGAGGAATGCGTCCTTCTGCTCGACATTTGGAAACCAAATGTGATCATCATGTTGACTTCCTTCCAATTCACCCAGACTTGTTGACGAACCACCACCTGCGCATCGGTTGCGACTTTCGTCACCGTCATCCTTCAAAAAAGGCATGTTCAAATTAAGATAGAAGTTATAACAGTGTCTGATTTAGAATAATGTTGACTGGCGGGCCAAACTCTGAACCTCGAAAGGAGGTTGAACCAGTAAGTCCCACCCTCTCCGAAGGTGCAAGCTAACCACTGCTCTATCGGGGCTCTTAATTTTCTACAGAGTGATTTGCCGAATTTTCTCATTTTACTCTATCTAATTGATTTATTCTCATCGATATAAAAATGAACTCTTCTTTTCCGACTGTAAATACCATATATGGGTCAATAAAAAAAATTAAAAAAATATAAAATCAACTGATTATTGATTCCCAATATCTGTCAACATAAGTGGGTTCAATGCCAATAGCGGGTGCTCCGCCAGACCGTCGACGGTTGGCTGTTGACAGTTAACGAGTTGTGGCGTTGAAAGAGTGCTGTGCAAAACGAGCGTCGATGGTTTTACGATTAGCATACGCTGCCGGAAAGAGTGAAATCTGGGTTCGAATCCAGGCTGACGCAAACGTTTTTGCACAGCACTCCACATAATTAGAAATAAAAAAATATTTTCAATTTCTGGGACTACAAGATGCAAACAAGAAGAAGATAATTCAATTCAGACTGGTTACGTTACCGATATCCCCTACCAGTTATTCTAAAAAAATTGAGATCTAATTCGGACTTAAAAAGTATCAGAATTCAGACATAAAAAGGACACTTTCGAATAAAGAAAAGGCCGGATATAACTGACGTGAAACTGCAAGAGAGACTTGTCTGAAATCATTTTACAGTAGAAATTCTACCTCTGACATGGTGGAAGCTACTGAGGTAACAAGAAATTCCATGACTTCGCTGATAACAACTGTATCGTCCTTCGCATTTCCTACTCGTTCCATATTTGAGAATACGGCGTTGATTACCTGAAAAGCTACTAACTCTTTACAGCTTGAAAGATTGAAATTTTTTCACATGATGTCAGAGAAAAACCGAGAAAGGATGACCAAGTGGCTAGAGGTGTTCGGCGTGGCTTGGTGCGGAATAGATCCCACAGCCTCCTAACACTCTCTCACAACCAATAACGAACGCCCTAAGGAACGCCCCAGCCTGGCTATCGTCGAGACTGCAAGATGTGTTCGACAAGTATTTTACGACGTTCATGAAGAAGATGAAATCCTCAAGCAAGCGCAGAAACGAAACGATTTTAGAAGTGCTGAGATAGAACAGTAAAAAAAAAATGTGATAGGGTCGAAGAAAATGATAAAGAGATGCCAGAAAAAGGACTTATTTTAAAGCGTTTGTCACCTGAGTGAGAGTGGCCTTCGCTGTCGACTGATTTATTGGACTTTTAGTGGCAAGAAAGATGGTGAAACATGTGCGAACTGCGAGAAGAAGAGATGCTTCGTGTACTTCACAGTTATTTGCAAGTACTACGGCCAAAATAGCCTGAAACCAAGTTAAAAAGATGCTTAGAAGGCAAGGCACACACCAAAAGTGACCTTGATTATCCCAAGAATGTTAAGTGATCCGGAAAACTTTAGACTCGAGCGGGAGTCGAACCCGCGTTTCACCCTTTACGGTGGCGGGTGCATACCACTGTTACCGAAGCGATAAAAAAAGGATTGTCATTGACTATGATCTATAAACCTTGATTATTTGCAGTAGAACAGCCTCGTCGGTTCCTTGACCGATAAACGACGAACATATGGCCTCTACAATCCGATCAATCAGCTTTCGATCCGGATTCGACGAATCTGCTCCACGACCGGTCAGATGACCGTATGCAATAAGTTTCTGTTAAAAAAAAAAATTAGGAAAATGTGAAAGTAGAGAGAGCAAACGTTCCAGTCAAAGGGAAGGAACCTGAAAAAGACAGACTTACCTGGAGGCAATCCAGAGCCGTAATAACGATTTTCGGACTTTTTGACTTGCAAGCCAATTCAAAAGGTAAGAAATAACGATCAGCCTCAACAATTCGTTCCCTGTCCGGAAGAACACCACTGTTGCTATTGTGGCCGCCATAGTTTTCTCCTTTCAACTCCTCTGAAAAAAACCGGACTTCAAGGAATCAGAAAAAGAACTGAAACGAGGATTGAATCAAAAAAGTTCTTCCCACTGAACGTAGTCATTTTGAACCCACCGAGACAACGAATTTCCTGCTTTCCTCAAGTTTCTAGAAGTCATTCAGTGGCTTAAATCTCGGCAATTCCAATGCCGCACTTCATTTCTGGGATGGCCTTTGCAGTGCGCCGACGCAGCAAAAACAAAAATAAGTTCCACACTCGACACATTTTTCGCTGGACAGAGCTCCCAGTTTGAACTTTTGACATCATTTGAAACTGTGAAGCAATCGAGAGCTGTGATACCGACTTTAGGACTTTCTACAAGCCAATTCGAAAGGTAAGAAATAACGATCGACCTCGACAATTCGCTCCCTGTCAGGAAGAACGTCGTTGTCGGTATTATGGCCGCTATAATTTCGTCCCTTCATCTTCTTTACAAAAAAAAAAGAGATTTCCTCAATTATTTTTCAGATTTACGCTTACATTTCTTCGAAGACTTCTTACAATTAGAGTGTTTGTAAAGTGTTTTTTGGCTAGTTTAACGGAATGATGCCCTTTTCATGTGCATTCGGTAGTTTTTTAAGATTTTAGATATTGTGATTAAGGTAAAAATACAAGATATAGGTATGATGTCGCAAATACACCTAACGATGTTGAGTGATGTGCAAAACTCTGACGTCAGCGGAACTCGAACCCGTATTTCACCATTTACGGGACGAGGCGCGCTTCGCAAGTTTGCACCATCGACTCCTGTCTTTTCCTAGAAGTCAACGTTTTGCACATCACTCAACATCACTGGGCATGTAGTAGAAAGAGTTAACTAAGTTCCCTGGCAAATATCAAAGACATCTTCATATCCAATAACGTAGAATGATCAGACCACTCCGCGTCGTAATATGCCCACAAGTGCATTGGCTGGCTAAACTGTTGGTTGCTGACAAAACTTTTTGTATCGCACAAAGAGTGGTAGCAGGACAAGAGTCTCGGTACTGTAAATAGTTAGCATGTGCCTCCAGGAATGAGTGAAATACGGGTTCAATTCCCGTCCGAGGCCGAAGTTTTGCAAATCACCCAGCACCAATGGATATATAATTATAATATCATAGCACGCTAAAAAGAGCACTCGTACAAAGAATTTCTGTGGACTTTCTATGAATAAAAATCATTTTATATTACCAGTCTTCAAAAGCAAAAGCTATTATCTATACAGATTCAAAGATAATAGTATAAGTATGTATATCCTTTAGCAAACGACAGCATAACTGATATCGCCAGTGGCGCGCAATTCTCATTCTTCAACAAGAAATTTTTCCTTTGCTTCGGGAATCAATTTGGGTTCTTCTAATCGATCTGATAGAACATGATTTTCCCTACAAATCTGTATACTTTTTGTGCGCATATACTACTCCTATGTGCGAAGAAAACTCCGAATGTGAAACGTCAATTTATTTTCGCTCTCACAGTGCCCTATGGAAACCTTTCCTAGAACCAGCTGAAGCTTCAAATTCATTGAGATTTGGGTTATCAAATCAGTATAACATAGTCCAAAAAAAGGGATCCACAAACTTTAGCCGATCAAATAAATCAAATAAGACCAAGCGAGTGTGAAACACAATTTTGTTCTTGCTGCTACAGGCTTCTACAAAGGTTTTTCTTTGGAAACGAGCAAAATTTCGGAATCTTTGAGGCTCGAATTTTCGAACGATTACTTAAATTCTATACAAGAAAGCTTTGTTCAGCGAAAAAAACCTCTCAAAAGTCGAAGATCAAAATCGTACTTATTCGACGGAAAGGAAAATTTCGCCTTTGACTGAGAGATAATCTGACGTTTTGAGGATTTTCTTTTATAAATGTAAATTTGACAACAACCTGGAAACGAACTAAATGGGAAAAAAGCGCTAAAAATAAGAGAAATACGTACAGAAACAAAGAAAATTCAGCACGTACCAAGCACGTTTTCACAGGCTTTTTTCAGCTGCAAATTCTCTTTTCGTTTTATGTCACGATCGGCGAGAATTCTCTCGATGGCACTTCGTAAGAACATTCCGCCAGTTTGTTGTAGAGCTGCGTCCATCACCATCACTCAACGAACATACTCTGAAGGATGTTCAATCGGAATAGGAAAAAATAAAAGAGAAGAAAAGAGGAAAAAAGCAGGAGAAAAAAGAGGCAAAAAGAAAGGAAGAAAGGAAAAGAAAGGAAGAAAAAAGAAAAAATGAAAGAAGGGAAAAGAAGAAATAGAGGAAGGAAAAGGAGGGCGAAAGATGGAAGGAAATAGGAGCTGAGCAGTAGATCAAACACCCGCCGTCAACGTCGACACTCTGCGCGGAGTTTCGATCTACGCGCGCGATAAGCAGCGACCCCAATAACGTGGCCCCGGTGTCGCACGCGACGACATCGCGGCGCCGCCCGCAACATGGGGGCTGCAGCCGCGCGGCGGCGCGGTGACTCCGCCTTTGTCGTGGGGTTTTTTGCGACGAGGATGATCTTTGATTCCTGAAGGGGAGCCGATCCCAGAAGTTCCTCGATTCGGGACGCGTCCTTCCCTGCTTCGCCGCCTCTGTTTTAGGATCTCGATCTCTTTCCATCAATGTCGTAGGTTTCGGGTCGAGGCGATTCTCCTCGCAACCCTGGAGGTGGTCGACCCGAAGAGTCCCTTGCGGCGTTCGTTGATTGAATTGCAAAGGAGTCGCGGAGGAGGGGATCGAACCAGCGGCCTCCGCCATCTAGCATATCGCATCACTAACCACTGCACCCGTCTCGCCTCGCCATATACTCGTGTTGTAGTCGGCCAGATCGAGCCTACTGGGCTAAGATTTCTATCTGTACACCAGAGATGCCTATGAGCTTCCTTTGTGGTGCACGTTTATCACCACACTATGTTTGTTCCCAACGCATGTGGCGCAGTGGTTAGAGGTGTTCTGCGTCGCACGCAAGGTCTATGGTTCGATCTCGTCCTCACCGCTGACCAAGCCATCCATCTCTCCGGGGTCGGTAATTTGATATCAGACTGGTTGCAGACTTGTTTAGGAGGATAAGCAGCAATGACTCGGTTCAGCGTGAGGCCACCGCGAGCCATTGTAAAGGCCAGATATGCATTCAATCACCTCGAACAAATTTAGAAAATGAAGACGAATGCATGACACATCCCTCAGGGATTGACCACCGCCGAGAGCTTCATTATTTATCCTTTATGTATGTTCCCAGATGCTGAGTGATAGGCAAAACTCTTGGCGTCAGGCGGGCCTTGAACCCGCACTTCAGCCTATCCGGTAGCGCATGCTTCAATCCGTTGCACTATCGACGCCTGTTTTTCCACGCTACAACGCATCAATCTGTCAGCAACCAACCGTCAGCGGCTTGGCGTGGTGGTCGATATTGACATTGAACCCAGTTACATGACAGATTTTATATATATAAATAAAAAGGATAAAGCTCTCCGCGTTGATCAATCCTTGGGGGATGCGCCGTGCATTCGTCTTCAATTTTTGACTTCGTTTGAGGTGATTGAATGCATATCTGGTCTTTACAATGACTCGCGGTGGCCTCCCGCTGTATCGAGTTAGTGATGCTTATCCACCCAGATAAGTCTGAGACCAGTCTGGCACCAATTCACCGACCCTGGAGAGATAGATGGTTTGGTGAGCCAGGGGCGCGAGATCGAACCACTGACCTCGTGTGCGACGCGGGGCATCTCTAACCACTGCGCCACATGGTGATATATATATATGTATATATATATATATATATATATATATATATATATCGTGCCTGGTACCACACAGGTCTCGGACTTGTCTGGTAGGATAAGCAGCACTGACTCGGTTCAGCGGGAGTCATTGTAAAGGCCAGATATGCATGCAATCACCTCAAACGAAGTTAAAAATTGAATTCGAATGCATGGCGCATCCCTCAGGGATTGATCAACGCCGAGAGCTTTATCCTTTTTTAGCTTTAATATCATGCCTGCCTCAAGTAATCGGAAGGCCCACGTAATATGTTTATCGGCCCGAGATCGCGATATGCCCGGGGCATTGCCGGTGGCGGACACCTGACAACGAACTGGTTGCTCAGCGGTCAAGGAAGATGGCGATGTTCGAGGTCACGCCCATAATGGCACTTCATTCTCGTCTCGATCTCAAATACATGTGTATATGCATATACATATACATATATATGTACACTTACATATACACATACATACACGTATATATAACACGTATATATATGCATATATATATATGATCGACAAGAGTTATTTTTGTCAAACCGCTTTAATGCGCACTTCTAAAGGTCTTCCACTGAGTCGTTGAAGTGGAGAGCACCAAGCAGGACTTACACGGACTCTTGATATACCGCCCGCTTCAGACTGTCCCATATCAAATTTGTATTAGACCTTCAATTACAGATAAAAGAACGATATTGGTAAAAAATAGTTCTTGAGCGCTGGGAATGTGTTGGGTTGTCTTTTCGAAGGTTTCATCAGTTCAATTATTAGTGAAGAATTTAAGCGTAGGATTTAGCGATTCCAACGTTGTGCTTATTTTCTCGGAAGACCGTTTCTCCGCAGTGCAGCAAGGAAAATGAGATTGATTCACGTACGCGATCATGGTGGCCAATAGCTAGAATTACGAAACATGTAGCCGTTGTACAAATGATTGTGCACAGTTTTCCCTATATTACTTATTTATTTGTTTCAGAAGATATCAGTTACTTTTCAACACCTTTTTTTTCGAGTGTTTTCTTGAGACCACCCTCAAATTCCAATATGCGAAATAATCACTTTTTGAGCCACGCACGTGGTCTGTTACAGGGCAGCTTATAGAGCCAGATACACGTGTTTCGACCTTGACAGTCTCATCAATCAGGCGGTAACGAAAGTTACGATATAGTAATGATACTAGCCAAGAGCAATCGAGTGTACAACACTACCTGTTCAGTGATAATTTTACTTGACATACAGTGTAGATTGTTCGTCGTCTCCTACTCTTAGTATAGGGGATGGAGCACACCGAGAGGATTGGCAAAAGGCGAAAGGGTGCTGCCCGACTGAGGAAACTGTCAAGGTCGCAACACGTGTATAGGGCTCTATAAGCTGCCTAAAACAGACTACATGCGTGGCTCAAAAAATGATTATCTGGCATTTTTCAACTTACTCAGACGGGTATGGGTGGCTGTAGTGTTCATGCACGATTTCAGCAGTTCTTTCGCTTCCTGAAAAACGCTGCCTTTGCTTGAGTTGTAGATTTCTGATCTTCTTTCCTTCCTTTCTGAGAACAGAGCAATAGATCGGACGTCTCATTCGAAACCTGCCTTGGCGTATTCGATTCCGCTGTTATCTTTTTCGGGAACTTACGCGTCAAGCACGGAACCTTCGCAGCACTCCCCATGCTTTTCTCTCATCTCTGTTTTGGCGCTTTGACGACTATTCGCGCACATTTGCGTACGTTGTTGTCTGCTTTGTGTAGAGGTTACTATCCGAAATTATCCGTCAACGGAGTTACCGGCTTCGGTACTTACATGTCAGAAGACGACAAATTTTATGCCGATCTCATTCTCTGGGCAGGAGCTTTTCATAAATGTTTTAATAATCATTTAAGAACTTAAATCGTTGATCACAACTTCACGTCGTCGGTTCTCCAAAATACCCTTTTATAACGCTGTAGCAATCAGAATAGAATTGTGTTTCACAATCGCCTTTCGCCTTCGCTTTTATCAGGCTGGGAGCACGAAAAGCATATAAGCGTATAGAGAATTTTCCGTAGTATCAGAATCATGTGTTTTTATCTAGAGTTTCTGTCGACGCGGTGGAAAAATCCTTAATAAAATAGCAATAGTTGCCGCCGTTGTAACGCATAGTGTGTAGATCACTATCGAGCTTCGCGTTAAATTAGTAAAGCAACTACCTTACTAACAAGTCGTCGCTTTGGCTTTCCTTCACATTTACTCGTCTATGAACCTCACGTAATCAGCTTGATTCGTACGTGGCGAAATTTGTGTGGAGCCAGATGATCGCAGGTAGCAAGTTCCTGAATTTCAGCCTCATAGTCTCAATGTAATCTTAATTATGGTTAGGTGATGGTGCTATAAAATCAGTATTGGAAGGAATGAGGACCTTCTTGCTTCCTGAATGTTGTCAAAGTGATCGTAGGTTCACAGTGATTATAGTGTTGATTGATTTATTTATCCTACTCATAGCACAATAATAAATATTCCATCGTTGTGCTTATTATCTGGAACTATGCTTAGCAGGGTAAATGATCAAATTATACATTTTTGGCGACTTTTTTCACCGTCCAACCCACGGAGCGGAAGGGTGAGGCAGGGGCGGAGCGATTAGTCGCGTTCAAAATGTGTATTCAATTAGGGTTCTTTTCACCGCGTCGGCAGAAACTTTGGATAAAAAACGCATGATTCTGCTACTACAGAAAATTCTCTACACGCTGATATGCTTTTCATGCTTCCAGCCATTTATACGCGTGATAAAAATGAAGGCGAAAGGTGAGTGTGAAACAAGATTATATTCTGGATGTTACTGCATTACATGGGGTGTTTTTAAAAACTAGCTAAGTTGAGTTGCAGTGAGAGATTTGAGCTTTCAAATGATAACTAAAGCTCCTACGAATAGTTTCTGTCCAACGAGTAAGTTTAGTTCAAAAATTTGTAGCCGTCTAGCATCCAAGTACCCTGAGTTCAATGGCAATATGCCTACTATCAATCGTGTTGACGGATGAATGCTCACAGCAAGTAATACAAGTGAAACACAGTTGAGAATAAGTCAAAGTGCGGTACAAATATGCAGTGCGTATTTTGTGAGTCCCTGGGAAGGGACAATTTTGATTCGATTCCATTTCGCATCAGAATCTCAATTACGCTCGTATCTGAACACTCTTGTGGTTTTTTCTTAGAGAATTTTTTCTGCTATCTTTTTTTCAAGAACCTCCTGTGGCCTACAAAAGTCTCTCTCCTGCTATGTTTTGCCAACGAATGAATTTTTTGCCATAGTAGAAAACAAAGGAGCATGTCTAAAATTGTCTGAGAATACTACATTCTTCTTACGAGTTCAACCAGTAAATCAGGTGTGGTTGTCACTCAAATCGATGAAAACTGAAATAGAAGTCCTAGTACGGTTCCGAGTTCAACTCTACCCCACGCCACAACGACTAAACAACCAACGTTAGCAATTTCTGGATCACAACTAATACCAAAAGTTTTAGAATCTAACTGCATGCGGTTATAACTTTCATCGATACTTAGTGCATGACTAGAGTATCTTTTGACACTCTCCATATAGTCTGAGAGAGTGTCTCAAGTCTTTAGAGACTGGTACGCCAGTGGTTTATGTGCGTTCCGGAGATCTCGCCCGCTTCATCGGAACCACATACCCTATGGTTCACCCCTGCTGGTAATAACGGTGGTCGCACATGTATCCGTACTGCTCAGGAGTCACTTATAATGAAGCGAAGAATGTGTGTCAAAAGTAGAAGTCCAGCCTCGCAATGCCGTATGTTAAAGAGTATAGCAATCTCCTTTCGAGTAAGCCGACAACTTTACTCCTAGGTGAAATTTGTCATTACAGTAAGCAGATATATCAGCCGAGCGGACCATGTGTACTAAGATAAGGACACACTTTTTCTATTTTAAATTTCACAAAGGTTTTACGTCAAACTGTTTCAACTTCATCGATAACGCTATGCTTGAAGCATTGTAGCTAAAGTTGAGTTTCAATACATAATACACACATGGTCACTGATTTCATTGAACACTCTAAGCTCGCAAAATCCTCCTTCCTTCCGGAATGGGCTAACTGCTACCAAATCTTCTTGAGAAGATATAAAACCACTCACTTAACAAATTGGTAAGGGTACCGTAAGTTCTTGTGAAGACCAGATATGCTCGGAATTTTAACCATGTCTGACGTAGTCGAAAAGCTCATGTGCCGAATGCTTCCTTCTTTTTATTTATATAAAACCTCCTCTGTGAGAAACCATTTCCTGCAGGAGACGAATGCGCTTTGCGAAAGAGTTCTATCAATGAGACTGCGGTGAAGAGGCGCAGAAAAGTCTTCACTGGAATAGTGAGATTCGGGAGTACGCAGGCCTCTTCACTCGGAAGAAGAGTGTAATTTTTTGAAGAGGCTTTTTCAAAGTAGTTTGAGTACGCATCATATGCTCTCACTAGTGGAATGAGCATAGTTCGCCTTTCTAAAACGTTAAATCTTTATTGCCTTTATTTCACATTTGCGGTTCAACGAGAGATTTGCAGTTTTTCCACACGTAAATTTCTAAATCCGACATGGGATTAGCACGCTTTGAATACAGCTTGTTTTTTTTTCTGCCGAAAGCCAGTAATTCTACTCTCAGTCGACTACAGTTCTGATGACTGGAGGGTTGGAATGGTCGTGTCCTTAACTGTGAACGTCATGGTTGAGCCTTACTAATCCTGTCCAATCTTGTTGATCTAACCACCGCAGTCTCTCCAGCTTACGATGGATTATTAGTTAGGAAGCCCCATATTGTATTTTTACACTAGTGGAGAGAATGATCACTTTCTGCAATAGAATCCCAACCAAAGGAAAAAGCCTGTGTTGAGATGCCTTGTTTCATCCAGTTAAACGCACATGGGCTTGTCATAGTAACCTGCCTTGATTATCCTTGACGAGTAGACAATAAATTTCAAATTCCATAGTAAAACCGCACCTCGAGCATAATTTGAATAACTTGGG
Source organism: Parelaphostrongylus tenuis (assembly GCA_019055375.1). Classification (NCBI taxonomy): domain Eukaryota; kingdom Metazoa; phylum Nematoda; class Chromadorea; order Rhabditida; family Metastrongylidae; genus Parelaphostrongylus; species Parelaphostrongylus tenuis. The sequence goes on along the minus strand of JAHQIW010000750.1, from coordinate 199,751 downwards.
CTTGTAGTTTTCGAGAAAATGAGTTGAATGAAAAAAGTGATGGGATCTGCACACTAGATGTGAGAGACCGCTCGTTGCTTGAAGTTTTCGTCTTTTTCAAAAACGTCGTTAAATAGTGGGCGAATCGCCTTTCTTCAAAGCCTTAACGATAGCCGACCCAAGGTTTGCCACGTGATTGTAAGGGTGTTGGGGGATCGAACCAGCTCCTTTATCATAGCGTTGCTTCCTGATGCACTGTATCATTGACCATTGTGTTACGCTGTCCCCAACCCTGTAAGTTAGCGATATCTCTTGGTTTTGAGGAAATCGGATCGTTTCTTAAGTCCGAGAAAAAAATCTGACTTTTTATCCGTGATACTCAAACATTCCATTCGCAGTTATGATGGGTCGGAGCTATCGCCTACGGTTGGTGAATATAAATGTCAAAGTAGAATCAAATTAGTAATAAGGCTCAAATTTTGACAACGACTTGTGATCGGTGATCTGTAATGAATTACAACTAATGGGAGAACATAAGATCTTAGATAAAGCTAGGCATCGTCTTCATTGCTGAGATTTCTTCAACCCTACAAGTCCTCTGTCTATCAAAAATTTAACACTACGTTAAGATAGCCACCATTGCCGTATGCATTACGTTATGATCGAGTTCTATCGTCTTCACAGCTCAAAAAATATCAACAATGATTGCTTATGTGTCAATACTACGATATATCCCATACTGGAGCGCATGTGACGCTGTGGATAAAGGTTGCTCTGCGTCGCACACGAGGTCAATGGTTCGATCTCGCGCTCATGGCTCACCAAGCCATCCATCTCTCCGGGGTCGGTAAATTGGTATCAGACTGGTCTCAGACTTGTCTGGGAGGATAAGCAGCACTGACTCGGTTCGGCAGGCGACCACCGCGAGTCATTGTAAAGGCCAGATGATATGCATTCAATCACCTCAAACGAAGTCAAAGATTGAAGAGAAATGAATGACGCATCCCTTAGGGATCGATCAATGCCAAGAGCTTTATGCTTCCCTTTATCCTTTATCCGATATTATTCAGCATACAGGAGCTGTCCAGAAAAGTAACTGAAGAGTAGCATAGACTGAAAATCGAAGTCCACTTACCAATGTTCCTCTCATAATTCTTAATATCTCCTAGCGCAGCTAATGTCCATGACTTATTACTGTTCGCTGGTGACCAAATGTATGACACAACCACAATATTAGGGCACAAGCAGTAGGTCCCTAAAGTAATAAAAGCTCTGTGCCTTATCTGCATAATTCCCTTTCTAAATGGCATCTCGTTTCAGTATTGGGTGCACTTGACCCAGCTTCCAAAAATTTATGGAGACCTACATGGATTGGTTTTATTAGAGCAAAGCATTTGCAAAATGCGAATAAGAAGCACGTTTTCGTTCCATAGGTAGACAGTTGCTCAATGGATAACCTTAATTGGGCTGGAGGCGACCCAAGTGATCTCAACGGTAACGAAGATTGTTAAGCTGTAAGTGTTTTTACTTCACGCTAGTGGAGAGTTGTGGTCCCATCACATTTTTGAGCCTAAGCGTAAGTGTGCTCTCGTTATTTCGTAGTTAATGAAATCAGTTGGAAAAATACTTTGGAAATTCGTGGGATCACAGTCAACACAAAGGCCTTCCACTTTGTTATTATTTGAAATTTTGACAAAAACGTTCGCGTGAAATGAGCAAATTGCCGTAGACAAAACTGGTTCAGTTTTTTGATTATTCGCCCCCGCTCTGACAGCGATTGTTTTCATACATTAAAGATGACAATTTTGCATCTTAAAGAACACGTTCAATCAGAACGTGCAAATTAAAACAATCAATTTTTACTAAAAGTTCCATCCAGTGATGCCTGCTTTCAGTTCTACGCAGTCTTCGATGGCAGAATATGTCTTTGACGTTCAATGCATGCATTGGGGTGGTTCATTTGCGAGAAAGACGCTGGATGCGATATTACCTAGATGGTATAAAGATTACATCTATTTAACGGCTGAATAAAAAACACGGTCTCAATTCACCACATTCGACTGCCCAAGTCTGTCGACTTTATCACAGATGCCATTCGCTATTTTCAACTAAACTCCAGCGAATGTGCATGTGTATGGCTGCTTAAGTTCTACAGCTTACAGCACTGTTCAATCGATGAACTGACTACTTAGCTACTGATTTTATCGTAGTTGCGCATCGAGTGGTACATAGATTACTTTAATCTGTTTTGACGCTGGTTTACAGATAACAGTTGTTTACACAGCATATGGAACGCTATCAGGTCACTCAGTGTAAGGAAGAGGGTAAATTACAGCCGTGTAAAAGTTACGATCATTTCCGTTATCGTATCCCACTTCCAGCGCTCCTGAAAAAGCTTAGAGTGGTTTATAAAGTCTGGGTATTCAATCGATAGCTTAAATCAGGAAAATTTGAAAATGTGCCTTATTTTCGAAAATGAAAAATGAAAAAAATGAAAATGAAAAAAAAGAAAAAGAAAAAATGTGCATTTTTATTGTACTGTAACTGCAAAATTCAAACTGTATTTCTTATTCAAACATTTCACACTGAACAAAGTTTTTCTTCTGAACTTTTGCTACTTATTCGATAGCTTGAAGCTCGTGGATTCCAATGACAAAATTATTTTTCAGAAAAGGCTTTTTGGTTCGTCGTAACAATGAAAGAAAGATTGGCTTCCGCGAAGTTAGATTATCCCCGTAATCCGCATCCTTTTTCGATTAATTGGGAAAAACGCACCCTTCGATTTTTATTTCAAGTTCTAGCAATTGCCCAATAGCTTATGCTTTAAAGATTTCATTAGTACTTTTTGTTATCAAAGCAGCTTCACTATTGCTCTTTAACAGAAAAAGTGAAATTGTGCCTCTCAGTCAAACATCTCTCGCTGAACAAAGCTTTTCCTTTAGGCTTTCATTCGATAGCTTGAATCTCGTCGATTCCAGCAATGTGATTAATTTTTTTGAAAGAACTTTTCAGTGTGTTGCAGCCAAAAGAATGTTAAGTTCCGCTCAGTTCAACTTCGACATCACACCATCGTGGTTTGCCAGAATCTGGGTAAAGATTTTCATTATGGCCGTTGAGCCTCCGCGCCTTTTCCGGTGCGAAATTAGAGAAAGCTAATATTCTTTTGGCTGTTACAGCCCAAAAACAGGTCTTTGTCGAAAACCGTGCACATCACTGGAATTCTAAAGATTCAGGCCATCGAATCGTTACTATAAGTTCAAAGAAAATGCTTTGCACACCGAGAAATGTTTGAACGAGAAACAAATTTTATTTTTGCTCTTACAGCGCAACGGAAAAGCCGTTTTGAAAATAAATTACACTTTCAAATTATTTGAGATTTTAGCTGTCGGATGACCACTCAAACTTCAAAAACCACGGGAAAATAATTATTATGTGAGCGCTAGAACTGGGAGAGGTTAACGAAAAAGTGTCAAAGTGGATTTTTGGTACTCACATAGAGTTTTGACTGAGACTGCACAGGTTCAAAAGAGGATGAGAGTGAAACCCGGGGTATAATATATGAATCTATTACCTGATCTCACGAGTCCTCAGCTCAACCTTCATTCGTTTATCTCCCACAAAATCATCATTTAAGACAGTACATCGGCAAAACAAGTGATCATTCCAAAATTTTGCCCACGCATCAGAGCAGTACCCCGTTCTATTTCCTTCGTCCCATATAGCTTTAAAACTCTGACAAACTCAAAATTTATCTTTTTCTTTATCTGGAACTTGCAGAATACAAAATATAAACATTAGTATTAATATGTACACAAAATATAAAAATTCAAATTTTAATTCTAATTTGATATAATTTAATTTCTAATTTTAATTTTAGATTTTATCCTATTGAATTTTGAGTTTTGAATTAGAATTTTTTTATATAAAAAATGCAAAACACAAAATATATACATTTACATTTTGTATATATTTTTTTGAATAAAGAAACGGATAGTTCGTGAGAAACTTTACATTACTTCAATCATGCCGAGGTTTAGGGATAGTCGAACTTTTGAGATATCTAAATTTTTCATTTAGTAGGAAGATAAGCAGCTTCTACTTCAAAGGCATTGCGATCTTATTAAGCCTTCGATTTTGATGTAAACTGTCAGACTTGAAAAAAACGACGACGGTAGTACCAAATATGTACACGTAAATTACATTATTGTTTCTTAATAAAGCTTAAAATTTTCCTCACGTTATTTGAAAGCAAGTGGCACATTTAATTCCTAGCACATTTTCTTTAATCTCATTCCTAAATAGTCATGTGGTCAACCCCTAAATGATGCGCATGGGACTCTATAAATCACCGTAAAATTGATCATAGAACATTTCGCCTGAAAAAGAACTTACGAAACCTGTTCAGTCATTAGGCTAAAATTCTCATCTACTAGGGCAGGTTTAGTACTAAGTTGTAGAATGGAAAAAGGTGGAGTCATGTTCAGCTCGAAGGACATGATCGAGCCGTCTTCGTGTATGTTCAAGGTAGCTCTAAATACTGCGCTATTTATGTGCACATGTGAATACCTTGCTACTTCTTTTTCTCATTTTTTTCCAAATGCTAACAGATGCACAGCCCATCTTAATGGTCTGAATATGCATGATCGCTTCTGGTCTGTATTCAGGTCGCCGCCATAAGCCCTGTCATAGCACGTTTGTGAGATGTTACGTTCGTGGAGAGATTCAAGGTTCTGAAGAGATTATGAATTTCGATTACTAAGAAAAACGGCCTTTGGTTCGGTCTATTTGAACCAGGCTAGAAAAAAGTACCTAAAATTCTAACAAGTCTTTAGTATTTTGATTACAATTACGCAAGTTCTTAATTCAGGCCAGAAATTTTTTTATCAGTTTTTTCCTTTCTAACAAGTAATATCGATAAAGTTCGATTGTCAGTGCAATTAGAGTGAAATATTGCAGAAAAAAACTTGTATTGAAAAAAATCTCACATTGTTTTGACTATCAAAGACTTCATTCGATTCGATAGTTCCAATGAAACACTTGCTAAAGTACGAAGCAGAAGTCTTCTAATATCACCGTATTCTTATGTAAATATTTAAACAAGGGCCCAGAAATAGTCAATCTGGACGAATTCAAAGTAAATTTCACTTGTTTTAGCTTTTCAGCTTCATCACTACACGGTGCTTTGAAGTTCAGTCAGTTCCTCGAGGTTTGCTTGACCTACGACGATTTAGCAAACGACAGTCGGCAATCAATTACTCAGAAAGAACACCCACAGTGATCCTTTTACAGTAGGCAGGGTGTGAATAGTTCGGCGTCGATTCTTCTATATAAGGTTATGTACCTGAGGGACTGGCTGAACCAAAGGGCTTTGTGCTACTGATGAGGCTGAAAAGCCAAAGCACGTGTCTAGCACTTCATAAGTGCCAAGACATACCTCATGAGAGGCTTAAAATATGCTGTCAGGGTGTTTTTTTTTTTCAGTCGCGTTCCACGGAATCGAATCTTACACCAGTTGTGCTTGTGGACGTTCGTTCGGCAACGGGTGCTTTCTAGAGTCTTACTTTGAGTGATAGTTCTAAAAGTGTTTTCATTCGCCATCACTCAATATCATTGGGTATATTCCACTTCTTTTTTTTCTATTGCTTTTCTCAAATAAGGTTACTCAGTCAAGGAGAAGCGGTTGAGTAGATGGGAATGCTGTCATTGACTCACTGAAGATAGATTTTTTGTGAAGTTGATGTCTGGCTGACAATAATGTCGAAAGAATATTTAAGTCAACATCTGAGTTATAACTACAAGCACAAGCACGAGCCATGAAACCCTATAGGCTTTTCATGCTGCTTAGATCCCAATAATGCTAGCATTGGCCACGTCGATGTGAAGTGGAGCAGAATGAAACTGAAAAACTATGTGAGTGCCACAACTTGACTGTACCATCGCTCTTCAAGCTTTGTTTATTTTTCACGAATTCCATTACAACTAGATCGGAGAATAGTCCAGAGGAAGAGTTCTGCCCTGCGAGAAATATGCGCGTCTGCAACGCAAGAAATCTCCTTTTGTAGAAACGTAAAAAAAACTTTTTCGAAAGCCGACGATGTGGGGCTGGCCTGAAGTCTCAGCTTTCGAATGATTACCAACACTCTTAAGAAAAGTTCCTCTCCAGCAAATGAGATTTGTTTTTCATATGTCCCCTCATAGGCACAAAAACTGAGATTTTGTTCTATTCACATCGAACTATGCTCTTGTAGCTTTTTGTGCTCTGAACTTTCTTTCCGATCGCTTGTGCGCTTGCAACCCTTTGTGCTTGCCCCTTAGTGTAGCTTTATCAAAGTATGCCTTCGTCGTCGTTCCCTATATAGGCCTGACTCCACTATACATCGTAGGTAGTATAGTCCATAGTTTCAGAGTTCCAGTTATTCACCCAATCTCGTTCAAGCCTATTCTCTCAACTACCTATCGTCACATTGCCTGGTATTGTATTGTTATAACTTCTATAAACAGATATAAGCCAAACGTAACTTTTTTCGTGCTAAAGTGAAAGTCCCCGCGCGGCGAATCATCACAGAAGTGAGCATTCTCTTTCGAGTTAGTAATTACTTTGTGCCAAAGACTAACTCGAAACACACTTCACTGCAGCGGCTAACTTATCGGTGACCAATTCCATCTTTTCTCCTCGAGTACAGTCCCCATAAGCTACTAGAAATCAGTTCACAGCGGTTATTGACGTTGAGGTATAACTTCCACTCACTCCAAACAATTTAATGGTCCGTTTATCTCGTAAATGTGGCCCCTACAACAGGCATACTGATCGCTGCATAGTCATTCTGTGGTCGACTTAAGGGCTTGCCGACGATTTTATTACAAGGTCTGAAGCATGTCAATGGATGATTCTCATTCTCATTTACTTCATACAAAACTGCAATCTCTCCTATAATGAACACCATTCCGGCTAAATCCGAGACCAAATAGCCCGTGTCTAAAATTGCTGTTGAAAAAGACTCCGAACTCAAGTAATCAGCCCGCCGGTTTTTTGCTGTGCTTAGCTGACAACTGCCCTTTGTATCCACACGTCCATCCAGGTTCAGTTGTCGCATGCCAAGAAGGAAAACTACCCGATTGCGAAAATACCAGAATTATGCCCAAGCCTAGGAAGCGCAACCTCAGCAGAAATATTTCGCTAAGGATCGTCACACCTGCAACCCGATAACTCACTAGACATTGTGAGACGTGCGATCCGATGATTCACAAGGGATTGTCGCACGAGCAACTTGACGACTGACACTACACGGTTATTTAGCAAAGGATACGAGCTCTGTACTGACCTATTTGGAGCGAAAACTAAACTTGAACATCTCTTAAATGTCCCATTCAATTCTGAATCATTTGAAGCAAACACCCTTTTGTACTCTGGAGCATTTTCTCAACTTTATTTTCAACTTATACAAAATCTAATCCGTTACATAAACAAACGAAGAAAATTCTCAGAAGAAAACTGCCTACGGATCCATGGATCCCGAATCAGTACAATGAAGAACAAACAAAATGGCTTACTATGGCTTTCAGTGTTGAAAAGCATCGCAATGAGAAAACCCGCCTATGTTATATCAACAAACGTGAAAGCTCCTATAGAAGTTCCTAGTGTGCTGATAGATAGGTACAGAAGAGATACACTGGAAGCACTTTAGGGAGCTGAGCAATGAACACAAAGAGAGTGCTGTTCATCAGATAACAACAAACTGACTTCTAAAACAAGCTCAACTTTCAAAAGACTAACATTATAGCTAATAGGAAGAAAACATATTTATCCCAAAAAAAAGCATGGCCTCATAAAATATTGCCTACCCATAATTATCAAGCTAATCTTTGGTAATGATTTGAAACTGAACATGTCCAAATATTACTCGAATTATAAGATTTCCATAAGTTTGCGACTATTTTGACCCGGATAACATTTGAGTGGTGAGAAACCGGGAATGCGAAATTGCATTATAGGGAGTGGAAAAAATAAAGCAGTGCAAAGAAACACTGGATTACAGTCAAAACAGATTTTTGAATGAGAAATTAACTATAAACCCGACCCGTTCATCTGCTTTTGATTCCCAAAACTATATTTGTATTCCTAGCTGCAAAAACGACGCAAACAAAAAAGAGATTGTTGGCACTTTCTCTTGAAGTCTATTCTAAAAAAAAGAATACCCTTACTAGAAGTTCAAGATTACACGAAAAAAGATCTTTGGAGAAATATAAAGGTAAAGATATATGAAATGCAAGCTCACGAACCGACTCATTAAACTGTTCATTGCTGTTTTGACTACTTAGCCCGACTACAGCCAGGTTTTCAAGCATAATCTCGTAACTAATCATTTTAGTTTTACGAAAGCTGCTGTCAAGAAATGAAATAGACGAAGCGTAGACAAAACTAATTCTTTCCGATATTCACTTATTATATAAACGGACTACAAGCAAATAAGTGCTGTAATCCATATTTTCCAAAAGTTCTTTACTAGCTTGCAGACGCTGAAGGATCGTCGTCATCATAGGATCGTTCACCGGCGTGACCCAGCATTTGCTCTCCTCTTGGATCCATTTCTGTAGCCCAACTGTAGTTTAGCAATGCCAAATGATTATTGCCTAGCCGACGATGGACTTTACCTTGAAAGAACAAATTAATAAGATTAGTACATCAAATTATCGAACTACTGAAAGAAAAAAGCAGATATATGTCGTTAATTTTATACGACCAGATCCCAATTACCGTGGATCATAGCACTTGTAGCGTTATGTTCGTGATCTCCCTCATATTAGTCATCCAAAACTGTCTTGGAAACTTCTTGAGCGTGGTTTCGGCTACTGTTAGAGGTTACTAATTTTCTGAATGTCGTCGTAAGCTGTTTGAGACGATCCTAACTGAAGCCTAGGGATAACTGCGCCAAAGCTTTTCAGGTCTTCTATACAAGTCATCATTGGCTTTGCGGATTGAATAGAACGAGTTGTTTTCAAGCAGATCTGAGACCCGATCACGACTTACAGCCATGAAGGTTCTGGTTATGCCGGGATGATCTCGAATCAGATCATTCTATTAAATTGAGAGTATACAAGGATAAAAAGGTACCTAATAAGTGATAAATGTAGGCTTCATCAGGTGAGACTTCCTTGAGTTCATTGAGTTCTTTAACGCAATCCTCGTTCCGTTTCATATCGAAGAGCAGGCGTGCACGATTGTAGCGACAAGCGACGTCGTCGGGATCTAACGCTAACGCCTAAATTTTGACGATATTTGAGGACATCAATACTGTCAAAGTGGATTCTCAGTGATTGTACAAACCCTATCAATTAGATGCATAGCTCTTTCTGGTCGATTCAGAGCTTGTTCAATTTGTGCCAACTGACAGAGCATAGCTCGATTGGTGGGATTTATTGTGACAGCTTTCAAAATATTTACCTTAAATGAATTAAATTAGATTATGATTTTGAGAAAGTTAATCAATCATAAATGCACCTATGTTCACTCCTGCTGTGAACTATGAAAAACAACACAGGATAACTAAGACAAAGTAACTAAAAAGCATAGATGATGTGAGTGATCAATTACAGTTGACAGACTATATACTCGAACGATATCATTCGGAGGATCCCTCGAACGCGAATCCAACCTGCACTTTGCTCTTTCCGGCGCACGCGCTAATCAAATGCACTAGCAAGGCTTCTGTGTTCTGTTATCACTCTTTCTGCGACACAGTATCGAACTGTCAGCAACCAACCGTCAACGGATTGCTCTAATAAGCACATATCGCCGTTGAATCCAGCTACGCTCACAGATATTGGGTACAAAAATCATAGAGTGATGGCAGAATAGGAGCCTCGTCAGTGCAAATGGTCAGCATGCGTCGCCGGAGAGGGTGGGATGCGGGTTCAATTAGCGTCTGAGGTCCAAAGTCTTGCGCATCACTCAACATTATCGAATAACCTGTAATTCATGTAGAATCTTCGATCTTCTTCAACGCATAAAGGAGTTTTGGTCGCACAAAACTGCTCATTTTGTATCTATTTTTATTGCTTTCGATGGTATAAAAATTTTATCAAACTGGAATATTATTTCTTGATTACCTGGGCAAGCCCCATTTGCTCTTTCCTGAGGTGCACCAATCCAAGGCCGTGCCATGCGCGGTAGTCTTTCGGTGAAATATCCAAAGCACGCCTGAACGTACCAAAAGAAACAAATGCTATGACAATAGCACCAGTGTTATAGAACATTACTTACCTGAACGCAACAGCCGCACGGTCATATTCCTCTTGAAATATGAGCTCATGACCCAACAAAGTGTACGCATATGCGAAATATGGATCCAGTTGGATAGCACGTTCCATACACTCGATGGCCTTTGCGTGCTGAAAACATGCAAAGCATGAGGTATCAATTCATATAGAGCTATACCAGAAACATTTACCTGTCTCTGAAGAGAGAAACAATTCCCGGCTACGCACCACGTCTGCGGTCGGGATCGGGCCTCCGCAGTTAGTTGTTGCGCGAGTGATGAAAGCTCATGAGCATCTTGTAGATGCCATAGAGCCGTAGACAACAACTCCATTCCCTTAAAAATATCGCATAGTTGAAACCGAATTCATGGAGAAAAGAAAGCATTTACTTCAGTTCGATGTGGATACATTTTTCTCAACCGTTGCAGAATATCTCTTGCACAAGCGTACTCAGTCAATTCGAAGCATATGCGTGCCCGCATATGAAGAGCTATCGGAAGCTGAGCCATCCACGGTTCAACATCATCTAATCATGGATGAATATATAAAAGAATATCCAGTCAAACTTCTCAAAACTCAAACCAAGTATTTTTTTCGCAACATCCCATCGGTAAGATCCAATTGCATCTTCGACAAGAGCGAACGATTTGACGCTTGCAAACAAATCCTCTGAAAAAGAGATATTTAAGGGGCGCAAATGGAAAGCGCTACTAGAGATCTACAGGAGCAATGGAAGCCTTTTTTTGGAGGATCATGACTGAACCTCTTAAAATACCAACTAGTGATAATTTGAATCTGTACTTTTACTGCTCTCAAGCAGTGTTAGCTTGCTATAATCTAGATCTAAGAATACTGAATGGTATGCAAAACAACCAACCCTATCCGAGAGCAGAACTCGCGTCTCACCCATATCAGAGACGCGTGCTAGTACTGCACCACCGAAGCCTTTTTCGCTCTTTCACATCTTTCCTTGATATAAACTATCGCAGCTGTCAACAGGCAACCTTTAACGGATTTGGTAGAGCAAACATATGTCGGTATTTTATCTATTTAATGCTGACCGTCTTCAAAATGTATAATCTAATCTGAGTTGATAATGATGCAAAGTGGTGGCCTCGATGGTGAGTGATAGCACGTGCCTCTAGTATGGGTGAAGTGCAGGTTCAACTCCTACTCGGGGTCGAATGTTTGCATACCACTCAATACTCTTGAATGGTATCATTATAGTTCCTAGTCTTACTATAAGCAGCGCTATGCTCCTTCTCTTCCAAGTCGTCCCGACTAGTCTTCGATGATGATATGCAATTGGCTTCGTGATTTATGGCACTGGCCTTTGGCGCTGACGATGTTACGGACCGAATATTACCACTATTCGATCCTAAGGGTTGTTTCGCCGCTGAATCACTACGCTGCTTCCTAAAAACTCAAGAAATCATAACACGACGGCCTTTAAAACAAATTCTATATCGCTATAGATACCTCGATGACGGCGAACGTTCTGTCCGTGATATTTCACACACTGGACCCATCTCATTTATTCTCGTTATTGCTCTCAAACTGTGTTGCTAGAAATTTGATGTACAGAGGCACGTAATCATCGTATAAGTTTGCGACAACAAATTCAACTATAGCAAATGACACTTACTTGACGAAGCTTGTTCAGTCGTGATGGGACTGTCCGATTCCGGCCGCCTGCATTTTCAGAATCCTGATTCTGGTTATATAATCTCGCCTTTCTGATTTCACAGGCCTAAATTTTCGGTAATAAAATGACGACAAGGATATTCCCACATGGCAATCTCCGGTACTTTTCCGTTGACCAAGCGCCATTTCGACCCTTCAGAAAAAGAAATTTTGCGCTTGTTTTTGACGATTAAAAAATTATTCGATAGCTTACGTCAAAAGAATTTGAAGAGTATATTCCATCTTCAAATAGGCCTCGCCATTGCGCTGAAAAGGCAAAAAAATATAGTGTCTCTTATTTAAAGATTTCTCACTGACCAAAGTTTTTCCTTCGGGGTTTGATAGTCAATCGATACATCAAATCTTGGGAATTTCAATAATCTATTTGGTTTTCGAAATAGACCACGCATTACGTTGTGATACTCAAAAGAAGATTGGGTTTCGCAAAACTGGATCACTTTTTCATCCGCTCCTCACTTTGATGCCTTGCAAAAAACGTATTTTTTGGTCGCTTTCAATGTTCAAGTAACCATTCGATAGTTCAGATTATAAGAATTTTAGTGCTCCATTTTTTCTCTGAAAAGGCCTTTTTATTGTGTTGAAAGAGCAAAAATAAATTTTTCTTTCTCATTCAAAGGTCTCTCGTTGAATGAAGCTTTTCCTTTGGAGATTTAGTAATCAATCGATAGATTAATTTTAAAAATTCCAATAATCTATTTGGTTTTGAATATTGACCTCGTATCACGCTGTAACAGCCAAAGGAAGATTGAGCTTCGCAAAATTGGAAAAAAGCAGCGAGTGCGAAACCCAATTTTCTTACGGTTCGAAGTCCGTTCGAAAAACCAAAAATATTATTGTAATCCGTGAAATTTGATCTGTCGTTTCGTTTTTAAAACTATAAGAAAGAGGCTCTGGTCACCGAGAAATCTTTCAATGAGAAACAGAGTTGTTTTTCTTAATCAGCGTAATAACAAGGCCTTTTCAAAATGAAATACACCATTCAAATTCTTCTAAATTAAGCTGCCGATTAATCATTTAGACATAACAAACGATTAGAAAATTAGGTGGTTGTTTATTTTTTGCAAAACCCAATCTTCTCTTGGCTGTTATTTTAATACCAGTCCATTATAGAACCAAATAAATAATTGGTATCCTTGAGATTTGATCCACTGACTAGTTAGTGAAACTTCGAAGAAAACGCTTCGATCAACGAGAAATCTTATAATGAGAAACGAGATGTTATTCTTGCTCTTTCAGAGCAATGAGAAGATAATTCTTAAGATGAGATATACCATTGAAACTCTTTTGACTTGTGCTATCGAACAATTATTTAAACATTGAAAAAGACCAAAAAATGCGATTTGTACAAGGAGTCGAAATGGCGCTCAGATAACGAAACAGTATCTGATCTCCTTAATTATTGCAAAAAATAAGAAAGCAGAGTAGAAGAATGTGTTCGCGGAAATTCTTCTTAAACCATATGAAAGGAACCTGTTCACGACCTTCGACCAATACTCATATTTTGTATCGATCAAGAAACCAATTAGCGTAGAATTTCGACAATGTGACATAAACCCAACGCTTCTGGGTCAAAAGCAGTGGAAGAAACGTAGGGATTGTGGGAAAACTTTAGACCAACTGATCATGAAAATCTCAATATGGCTGTGATGGATTACTGATTTTTACCAAAGGGAAATTCTTTTCAGATGAAAGTCACCTACGGCGAAAGCTTCATGTTTGATTCAGAAGCCCTAAAGCAGATTTATACGACGCAGCACCCTGAGAGTTGCCTCATGTAATGCTCTTGAAAGATAAAAATATTAAAAGTGAGCAGCATACTAAACATTCGACCTATTTCTTGTCTACTCATCGAACATAGCATGTCTGAGCAGTTCTGACATGTGACAGGAAGGACAAAGTCCACCAGTTTTTTCGAGTTAATCATCGATGATCACGTGTGGTACGAGTGAATACAAAACCGCGCTTTGAGAAAAAATAGATAGAATCACAAATAATAGAGTCTCAACTCTCGGCGTTGACCAATCCTTGAGAAAGACGTCATGAATTCGTCTTCGTCTATCATCGTTTAATGTGACTAAGTGCTTATTTCGCCTTATAATGACTTGCGGTGGCAGATCAATGTATCAAGCTAGTTGCTATATTCCCAAAATAGCCTCGTAAGAAATCATCACCGATCCCGAAAATAGTAAGGCTTGGTGAGCTTAGAGCGCAGAATCGAACCATAGACCATCGACTGATCGGTCGTCACATGTGTATCGTGGAGCAGCCAAGACCGTTGTGTCGAACGCGCTCATCGAATCATACCCTTCATAAATTACTGGCATATTCAAAGGCATGATTAGGCCATGTTTGAAGAACTTCACAATGAGAATCACGTATCGGGATAAGACGCATACAGTTTAACCGGGTTTGTGGTAACCACAAAAGCACCCGTGGCTAACCTAGCTTCAGAAACTTTCCGGCAACCGTAGATGTAGAAGACTTTCAGAGTAGAGTGCCTTGAGAGAAGAATTTGGTAGTAAAGCGCGATATTCAAGGAATGACATTCCAAAACCATGAGAATTAGAACTTGCGCAGAAGATTCTGGAACGACACCTCAAAGTCATACAAGTCTGCGACAACTACAGAATCTCTGGCACTCAGACAGAAAGGTCAATCAACAGAAAAGAAAAATCGGGAAAACTGTCCACAAATTCCACTCTAGGATGTCCATAAACTACCTTTGCGCACCATCATACTAGACCTCAGAGGATAGGTACTCGGGCACCACAACCACCTTTGTGAGCCAATGGGCTCTCGCGTCCGTGAACAACCGCTCAACACCCGGTACGGGTAGGACTTGGCCCAAAAATCTCACAAGAGCTTACTAACTGCCATTATCAAGAGCTAGTCGGTTCATTCCACTTTTCAGCTTGACGAACACAATGCCCCAAGTCAATGTAAATCCATAAAATTGTGTTTCCAAAATTACATGGAACCTAAACAACATCGACAAATACAGCCCAATCTCCTTGGGTTCTGTCACTTGAAAGATGTTTCGCTAAATCGCCCTCAGTGGGTAAAAGACACAAAGGCGGATAGACAAGGTCTTGAAAACAGTACAATACAATGGATCGTATTCAAACAACAAACAAAACTCATTGAGGGGAAGTGAGGGCAGAAAAGGCTCTTCTGCTCCACGTTCACCAGCTTGACAACTTTCCGGGTCATAATTCCCAAGGTCGACCATCTGTTGATCTCGGAATTCTTCAGTAATTTACACTTTTACTTCTTATTGTTATTGTACAGATGACATGCTGGGCTTACGAGAAAAAAGGGATTTTTGGGTTATATCAAAGAAAGGTGCTCATGAAACCTCTCGACTTACATAGTGTCTCCACTCAAGGCACAAAGATTCTTCATAAAGTACGTAGCGAATTGAAAACCAATTCTGCACCGCTACAAAAATAGAAGTGTCACAGAAATAAAAAAAGTGGTCGGACAAGATGACATCTTCTTGCCAAGATAACTTATGGTCAATCTCGAAATTTCTCGGTAATGGGGAATTGAAAAAGATAGGACGAAAATAGAACTCGATAACATGAGTGTTATCGAGGTGTAGAAAGTGATTGACAAGACGATGAATTTTTCTCAAAATTATTTATGGTCTTTATCGAAAAAGTAAATATCCATGGTCGTTCCCGAGAGTTTCAGCAGAGAGAACCGAAAATGGATGACACGAGAACGAAAGTCGATAACGATACCAAAATTATTTATGATAATTCTGTGGGACTTCAGCAAAAAGAACTGCAAATGGATAGGACGGAAATAAAAGTCGATAACGAGCGATTACACCAAATTCCCTGTATGACAAGTTTCTTTCATAACATCATGCAATACAACACAACTCAATTAATGCTGAAATTCTGATAACGCTTATGGAGAAGCTGATTTTGGCTGATGGCAAAGAAACTGTGATCATAGGGACAGAATCATTCGAGAGGTTTTGTTCACGGTTGATGGAACGACTATCCAAGTTCTTTAACCATGTCTACCTGAATCAAAAAGTCCACATGATTGAAGAACTTAGCTCTAGGGAAATGCAGGAGGAGATGAGAGCCTCAGAATCACGTGTGACCCTCGAAGATGCTGAAAAGAAGACAAAAAACAAATGTGGTAGTGTGAATCATACCTCTACATTCAACCGTTTTTATAACATCTTGAGCCTATCGTGATGTCCGTTTTGGCACTTATACAGTGCTAGACACATGTTTCGGCATTGCGTAGGGGGTATATCCCCTTACAAAGGATTGGATGAACCGAAAGACACCCTGTTAGTAATGAGGCTGTAATGCCGAAACACGTGTCTTGCACTTTATAAGTGTCATGACAGACCGCATGAAGGGCTCAACACATGCTAACAAATTATTTATTGTCTTGAGCGAGCTTCATAAAAACGATCGAATGTAGGTACGATCCATTTTGGCAGCCATGTTTGTCACTGCAATGTCGAGAAATTTTATCACCTAACATGCAAAGATTTGAAAAAAAAAATTCGGCGTCAATTCCTTTATATGTATCGGGCATATATCCTGCAAGAGATTGGCTGAACCGAAAGGTACTCTGCAACTGATGAGGCCAGAAGGCCGAAACACGTGTCTAGTACTTCACAAATGTCATGATATAGCTCATGAAAGGCTCAAGATATGTTAACAGATAATGGAACGTGGTGGTGTTTGACATTCTGACACACTCAACCTCAACATACGTCATAAAGATTGGGTTGCTATCTGAGCAAGTGAAACAACACACAGTGTTACAGGACAAGCTGTCGAAAATACGATGCACTCAATATCCAGTATCAAGGAAGAGATGTGGGATAGGAAAATTCTGACCTACATCGCAGACACAAAATGGAGATCCCGAAACTACGATATTGGATATACTAGGAGATCGACAATGAAGAGTACCGTACATATGGTCTGTCCCAACTACCGATTTGGATCAGGTTGTGAGTCTAAGAACCGCCGAGAACTTTATCCACCGAAAAAAAGTCACTCAATTCCAATGCGATCTATTGTGCGAGACGAACTCCGAGTACGAAACGAGACATTCTATTCGCTCTTGCAGCACTCCATGAAGACATTCCAAAACCAAGCCCACTTTCAGCATCACTGTTTCTGAGTTATCAAATAAGTATAAACTCTGTTGAAAAGTCATTTACACTCTAGGCGAGCAAAAAATGTGCACCAAAGGTGCAACGCAATTTGGCTGCTACAGAGCAGTAGGAAGACATTTTTGGAAAGTAAATATAGTACTGAAATTACCGAGTTTATGCTATCGAATGAATGCCAAAAGCCTAAGGGAAAAACTACGTCGAGAGGAAAAGTCATCAAATTCACTGCGATCTATAGATCGCGTGTAGTTCCGAAAAGGTTGAGTTGCAAGAAGTTCATCAATAAGCAAGAAAATCACCAACTCGAGGCTCATAATGTTTCACAATGAACACACAAAAAAGTAACTAACCAATCAGAACTTAGTATACCCAATATGTGGAGTACTGTGTAAAAATGTTTGCGTCAGCCGGGATCCGGGAGCGTATGCTAACCGTTGCACTACCGACGCTCGTTGTTGCACAGCACTCTTATTTTACGCTACAACGCGTTGTCTGCCAACAGCCAAGCGTCGACGGTGTGGCGGGGCAGCCGCTATCGGCACTGAACCCACTTGTGTTGACAGACATTGGATATCGACAGTCAGTCATAATTCTTTCTTTTTGACTGCCACTTGCAGTGGTATGATGTTATAAGTATACGCAATATGTGAAGTACTGTGCAAAAACGTTTGCGTCAGCCGAGATTCGAACCCAGATCTCACTCTTTCCGGAAGCGTATGCTAACCGTTGCACTACCGACGCTCGTTTTGCACAGCACTCTTATTTACTGCGGAAAGAGTGAGATCTGGGTTCGAATCTCGGCTGACGCAAACGTTTTTGCACAGTACTTCACATATTGCGTATACTTATAACATCATACCACTGCAAGTGGCAGTCAAAATAGAAAGAATTATGACAATCAGAACTTATTAAGCAACTATTAAACGCGACAGTCACAAATGAAGAAAAATGAAGATTGTGCCCGTTTGAGTCGTCCTACAATCAAGATGAGGACAAATGACAGGTGATAGAGTGGTATATAGAAAACTAAGCCTAGCGTATGAAGTTGACATACCAATTCGCAAAAACTTTAGTAAATAAACGTTTTTCTACTTTCTCAGAGGATACCTACATTATTAAGAGAATTAGAATCAAACTTTGGATTCCTAATTTCCTCCTTGGACACAATACAGAGTCTGAAATTGAAAAAACTTTACAGAAAGAAAAAAACTGCAGATCCTCACCTCGAGAATGCGCGAGCTTTTACGCGGCGCATTTACAGGTGACTGTAGAGTTGGCATATTTGATATAGGGGTACTATGGCTGGGTTCAGGAGAATCTCCCTCACTCGCTTGATCCATTGCAGACTTTGCATGTCCACTAAAGAACAAGAATGTGCATGTGTACAAGCGACATTCGTAAAGAAAAGTTCGTAAACTAAAAAGAAGTGCTTACGGAGTTCGATCAACTTGAGATGATGTTGGCTCAGAGCACGGTGAAAACTTATCCGTTGTCTCACGAAAAAGATCGACCATCGAGTGATCATCGAATTGAACAATTTTGCAAATCGACGACCACAGAAAATTGTTTTTTCGTATTGCATATTCACTTTCTTTGGCTGCTGCTGCATGTCTTCCAGATAAACTAAATTCAAAAAAAGCAGAATCAAGCCAATAAGAGAAGATTAAACAAAATTGTAAGACTAAGCAGGAAGTAGACATTAAGACGGACAAATAATCAATGCATTTAACATGCAATGAACATGTCAAACAGCCGCAGGATACTCAATAAAAGATGAAGTACTACTCCATTCTGAAGAGCGAGAGTCCCTTGGCCTTAGCATAAACATTCGAGGATAGTCTTTCTTCTGTGATTCAGCACATACCATGAGGTTGATTTACAAGATTGACTTTATGTTTCAACGTGAGCGATGTAGCATAGTGGTAAGAGATGTTCTGTGTGACATATGTGTACCGATCAGTCGATGATTCGATCTCGCTTTCAAAGTTCACCAAGCCTTTCATTGCCTAGAGTCGATGTATTAATACCACACTTGTTTGGGAGGATAGCAGCACCGACTTAACACATCGGTAGGCCATCGCGAATGATTTTCAAAGGTCGGATAAGCATTCAGTCACCTCAAACGATGGCCAGATGAAAAAGAACACATGACGCGCCCCTCAAGGGTTTATCAACGCTAAGCGTTTTATCCTTTGTTGGTGTTTCGCCGCTCTCGCCTTCATCAGAGTCGGATAAAATCTTTATGTCCAATTAATGGTGTGTGCTTAATCATAAGGAAAAGACTAGCTACACTGAGGGAGCGTGCGATAAAACGGTCAGATTTACAGATGATTTCTCAGCGAACTTAAACGTATGAAAATTACTACCCATCCTTTCGTGGTAATTATATTGCTCATCTATTCTTACTAATACTACTTTTACAATAAATGCTATTACTAACGATGACACCGCTGTTAAAATTTATTTCTCGTCATCAGCGAGCCGATACGACTTTTTGACTCGATTGTTTCCTCGTATTAACTATCCACAAGAATTATCTCAAACGAAAAGCACCGTGCTACCGATGAGGATGAAAGGCCGAAACACATATCAGGCACTTTATAAGTGCCATAACAGACCTCACGAAAGGTTCAAAGTATGTTATCAGATTACACTGTTTTAGGCGAGGTCTCTAGATACAGTCAGATATGAAAGGTGTCTACGAAGACTTTTTAAGTTGGTATATGGATTCATCTGCCCCTAAACACTCTTGACCTCTCGAATATTGTCAAGGGCTCGTCGGGCTGACACCTCGCAAACTTGAGAAAGCCGCTATATACACAGCTCGTTTATCTTCATCAAAGATGAAGACTTTCGTAGATAATTGATGAAACAAATTGAATGGAAGAAATATCACGAATTTAATACAATATTTGAAAATTGGTTGCAATTAAATGAAACGTAATATTGTTAGAGAGGCGAAATACCGCAATGGTTGTGGTGTGGTACGTCAGGAAAAAGGCGATAAACAAAGCGCTGGTTCGATCCGCTGTCCCAACGCTCTCTAGCATCAATCAACGAACACATTAAAGATCGTTTAGCTCAGTTATCTCTGAGATTCCTAGGAGAATCGTCTCCATGCGGTTCTCTCCGTCATTCAGGAAAAAAACGAAAACGTCAAAAAACAGCTGAAGCATGACGTGAAATATTCAAAGGCCTTTGTGAACGATGAATGCGAAGAAACGATATTGCTAATGTCACTATAGGTACTAGCTATTACTACTGTCAACCTCATCAAACTAAAATCATTGTTACGAAAAAAAATCCGAAGGATGGAAAAAAATTCCAAAATATCTCATTTCATTTGAACACTTACCACAGAATCGTTGATAGGAGAGAGTGAGCAAACGCCTCCGATGGAGTACCGATGAAGACGTCGTGTAGTTTCCCTTCAGAACTCTTCTCAGTTAAGACACGTAAGCATTCATCATTCCTTAAGTTTTGTAATAATTTAGAAGTCCGGCTTTCACTAAACCTCGGCATGAATATTGAAAGTATCATATGAACTGCCTTTTTTTAAATACAATTTGCACGAGATCGGTAGTTTTCCTTTCAAATTGATGGCTAACGTTCCGGCAATTTCGCCTTCCTCAGAGCCTCACCTACATAGGTAGATCGATGGCTTTATTGTAATAAATTGACATTTGAATTAATTCTTCGCTAGATTATCACTGAATAAAGGGATTATCAACTAAAATTGGATACAGTCCATTACAGCACATCGTCGAAGGTCTGAAGGGGGCTAAATGGCCGAAACGTTACTCAACGAATCTAAAAGGAGAGCTAGTAACCTCGTGCAAGTTTTAATTAGAATAGGATGACAGTTCGTAGGATATCCCTTGGGTTGTTGGTCTGAAGGAGATGAAAACAATAAAGCTCTTGGCGTTGACAAATGCCTGAGAGGTGCACCACGCAATCTTTTCATAGAGCACATCTGAGGTCATTAAATGCATATTTAGATTTTACAATAACTCGCGGTGCCAACCGATGAAGCCGGTGCTGGCACTGATATCGTCCCAGACAAGTCTGACACTAATCACCTACCTCGGAGGGATGGAAGGCTTGGCGAGCCTTGAGCTTGGGATCAAGCCACCGACTATCGAGTGATCGGTCAGAATTCTTTTTATTTGACTGCCACTTGTAGTGGTAAGATGTTATAGTATACCCATTAATGTGGAGTGCTGTGCAAAAACATTTGCCTCAACCAGGATTCGAATCCAAATCTTACTCTTTCCGGGCAACTCGTTATACCGTAGAGTGCTGTGCAAAACGAGCGTTGGTGGTGCAATGGTTAGCATACGCTCCCGGAAAGAGTGAGATCTGGGTTTGAATCCTGGCTGACGCAGTTTTTGCACAATGCTCCACGTTACTGGGTATCGAATGTTCAACCACGTGTGCGCGGCAAAGCACCTCTAACCACAGCGCCATACGCGCTCCTATAACAATAAAAATTCGAATTAAACTGAAGAACAGACTCACTTATGCAAATCGAAGCAACATTTGGCAAAGAGATAGCGAAGTCTTGGATTTGTAAGAGCTTGACATCGTAGTAAGTTGTAGACTTCATTTTTTCGATTGAGACGCAATAAACAATCACAGTACAACAGAAGAGATCGATTAGATTTCACTGCAAAGGAGATAATCGTTCGGAAACCTTCCTTGGATGAGTTTCACCACATTCAGTAGAAGGTGGAAGTAGAAATGAAAAAGAGAACAAGGGGATTTCATGGCGCTCCTCGATCACTTATTGGGTTGGCGAAAAATTTTTCGGACTTATTCGTCTTGGTTGAGATTTTCCATGGATTAAAGATTTGTTTTACCATCGCTTAAAGCAGTTTCTTGCGATTATTTTCCTATATAACACTTATATAATTGCTCTAAGATGAAATTGTCTCGAGAGCGAAAATGATTGCTGATGCTACGCTAGTATCGTTGCATGCCGAAGAAGCGCTTGAACTTGAGGGCTTCTCTAAAAAAAACACTTCATAGCAAAAGTGTTTTCAGGAATCGCATCAAAAATGGCACTACTTTGAAAAGAGACTGGCAAAAGAAGTGTAGCTTTTGAAAAGCTGTTGATCAATATCCGCAAGCGGGGCGCGATTTTCACTATTTGAAAAGGGTTTTTATCCTTCGTTTTTAGGTAATATCTAGATTTCTTGCAGCCTCCTGATACCACATAATTTTCACTACATGCTCGTATACTTTTTGTACTTGGAATCACCAAGATTTGTGGTAATGAATGAGTAGTAAAATCCTATTCCAAAAAGCCTTGTCCCGCGAAAAGGACCTGTGAAAATTTGAGGATTAAAATAACCCTGAGAGACCGCAAAGGGTATAGATGAACGAGGTAGAGCATTGCCTTGATCGACGATAAGCAAAAAATTAGAGGGCCTCAAGAACGTTCGTAATCTTACCTCTTATATAATTCAATTCAGCCAGAAAGACGGCATCCTCTAGACTACAATGATCGACAAAATTCCGAATCAAATCCTGTATGAATACTCTTAGAAAAAAAAACATTGCAAAAAATGGTAAGAGGTAAAAGAGAAAAAAAAACTAAATTAAAAAAGGTGACCTCTGGTCTTGGACGAAGGAAAATGAAGCTGACCTCAGTGTCATCAGACGACTGCCCTTCTAAATCAACGGAAGCCATGATTCTAACGACTGCTGAGGGAGGCTTTTCCTGAGACGCAGAAACCTGATATCTGAAAACGACGTCATAACGACGTAAATAAACAAAACAACAAGACCTGATGACGTCACGACGACGTAAATAAACAACAACATGCGGTGACGTCAGAGAGCTTCAACTGTCCCAGGGATTCTATCTACCAACCATCAGGACAAGAACAAGCCGAGCACCAACCGGAGCCATCACTCCCCCACCCCTCAGTGCTGCCAGCCCCAGAAATGACGATTGGCAAAGTGCCAATCGCAGTCGTCATACTGTAGATCCATTCCGCGGCGCCCACTTATCAGCTGACCGCGATCGATAACGCGAAGAGAGTGTGATAGCGTGGGAGACGCAGACACACGGAGTGCATATAAGGCGACCGGGCGGCGCGGCGACCCATCATTCGTCTCGCTCGTTGGTCGCTGTCGTGTTGTCGTCGTGTCGTCGCTGAACTGCTTCAAGATGCTGTCCAATAATTCCAGTAGTAATATCCATTGTGGTATTAACTCTATTGTGTAAGTTACTCACTTTCCACTTGGGGTGCGGTAGATGGGGGAGTTTCTTGGAAGAAACATGGGAAATGACAGAGTTTTTTCTCTTTCACATTTCCTTGAGTTGTAGGTGTTTGTGGAAGAAAAGTGAGAAAAAACTATTTCTTGTACTTCATTGATGTTGGGAGGGGGGGGGGGTTCTTGGAAGGAAAAGGGAGAAAATCCAGGTTTTTTCTTTGCATTTTCTAGGGTTTTCTTTGGGGGGGGGGGGGGTTGGGAATAACAATGAGAGAAAACGAGTTTTTCTTCCTATTTTCTTGGGTTTCGGCGGTTTTGGAAGAAATAGGTGGGGGAAAATTCAATTTTTTTTTTTTGTTTTAGCTCTAAACACAGCGATAGCGCGGTCGGATGGCGTTTTTGACGTCCCTTCATACGTAGCAAATCGCAGTGATGATGTGAGTTCAGCTCGAATACAGTTTTTCCATGAGATGAAAGCAACATGAGATGAAAGCAATTTACCCGAAGTAGATAGCTGGTTGGCGTTAATACGTCTACTGATTCATGACTGCGGAATGGGTGATTTCCCGGAGTTCCTAAGGTTGGGTCAGATCATAGCTTGGTTGAGGGATAACCCTCTGCGGACGAGGCAGTACAAAAGAAAATCTGAGGTTTTTTTGGCTCTTATTAATCTCAAAATTCCTTAGATAAGAAAGGTCAGCGGTGGGTAATAGCACTTAATAGTAATCTTCAATGATTTTACTAGTTCAGTAATTCTTCGTAGTGTACTTGTTCTTCGAGAAATAAAAGAGAAACTTGTATCAATACCTCCATAGTGAACAGCGCGCCTGTTTGTCCGTCTTTTTTTTTCTCAAAAATCAAACCGCTTTATGGAATTTTGGGCTAAATAAGAAAAGTCACGTGCCTCTTGCGAAAATCGATCAACCAGCGTCCGCAGAGGGTTAAGGTGACGACTTTCGTTGAGTGGTAATATGGTGACTTGACCAAAAATATTTCTTTTGACTTTTGAGCAACCGCTTTGTAGAATTGGCGCGATGTTATAACTACTAATACAGTAATGATGAGCGGATATGTAATTCCTGAACCTTAGGATTCGAATCTCCACGACACACTTTCCGAGCGAGTACTAACCTATTGTACCATCGGCACTCTTGCTTTGCTAACGCTACTTCTGCGGTAGTACTGAGGTCCCAATCATGAGTATCTGAAACTCGACTAGTAAGCAGTTGTACATCAGGTAACGAATCGGGTATGTGCTGTGGCAAAGGATTGGCGTTGGGCGATGGTGGACTCGAAATCGTTTGCCGTCATCATTCCCGTAGATCAAGATCCAAAAAGTATTTCAAGAGAACGTTTCGTCTCCCTGCTAGAGTATTGCGAAGAAGAGCTCGGTAAGTCTGAGATAGATTACTGCTTAATATTAGGTTCTGTGGAAATCTTGACACTTTTTTTTCCAGGTGTGGATCGAGTGCTAGCCGTGTTTGAAAGACCAGGTTTGTCGATGTCGGAGGGTTTCCCACGAACACTTCGGTATGTCGGTTTTCGGGTAGTTCCACCTGATAATGTCCCTCCACCATTGTCTTCGGACAAGTTCTTCGTGATGAGTTATACTGTCTAATGCCCATCCTCAATTCATACTTTACAATCTATAAATCATTCAACTCATACGCTTATCCTTTAGTCAACCCGATTTGTCACAGCATCTTATCATCTTCAACCATGTACTACTAATCGTCGTCTATAAAAAGTGTATTTTTCTTTATTGTAGTTGTGGTCGGTAAACATGTACAGTGTTGGAAGTGAACATGCTATATTATTTTTATTCCATAAAATATCTTAATACAGAAGTCGCGAGAAGTTTCTCGATGAACACGTCGTTTTCAACAGCGGCGATGTGTGCTGAAAGTATGGGAGGTTTAACGTATCGGATCAGTTTACCATATAGTTACTATGCTAATCCCTTAGTGGGAAAATATACACAAAAAGATTTGCTTATTTGAGTGTGATTCATTGATTGAGGGACTTCAAGCTTAGGCATTGTAGTCGCTGCTGTTTATCAAACTCAAGACAATTGGCACCCACTTGCCCGATAGGAGCACGTACTTTGAAGTTTGGACAAAGGACAATTTAGGTACTAATTAGTTCTGTCGTTTCAGAATAGAAAAAAACATTTTAACTAGTTTATTTCTCTTGGTAGTTCATCAGATTTCCGTCTAATGCACTTATGGGGAAATAATAAGCAGTGATTTAGCGCTCGTTGATGGGCTGCTCGTACCAAGAAATTATTAAAAATATTTATTGGCTTTGATAAAAATCAATTCCCTCAAACTCATTATCTCTCCTTTGCAAGATAAAGTGGAATTTATTAGGTACTTTCTGTTTTGACTTGACTTGAAAGACTTAGATGCGGTTTTTTTCGCATGAAAAAATAGTAGGTAAGCTTCACTTCAATCGTAAGCGTGGGTAGCTTATTGCCGCTGGTGATGTCCCTACTTTATAATACGCTATTCATTCCCAATTTTTTCTAATAAAGCTGCTAAGAACAATGTTTTATTTGGCAAGGTGTTGTTATCTAGGGGGGACATCTAGGTTTTCAAGGAGTTCAAGTGTCTTACCTGCTTTACCTGTAAATCTATTAGCGATGGCGGATGTAGTGGGATGGAAAGCTGAGTATCGTATAATCACCGTAGTTCGGTCACTTGATAAGATCTCGTTGTGGGCATTAGCAAGCATTTCTCTGAAATATCTTGGATTCGCACGCCCTTTTTGTTCATAGGTGTTGCGATTTTTTACAAGAGAACAATTATATTCGTTCCTAAATACAATATACCCATATACAACAGCTTTTTGAAAGTGCGATTTTATAGCCGATAAAGAAGCAAGGAGGAGATGCTTGAGTTCTATCTCGGAAAAGAGCCAGAAAGGGAACCTTTCAGCTACGCTTTCCTTCACGGAGAGAATAAAAAAGAGCGAGAAGTCAGAGTATGACTCAGATTTCAAACTAAATGCGTATTGATCGGCCTCCCTTCTTCTTTTTCTCAATTTCTGAAGGGTTTTATGAGACACAAGAAGCCGAGGCAAGGAAGGAATTTGTAGTTTGCCCTATCTTATCACTTCATAACTGGCATAGTTTATATGAACCGGGACATTCAAATGCTATTGTAAATCAAATCGATAGCTGCGTATCACTTAATCAAAGACCAGTCGACATGTGTACGAGGCTCTTATCTTAGCCTGAAATGCCTTGAGAAAGGACAAACACTTTACTAGTGATAGGGAACGATGTCATACAAAAAAAAAGTGAACTGAGCAAATTTTGAAAAACATGTGGACACGTTTCGGACGTTTCAACAGTATCTCTCTCATATTCCAAAAACGTTTTGAGTCTGCGTTATTTGACACGTTGCGATTCACTTCTGTTAGGAATATTTTAAACATCATAATACTGCGAAAAAGCAGTAAAAAAATATTAGAAATCTTTGGAGATCTGTTGTCTTCCTTCTTCACTGACACCTCTAATGCTGATCGAGCAAGATTGTCAATGGACTGCAGAGAACGATGTATAAGAGTACAAACAGATTTTTATTTGGAGCAGTAAAGGGTCCTCATATATCAGAGAGAGATTCGGTCGCTGACTTTTTTTTTCTGGCTAAGCAACGATACACGTAGACTAGAACTTTCATATCATTACAAATCAAAGTTAACGCATTTATACAGTGCAACATCCGTATTTCGGGCTTGGAGCCTCGTCAGTTGCATGGTGCCTTTAGTCTGGGTCAATCCCTTCTAGAGAGGACCCCCTTACATCAAAGAATCGTCGACGAACAGTTTACAATGTCGCGTGTAAAACGAAAATTCACTTCACACTTATAATAGGCTTGAAAATTACACTGTCAGATTGTATTTTTTTTAACGAGGTCTAAAAAACACTGGAATTTGAAGGTATTATCAAAAAATACCAGCCTTGAGCAATCTACTGTTAATCACTGCAATGTCTCGTGATCATTTCATTGTTCATTCAGTGATATATTTACCCGTAAATGAAGTAAATTTTCACTTCACACGCGGTGTAACACGTTTATCGACGATTCCTCTATGTAAGGAAAAACGACTGACTCAGACGAGACACCGTGCGACTGACGAGGCTGCAAGGCCGAAACACGTGTATTGCACTGCATGTCTATGAAAGACCTTAGGAAAGGCTCAAAAAAAAAAAACTAACAGATGATGTTAAGATAATGTCTTTCTTTGTGTGAATAGAATATGTACTTCCGCATCATGTATCTCATTTCGTTCGCTTTACCAGATATGATAATTCTCAGAAGAGGGCCTTTCCATCGCCATTGTTCGGGACAAGTTCTTGCACTTCGAACGTGCATAGACCCAAGATTAGACCAACGTCAGGACCACCAAAGTTCATGTTGTGTATTGATATATGCACATCGACCGCATTTCGAATTGCACGTCGAAAGTGCAACACGACAAAATCCATCATTCTACACAAACATGATCATTGACGTGATGAGGAAGATTGATGAAGCCATACATTTCGACTTTTTCTTCGAAATCAATCGAATTCCGTAATGACCACTCACTGTTTACGAAAGAATCCCTCTTGAATGAATCTCTACGTACACTTTCCACGATTTCAAACACGTTCCAAAGCTCAAAAAAGTTGACGTATATGCTACAAAATTTATCGAAATTCACACGGGAATGACACGATCTTAGATTTAACTCGTGTACGAGAGCCATGAGTGACACCCTGTTAAAAATGCCAAGTGCAAGCTGCAAGACCAGCGACTCGATAGTTAGATGGCCAGTAGAATTCTAGAAGGAAATTCTGATCTTCTTTGTAAATGATGAAGTCTACAGAGCGAGGAGTAGGCTACTATTGGGCTCACAGGAATGAACAAAGACTTCGTTAAATCCTTGAGTCATCATGACCAACTGGAAACCGGTAACTATGTCAGTGAGTAAACCCACTTTAAAGCATAAGAACCCATTAAGAGAGATAAAATCAAGGAAAATTTCATTGTAAAAGTAAACCTCAGACGCCCACGAGGTCCGCAAACTCTACTTGCTAACTAATCGTATTAAGGGAGCAGGAACTATATAAACCTAATCCTTCCTAGAACTTGAAAAAAACTGCAAATTTTCCAGTCGGTGTGTTGAGGGCCAGAGATGCTCCTCTATGTCGACCTGTCGAACTCTACTGCAAAAAAAACAACTGTCAAAAAAGCTTAAGATTAACAGTGCATGAAAGCCAACCTGTACGTGGTACCTAGAGCAGATGGATCCTTCATAGCTGTTTTGCATGGAATCAATAAGGCAGAATGAAACGGTACAAACGTGTCACCTGAAACAGTAATATTTACACATTACTGATGTTAACACTATCTACACGTTTATGTACCAGATCGTTTCACAAGTTTAGGCACAAGAGCAATAAACACCACTTTTTTTAACCTGAAGTAATTAAAATTAAATAATTTTGGTTTCGCTCAGTTGCATTTTCTAGCGAGTACTTTGGTGTAGCACTCGCCTATACTTGCTTTGAGCTTAATCCGTCGTGGAAACATATTCGCTTACTACTCATGCACGAATGGCGCGTAGGAGAAAGTGTTAGTGAAGCGATGCGCCAGATTAATGGAGCTTCTTGTGACTAGCCCGAACGAGGCTCATATTCGAAACTGTTCTCTACAGCTTTGGACTTCGCGATCCCTTCCCAGCCGTCATTTCTACTGGAGAGAATAGTTTGGAGGATCAGCCGCGCACGGGCTGTCTACAGAAAGCTCCATTAATCTTGCGCGCCGCTTCACTAGCACTTTTCTTAACGCGCCATTCAAGCCATTCCATTTGCAAAGGTACTGATTGGGCAATTTCCTTTAACCTTCTACTGAGAGTGCTTTATTATGGCACCTCTACCATCACTTGTTCTTCTCAAGGCACTTAAGGGCATCATAATTGCGATCTTAACATAAAAATGTGATAAAATATGATAAACTTACCACATGTTCCAACCAAAAGAACGTTGCGAAATAAGCCAAACGTTTTCTTTCGCGAGAGTCGAAAAAGGAAAGATTCACTGAGCATGAGTTTGTCTTTCAGTGACAGTTGTTTGATAGAAAGGGACTGCTTCCACCTGTAAAGAAGTATTTGAAAATTATTGATAAATGTATATGCAACACGAGTGCGCACACTATGCTGTACGCGTGCCATTTACTGATGGTCTGGATGTGTCAATCAGCTTACTTCTTCTCAGACCTGTGATTTCTTTCAATCCCTTTCTTTCTCGCCTCGAAACTGAACGATGGAACGTCTACTCCGAAAACCCCAATTGATCCTACATTTTTTGAGAATTTACAGGAAATATACACCAAACTTATATTTCACTACTATCTCACTGTTGATTCGCATCAATACGCCATTCAATCTATATCTAATCCATCCACAATTTTTCTAAGAACAGTCTGAATATTTCTGCAGTTCGAAATTCTAGTATTTCTATACTTTTTTCGCACTGTTATGATATTTCAGTGTGCAAGCTTCTCTTCGATCTTTGAAGGAATCTATGTAACATTTCTGTACTAATAACAGCTCATCGACTTCTATTACAGCAACTATATTATGGTGACTTCATGACATACCACTGCATGAATTGCATTCCTAGATTGACACCTCTTCCCACATATGCAAGACCAAGATGAGGACTGTTGATTGTCAGAAGAGTATGCAATCGAGGTATTAACCACTCTTCAGCCTCCTTTCGACAAACCGCCGCTCGAACAATTACGCCTCCCAGCGAATGTGCCACAAAGCTTAAGTGGAAAAGTAGAGTGAAAAGTTGATTTCTGAATAAAAAAACTATCAATTATAATCTAATAATAGCACACCTTATATGCGAAGGCGGCTCCCTCAATTCTGCTATATGAGACTGAACCTCAGATAGCAAATTCTGTGCCATGCTATCGATGTCGGACCATGTTTTTGCATGATTTGCTTCACTTAGCAGATAACAAAATCCTTTGGAATAACCCGTTACAACTCGGAATACGTTTCGATATGAGGAGAGATCATCGCAAGTTCCTGAAAACACTGGCGTCACGGGACGCCGACTGAAGTTACAAGAACTTGTAAACGTAACTCTCACCGTCTAGTCCATGAACGAATACAACCAAGTGTTTCGGTTGATCAGCATTAGTGATAGTAAATGGAGATCGAAGAGAAGCTTGCTCACTGAAATAACAAAATTTGTATTACAAAAGCAACCTCTTCGATGAAATAAATGAGAATTTCGCAAGTAAAGAATGTTTGGTAAGCTTCAAAGTGTCCCGCTTTTCATAAAAAGCACAAATAATAGGGCTCTTGGGGTTAATCAATCTCTCAGGGCCATGCATTCAACTTCAGCAATCATTTCTAGGGTTGACTGAATGCGTATCTGACTTTTACAATTTCCCGATGGCCTACCAATGTAACAAGTCAGTGTATACTCCCATATAAATCTGATACCATGGCCAACTCGTGAGGATGGCACACTTGTTGAACTATGAGCGTGAGACCTAACGATCGACCTTGTATGTGACGGATAGCACCTCTGACCACTGCGGCGCATGCGCTCTTCTTCTAGGAATACTGAGTAGAAAGCAATAAACCACGTTCTGTCCAGAAAGACTATCCATCCATTGCTCAACATCCCTCCCAACCTAAACCATTATGCTAATCCAAACAGAAGTGATCCACTCACTACAAGAGGTGAACTGCTGCCTGCATTGTACGTAGAAACCCAGGTCAACAATATTTCCAGCAACTCGTTTGCAACAAGAAGTCCAATTCTATGAAGCTAATAACAAGTGCTTCACACAGATCCAATCAAATATTCATTTACAAAGAGATGATTTTGAGCTAGTCGTGTGATCATGATAGCTCAAATCGGAACGGAAAACACAGAGAAGAGAGGAACAAACGTCCTCCTGGCTCACATGAAGCGACTAATATGAGCATTTTATACAACATGAAGTGCTCACATGAGTCATACCATCATCAAGGGAGACCCAGAAGTGTTTGGAAAAAAGCATGCTATAAAATTGGAGAAAAGAAGGTGACGAGACAAAATACGATGAAATATGTGAGGATGGGCCATCAGTCCCACAATTATGCAAGGATCTTGTTGTGAACGATGCGAAACATCAGAAAAATGCTCGTAGCAGAGTTTACTCCACAGCCCATTTATCCACAGTACTAGTCCTACTCGCCCTTTTTTCTGTTTGTTGTAGGAAAGCTTACGAAATTTATTAGTCTTCTCATCAATAAAGAACCGTACCATGCCATATCTAAGTCACATCTAGAACGACCCTGCCATATCAATTAATCACAGCAAAACTAGTTACACTGAAACGCAAAAAATCGCTCCTTTTACTGGACCGGCATTATTTTGACATTGATTCCTATATCACTGGCAGGTATGACATCTTTTTTTTGTTTCGAGGAAAGGGCAATTTCTTAAATTCACAAATTCACATGTCTCTTATGCTAAAAATAATCATGTCATACTTATGAGGCGAAAGAACTGTTTTTGAGACGTCGCGTATTTGTAACAGACTTGACAAAAATTCAGTATGAGCGAGCGATGCAGTTTTTCCATAATGAGAACCTAACTTGAAAACAAATCATTTTGTAAAACTGGTACTCGCATCATTTCTGTGAACGGTTTCGGTAAAACTAAATATAGAGGACTATGAACATTTGTTTCCAATGAAGTTAAGACGAGAGATAGTTAGCACATGAGGTCAAAAAGAGCAAGTGAAGCTCCAAAAAGAGGATTAAAAATTCCCAATAACTCGCTGACCATTTTTCTGAACATGTAGCCGTAAAGTCCCCATTCAATAGCTCGCGGCCTTGCACCAAAGTGGCTGTGAGGTCCAACTGTCATGATACAACATGAGTTTCACTACCAAGAGGTACCACTTGTGCTACGAAGGCACAGAGAATTCCGATAGCCCATCCAGCACTAAAACTGCCTCACAAAGGGTTTGACAAGGCACTCGTGACTGCGTCTTCACCAGAATAGCAAGAAAGACCGTATCAAAAATGTGAGGCCTAGTTTGTCCTCTTTGCGCGGGCATACTTCATTTTCAGTTCAAGTACATAATATACTAACGATTGGATAGTTCCTTATTGCCAGGTGATAATAGTCGATGATGAATTGGAATGTAAGTAATTCAGAAAAAACGTTAGATGATGGATGTTTGTTTTGAGAAACCGGTGCTGTTGTGATTCCACATTCTCCACTTTTTCTTGTTCAGCAATACGACGTATCATTCTAATGATTCTCACGTTACTGATCAAAGGATATTTTGTCGCAAAACTGTGGCCAAAACAGGCAGATTCTGTGCGACTTTTTCCATGGAGCAATTGGTAATTTGTTAGGGACATTTCTCAGAGAGAAAGCTGAACAACATTGCGATGGCCAATCTCATACGAAATGTAATCAAATAAACGTAGTGTTCACAATATCATGACATGGTATATGTCCATTACAAGACCACATATGAATATTCGACTCCATTTACAAGACAAGAACTTTCAATAGGAATGTTAGTAATCATATAACGGCTCGAATTTCTGGCTAGCGCGGTAAGTAACCGTTTTTCAAACACCATTTTATAACGCTGTCAAATCAAATATAAACTTGTGTTTCACACGACCACCAATTTTTTCTTATCTCACTTATATTTATTTAGCTGAAAAAATTCCTTCCTTAAACTGCTGCCGCTTCTTCGATAGTACAAGTCTCGAAGAACTCAAAAATGTACTTGCTTTCTTAGAAAGTTCTCTTGATAATGCTGCAGGAGAAAGAAAATATTTGTATCTTACACCTCACTGGATAGAGCTATTTCTCTAGAATGTTAGTAGTCATTCTATAGCATAAAGGATAAAAGCTCTCGGCGTTGATCAATCCCTGAGGAATGTGCCATGCATTCGACTTCAATTTTTAACTTCGTTTGAGGTGATTGAATGCATATCCGGCCTTTACAATGACTCGTGGTGGCCTCCCGCTGAACCGAGTCAGAGCTGCTTATCCTCTCAGACAGTGTGAGACCTGTCTGATACCAATTTACCGACCCCGGAGGGATGGATGGCTTGGTGAGCCATAAGCGCGAGATCGAACCACTGACCTCTGTGCGACGCAGAGCACCTCTAACCACTGCGCCACATGCGCTCCTATTCGATAGCATAAGTTCAAATAATTCCAAAGTTGTACTTATTTTCTGAAAAGACCATTTCAATGCACTGTAGCAATAAAATAAGGTCGAGTTTCATATATTCCACGACTTTATTTATCGGCCAAGCTGTGGGATAGAGGGCTGGGAGATCAATCGGTGCCCTGATGCGTAACACATGTAGGGGTGCAACTTCTATTCAACTGAAGATTTTTTCTCCGCTTTCAAAGAAACTCGAGATTAAACGATTGACTTAGATATTACGAGATTTGCTCTACATGTTCGTATGCTTTTCGTGCTTCCAGCGCATTACGCGCGCGATAAAATGAAGGCACGCAGAGGGTGTTAAACATAATTTTATTTTGTATGCTACAGTTTTTTCGAAGGGCCTTTCCAAAGAAAAACGGCCATTTAGCGCTGTTGCCAGAGATTCACGCTTTCGAGTGATTACTGGCACTACTATAAAATTCTGGTCCAACAAATGAGGTTAAATATTCATTTGCCCCGGATAATCAAAAGAAACCCTATCAATTGATGCTCTATGTGAGCCACGATGGATTCCGAGTTCGTGGAAAAATGGACAGGACACAAATCAGTAGAGGCTTTTGCCCAACATACTTTTTCATAAAACAAAGTAACAAGCTTTCGCTTCTCGCTGAGGCGGGTCACTCTGCTACAAGTACTCTATAATTTCTTCACAATGATCATCGCACAAAGGAACCTAGACATTGTGAATAAACTTTGGTCTCCAGAAAATCCAAAACCAGCCTGCCAATTCCAAATTGTGTATTCAGTTACACATCCCCGTATGTTAATTGATATGCAGAACTTTGAATCTCAGCGGAAGTTGAACCCGCGTCTCCCCCTTAACGAGGGCGTGTCTTACTACTTGACTACCGAAGCCACTGCTTTGCCATCACTCCTTTTACGTGCTCAATCATTCCGTAATATTTCTCCCAAGAAGAACTAGGTGACATTTTGGTTACACTGGGAAAGCTACGTGCAGTACAAAGGACACTGAAGTAAAAATGCCTTCGGGAAATAAATCAGCATCCTCAACGTAAAGCCATTTTTCGGAAATTAATTTGCCATGTCGCTGCACGGAAAGCACACTAAACTCGAAGATAGAATCGATCTTCAGCGGCCAATAAGCCTCAATTAAGCCACATGAACTTGAGCACCTAAAGCTAAGAATAAGCCGTATTCCTTCACGAACGTTCACTGAACGCAGTGGCCTCTAGAACAACAAAAGTGATATGAAGTCTCGTCACAGGAAGTAGGGCTACACGAAAAAGACATAAGAGACACGAAGAGACATATTAATATTACGATTTCGACCACCAATGAATATACGGAGGTGGGTTACACCATAATATAACTGACATCTACATGACGGCTGAAAATCGAGCTATAGCTCAAGAAGAAACTCGGAAAGATTATGGTTTATATCAGCAGAGCAGTCTTTGAAGCAGATACGTGAATTCCATCTTTCAGATGCAATGATCTTGTTATAACAAATATTACCAACACTGCCTAGTTTCCCCCAACTACGGATTATATAAAACTAAAAGCACGATTTACTGCCTCCCTTCCGAGAAAAGACGTCAAGCGCTCTCCTCAGTAGTAATGATTTTCCACTCCAAATTATATTGTTGATCAATGCGAAAGTGGTAATAGGCTGGTGAAAAAGTTCTGAGAAATTGCTTGTAACTTTTTGAATGTTAGCCATTTCTTGTGTTTTTGGGCTCATTTGAAAGCCCGATTTCTCCCGCGTTGATTGGTGTATAAATTATCCACATATTTCAAGATGGAGTTAACAAGCGAGCAAATTAGGTTGTTGATGATGCATGAATGGCTGTTGGGTTCAAATGCAACGGTGGCAAGTGAACGCAAGAAGTCGGAAATTTGTGCTCGTGGAATCGACATTTTACCTTAGAAGGGCAAGAAGTGCTTTAATTTGTAGGCGAGTACTTTGACTAGTAGCTTTGTCTTTGTTCGGGTGCGATAGGGGGATAAATGTTTTACAAGGATTTTCTGACAACTTTTTCCCCAACCTACTATTTTGCCACATTTTACCACAAGTATAGAGTTATGGCAAGAAATTGACCTGTAGAAATAACCATCAAAAAGGTTTTGATCACGGAAATCTGCTTTCAGCCGTTCACGAGCCGTAATGAAATCGATTATCGTACTGAAATCGTCGTCTGGAGAATATACGGATTGCCGATCATTCGAAAACGACTGTACAACTCGATTTCCCACAACTGAATTACAAATAAATTGGTCAAAAAATTGGAAACAAGTATTTATGCTTACTCAAAGCTAACGATCCCGAAGATTGCGACCTATTGAGATTGTGCTTTCGCCATGGAAAACAAGAGCTGATGGCAGAATAAGATCTACGACGAACTGGTTTTATATCATCAGAGATAGATTTAATATTAGGTGTCTCCGCCTGAAATCCTAAAATTGAGTTCAGTTAGGAGAACAAGAAAGGACGATCTACCTTCACAATGCGGAAGTTTTCTTCGATAACACTGCAGGGAGACGACTTAACCACAAAACGATCTTCCAAGATTAGAGACCTGGAAACGATTCTGAATGAGAAGAAGGCGGTTGCATGGAATGTTCATATTCATACCAATTGTTTACACAGTCATCCAGATCAGCGCAGAATATCGGAAATCGAGGCAGTTTCTCGAGATATTTACTTTTCAATATCAGCGAAATCATCTGAAGATCGTTAGGTAAAAAACGTAGAACAGTACTTTAGAAACAAACAACCTTTTTTTCTTCATGTCAAAAAATGTGAAGATCTTTCCAGAACCTGAAGACGAAACCGCCGAAACGTCAGTTTATATGAAAATTCTGTCATAATAATCTCGTATTTTGGTCTATTCAGAAAAACTGCGAACTAATGAAACAATGGCGAGCTTGATAGAGCCGACCTTGGGATTTACTAAGAACAACTTACAAGAAAGAGTAGTAGCAAAGCGGTGGCCTAGATAGTGAAGGAGTAAGTACGGCTTGACTCTTTTCTATCAATGAAACTTAGGTTCAACTCCCCGTGGAGTCACATCACTCCATAAATTCAAATGTATGAATAAGCCTCTCACTTTTGTATCTACGAAACGTAAAATCTAAGTTCAGGAAGTCAGACGTCGCAACATCATACGGGCACATTGGAAGGAATATTTCGAGCGATTTTCTTATGAGAAAATTGAAGAATAGAATTAAGTTGGAAGACACACTTCTGAGGTGCTTTCTAAGATATCGATTGAAACCAACGTTTCTGGACTTCTCTCGTGAGCACGATAAAGGTAGGAGCAATTTCAAAAATTAATTAATTCAGTGTAACCTACATCAATGAAATTTTCTTCTTGTACTGTCGGTTGTACCTTCTCACCGTTAGAAAAAGACTTCTAGACTCTTTGCAATGTAGAACTCTAACCACAAGATGGAGGGACAACACAAACAGAATTTTTCGCTTCGAGTGTTTTCTTAAGACCACTGCTCAAATTTCAATATGCCTGATATTCATTATTTGAGCCACGCATGTCAGTGGTCTATCAATGAGGGCTGACTTATAGAGCCCGTTACAAGTGTTTCGATCTTGCGATCTTGTCAGTCGGGCAGTTACCCTTTCTCGTCTTTTGCTAATCTCTGTGGGTGCTCCAGTCCCCACACTGAGAGTATACCAGCCAAGAGCAATTGAGTGTACAACACTCTATGTTCGGTGAAATTTTCACTGGACATAGAGTGTAAAACGTTTGTCGTCGCTAGCTCTTAGTGAGAAACACTGACTTGGTAGATCGGTACGCCACTGTAAATTCTGGTAAAGGCCCCATATGCATTCAATCACCTCAAACAATGCTAGATGAAGACGATTCTATAGCGCATTCTCTAGGAATTAATCAACGCGGAGAGGTTTAATCTATCTTTTACATGTGAAAATTTGAATTCTCTTATCAGGAACTGTACGCAAGTGAATGCTTTGTGTAGAGAAATAACAAATTAAATAAGTGAGTAGATACACAAAAATAGATTGACATAGGTAAAATAAAGATCAAAAATCAAAAAAAAAAATCACAATGAAGTCTTTCTTGCCATCTCAGTTTTTGCTGCTCTAACACTATACCATCAACTTATTTCTTCCGTCTACACGAAATGAGAAGACGTCCGAAAGTCGCTATGTGGGCTCCACTATACACAGAGCTTCAAGGAACAAAATAAACAAATGCACATACCTTATTTAATGGAGTGAACATATGCAAATCATAAAAGGAATTTTCGTTATAAAAGAATAGTTCAGCCAACATTTTTGTACGAAAATTCCTATAGCACTGAAGTAGAGAGGCAGATATCCCTAAAACTACATTATACAGAGAAATATTATATAAGGAACTAACACGCATGCTCAATTTGCGAACCATATTGAGTTGAACACAAAATTTTCGACCCCAGACAGGACTTGAATCCGTGTCTCACCCATGCCAGTGACGCATACTACCACTACACCACCAGAGCCAACGCTTAACTACCACTTTCTTCGACTCGTTATTAGGGTTGCTTGCTAAAAACTTCGATGATTCATATCGAAGAAAGAGTGGTGAGCAAAGCGGTGGCATCGGCGGTGTAGAAACTCGAAAGCTTTGCGCATCATTCAACATTCTTGAACATGTATCTACAACACCATGACACTTCTAAAAAGCAGTAAAATAAAAATTCTCATGAACTTCAAAGCAATAGAAACGAACCAGGAGATTCTGAGCAAAGTCGGATAAGCTGGTTATAGTTAAGGGATAGACGTGAACTCAAATTAACAGCCATAACCTCCAGTTCCTTGTACGGATCCTCGGCCAATTTCAAACGAGATTTCAACGACTCCATTTCTGCTTCTATATCACGGCGATCTACAAGGATATCATGAGGAGCTTCATAATCGTAGACAGCAGATCGCAGATAGATAGCAGAAGATCGCCAATGATAGCAGTTGACCCCTTGGAGACAGCGTGTACAGTGTAGTGCGCAGGCTTATCAGCAGGCCTCTATTATTAGAGTCTTACTCGATATTTCACGTCAATTCCTTAATTCTTGGAAATCGTGCTGCGTTTTGCCGTCCCCAAAGGGCTACGTTTCAATATACCCAGTGGTGTAGAGTGCTGTGCAAAAACGTTTGCGTTAGCCAGGATTTGAACCCAGATCTCACTTTCCGGGAACGTATGCTAAACGTTGCACCACCAGCGCTTTTGCATAGCACACTACACCACTGGGCATATTGTAACATCATAACACCGCAAGTGGCGGTCAAATAAAATCATTTCTGATTGTTTAGTTTCAATCAAAGACATACCGAATCGCACAGACGTCACCATCTTCTCGACGTTCCTTACGACAAAACGTTCTATAGAATCGATTGCTTGCATAAGGATATATGCGGTTGATAGATGAATTTGCCTCGACTTCGCAATATCATCAGCCTAAACGCACCACCCAATAGGCTTAATGATCATTAATTAGGAAAAATCGGGGAAATCAGGAAAAAAACCGACTTCATCGGGTGGATGTCTCTTCCTGCGCGGCAGAACCGATACCAATGATGCATAAACAGATAGAGTCAGAGCGGCGTACGTGGAATGCTCGAAAAATATCTGACGTGAAGCGGCTGTAAGTCGATACGGACAGATGGAAATCTCAGTGGTGCGTCTACTTGCTAACTCAAATGAATCGAAGTTCGGTGGACGATGACGATCCATGCACCTGAAATAATGATCATATTACTGAGGTGCTCAATGAGCAAATTCTTTTGAACCTTTCGGGACCGTCGACTCACGGCATCTGCATCTCTAACTGGCAATACCGGACGGTCTGCTCCACGTGCCCTACATCTCTAATTCCATGCGTACCACTTTTATATGCAACACTCTGGGGGTTGGAGATCCAGGGAACGGAACGCCCAGATTCTCCAGTTCGAGATAAGAGGCCGTGGGTCTACGGTCCCGAAAAGGTTGATACAGTGAATCCTAGCACCTCTTGCACTTAATTGATTTTCTCGTATTCAACGTCCACATAGGTCTTGTGTTTCTTCGATCGCTGCTCGAGGATTTTGTTCTGTTTATAGAGATCTTGGAATGATGATCGAGACAGTCATTCTTGCAAATGGGGACGTCGAATTTATTGGATGTAAGGAGGTGTTGGGGGAAGATATTGAACTAGGGCATTTCTTACCAACTCATTTTTTGATACATCACGTCACTATGCACTACGCTACTCCACCTCTTCGCTCAATAATTTGCTCACAAAGAAAAAAGTAGACTTCCAAGATAGTATTACCACCAAAAACCACTGCAATTGTAGGGAAAATACTAATCAGAAGGAGCGCGTGTGACGCAATAGTTAGAGCTGCTCTGCAAAGAACACGCGTTCGATGGCTCAATCGCACACCCCGGTCTTACCAAGTCTTCCACCTGGACGGGGTCGATGAGGTGGAACCAGATTTATCTGAGAGGATGGCAGCAGTGACTTGATACACCGATAGGCCACTGTGGGTCATTAAGGCCAGATGTGCATTCAATCACCTTGAAAGATGTTTGATCGAGCGAAAGGCGCATCATTCAGAAACAGATCACCGCCGCGAGTTTAGTCCTTTGTCCTACATGGCATTCGGAGAATAGCTAAGGTATTGCCCTGGTGATGCCGGAATCAAAGGAGAGTCGGATTTTGATCTTTCAAGGACCACATAGTCCGTTTCGTACCAGTCCACGTGACGTCAAATCTCACTAAGCTACTGTGATGGCGGCGTCGAGTCTCGTGAGAAGGCAGGTAAACAGCGATACATGCATGCACAGATATGCAGATAATGGTTGGCCGCGACTGCCGCGCAAGCGACGGTGCGACGCCGCCTGCCTATCAACGGTGGTCCTCAAAGTGTTAAAAGAAGGTTAATTGAGATTCAAGAACCAAAAGAAAACAAAGAGTGATCGCGACTGACCATAACTCAACATCGAGAACAAAGCAGTACTCTATTTCGAGATCGGCACGAGCATCAAGTCGTAAGGTAATAATAAATGTATCTCCTGTAAATAGCGTTGCTAAAGTTTCTACGTATGTAAACACCCTCTTTACTCATCAATGTCTTGCAGTTCAAGAACTAAAGAATTACGACATATCGATAGGATTTTGGTGAACAAGTTGACAAGATCCGCACTAATTACGATTCCTAAATAAGTCTAAAAGTCAGAGAAATAAAATTCACAGGTATGGAATGGCTCACCGACTGTCAATATCTCATCTACATAAGTAATTTCAACGGTTTTCGATATACCAGCGCCATGACGAACAGACGGCGGAAGTATAAATGACGACGAGTGACTACTAGTACTTGTCGACTCGGCGCATTGAATATCGACAGAAGTGAATTGTGAAGTGGATTTTGGAATGAGACGGATCTGAAAACATACCAATTATTAATCTGAAATAATTGGTTGTGTGAAGAGCTCGCAACGCTCTAGCTTCTCAACGATTTCTGCCATGAAATTGCATGATTTTGGTATCGTTCAATTGCGCATTTCCTTGCAAATATTTTGGTATACAACTTGCCTATATTTACTTCAAGATGGAGCTGTTTTCTTGGGAACAGAATCTCTTGCTACTCATGCACAAATGGAGCGTAGGGGAAAATGTCAGGGGAAGCGGCGCGCAAAATTAATGGAGCTTCCCGTAGATTGGCCCGAGCGCGGCTTATCCTTCAGGCCATTCTCTAGGTTTGAGCTTTGCGAACCACTTCCTAGCCGTCATTTCTGTAATCGCATCATCGCTCTAAGCTCTACTAATCCAAAACTTTGGTATCAAAACATAAGGAATGACTTAAGCACTGCCTCATTAGCATTTCCCCCTACACGCTAATCGTAGGTGAGTAGAAGTGAATTTGTCCCTAAGAAGGCTCCATCTCAAAGCAAGTATAAGCAAGTTACATACCGTAATGGTCAAAAAATTATGAGCAATTGAAAGCCATAAAGCCATGCAATTTTAATCACTTCTAGTTAATAAATTTGGTGTCTACTGCTTTGGTACCAAAACATATGGAACGACCCAATAAATTTAAAGACACCATTCGAGATTGGATCACCACACACTGACTTTATATACGAGCCACTCCTAGAACTGTCCTTTTTATGATAAATAGAGAACATTTGGAAATATGGATAAACATGTTTTGAAAATACTCCATTTTTACTACTTTATTTGACCCGTATCCCAGTTTTTCTTCCACTGTGCTCATTTCAGTACTATTGGCGTTGGACTCGGCTCCTCGACTGCTTCAGGAGTTCAACTCCTTCACGAACGTCGAAACATACTGATTGAGCCTATCTCTGCGATGTCGAGGATAGCCAGGCCGGCGCCTTCCGTAGGGCGTTCGTTATTGATCGCCGAAGAGTGCCAGGGGGCTGGTTTAGCCCGTGTGCGCGGCGCGGCGTGCATCACAAGTTCGTTATGCAGAAATAGATAGATAATAAACAAGTAAACTTGGAAAGTAGAAAAACAAACAGTAAACTGGCAAATAGATCAATAGTAAGTGGCAAGACAATAGTGTAAATAGGTAGGCTTATATATGAAAAAACATATTTCCCATGCCGAGCTTCAGTGAGAGTCGATACTTTAATTACAACCAAAATACTTACTTATTTATACTTATTTAAATATACTTATTTATTATTTATACTTATTTACTTTACTTTACTAGTCATGGAGAAAAAACAGCACGTCATTTCTTTTTTGTTTTTCATTTGAACTAGGAAAAATTCATGTCCAGGCGCTCAAAACGTCCATTTTTAATCAGAAATGGCTTTTTTTTTATCGAAATAAGCAGGTTAATTGGCTGTCTGTGTAGCTTATGGACGTACCTGATAGTAGCCCCTTGCTGTGAGATCAACATTGCGTAGCTCGTCAAGAATCACATGGACACTGAATACAGGATGAAGCTCGACCACACCCATCGCTCTCCTCGATGACGTGGAGATCAGCGAGCGACGAATGGA
Organism: Parelaphostrongylus tenuis; assembly: GCA_019055375.1. NCBI lineage: Eukaryota > Metazoa > Nematoda > Chromadorea > Rhabditida > Metastrongylidae > Parelaphostrongylus > Parelaphostrongylus tenuis. The sequence continues at coordinate 157,173 of JAHQIW010000750.1, read as the reverse complement.
AGACCCGGTAATGGCGGAGGACTCCGATGGAATGCAGGGATCACCCGAACGATCACGACGTCCGGAACATCTCCGGAAGATCCGTCGTCGAAGATGGCGAGAGGCGGTGGTGTGGTGGATGCGCCCCGATCCACACGACCGACCCGCCGCAGCTCGCACCTCCAGCGACTCTCCGGTTATGCATCAACACCACCGCCCCTGGACGGGGATTCCAATTGAATGGGTGCCTCCGTGTATAGAGTAGACGAGATTTTTTTGACCACACGGTGAACGTTGACTGGGCGGGTTCACCCACGTGAATAGAAGAGGCAGGGTTTCCTGCCTTGACGGGTTTTCTTGACTGGACTGGTCCCACTCCCGTATAGAAACAGACAGGGTTTTCTGACTAGATGGGTCTTCTGGACTGAACGGGTCGATCGCCGTGAAGAAAGCCGAAGGGGATTTTTGAGCACACGGGTCTTCTTGACTGGACTGGTCCGCCGCCGTATGCAAAGTCGACGGGAATTTTTGACCAGGCTGATTTTCTTTTTTGAATGCATTCAACTTCGCATAGAAAACGGACAAGGATCTATGAGTAGACGGGTTTTCTTGACTGGATGGGTCCGGCGACATGTATAGACGGGGCTTTTTGATTAGGCGGTTTTCTGATTTGAACGGGTCCACTGCCGCACATGAAAAAGACGAGGCTTTGTGGCCAAAACGGATTATTTTACCGGATGGGTCCATCGCGGTATGAAAAACAGACGGGGATTACTGAATGGGTTGAGTGCACGGTTTTGCTTGACCCAAGGCGGATTGCAGCACCTCATTCTGTTGATTCGCTCCCTTCATTGGTCCTGTATTCCATGAAGGTGTTCCGAATTACGTGTGGGTTCAGTTACTGCTTGATAATCTCCGTTTATTTCCCTCATGAATATCAGCACGTGTGGCTCGACGCTTATCGATGCGTCGTGTCAGGGTAGATGGTTCGAACCCGCGCCCAAAGTTCGCCATCCCTTCCATCCCTCCGGCGTGAGAGGGGTTGGTACCAGTCTTGTCTGGGAACTTAACGGACTAGGTATATCCGTAGGCACGTGAGTCACTGGAAAGGCCAGATGTGCCTTCAGTCCTCTCAAACGATGGTTCATGAAGTCGAGTGCATAGTGTATCCCTTGGGGAATGATCAGCTTCCTTGTCCTTTCATCGAATGTTGTTCAATACCGACCGAGTAGATTCTCCCTAATCAGTCCTGCGATGGCCATGATGGCTGGGCGTTCCCAATTGTTCATTACACAGGCCTCTTCAGCCTTTGCGATTCAGATGGAAATGCGACGCGAATTTCACGACCCTGGAAGGATAGGAGGCTTCACTGGCATGTGAGCGATTCGGATCATATTGACCGGCATTCTCATGAACCATCCCGGAAGAGTATCATGGTGATCCTTATAGTATCATTGATCCTACGACTGCCTTCTTCACATTGGAAGCCTCGAAAACTTTAATTCCGTCTTTAGTTCGAAGTATTTTATGTGAGGAAGGAGGAGCGTGAGGTGGTCAGTGATGCAAGCCCTCCGAAAGCAGGATGCGATGTTCGATTGTAAGGAGGTTCGACTCGAGCGGCATTCAACGAAACTGATAAAGAACACGAAGTTCTCAAGTAGCACGCGAAGCAACACGAATATTCGAAGACCTCTGGGACGATGAATTCGAGGAAAGGAGTCGAATGCAAAAGAACACTGGGATTTTGTAGATGTGATCATAGGTAATGTAATATGATTACTAAAATTGCAATTCTTTATACAGGTCATATAGGCCTCCTGGGCCCCTAGGGGGGCTAGCCGCTCTTCCACTGTATATGCATTGAACAACCTCTTACAATGCTTGATGAGATCGAATGCATAGTTCAGTCCGCATTATTCCGCAGAGATTGCACAACGTCGATGTGTTTTGTTTTTTTATTAGAACATTCAAATCCAGAAGAGTTCGAGGCTTCGATGCCATGCGCTCAACTAATTTCAGAGCCATTTTCGCATTAATCTATAGGGATAAATTTTACCTAAGGTAGATTCACCCCAAGTATGCCATTCAGAAAGAAAGCATTTTGAGTCTCGTCTCCCTTCCCTCCATTCGTCGGTACTTGTTCATTATGAGGCGACGATAAGAGAAACCGACCTCATTTGCTGGACAGGAACTACTGATAGTCCAAAGAGAGAGCTCTGTCCGCCGAGAAATATGTGCGTCTGCAAAGCAAAGAACCTACTTCTGTAGCAACGTCAAAAAAAGACTTTTTTGCAAACTGGCGACGTGTGGCTGTAGCCTGAAGTCTTAGCTTTCGAATGGTTCCTAACAATCCCATAAAAGGTTCCTGTCCAGCTAATGAAGTCGGTTTTCATTTGTCGCCTATAGCGGACAAGTATCCGTTCGTTTTCTAGACGAGAACATATCGGCAGATGTAATTGTGAGGTATCTCACTAATCACCAGATATGCTTATCACTGAATTGCCGGATATGCAGTTTTTGATCAGTTAATGAACTAGCCTCAAAAATCCCCCACAGGATTTGTTACCTCGTTGAAAGTTCTAATTTCAAGCTTCAGCCGAATCCATAAAGCAACAAGTTGTAACGAAGAGATGGAGAAACTAGAGTATGGCTTTTTCAGTATCTCAACAAGAGCCACGTTCGTCTGGAATTCAACTGTATGAGCGAGTACAGAAGATAGGCCGTCAGCCGACAGTCGAACCTTAACCCAACCGCTTTCATGAATGGAGATCACCTCTCACGTCATGTAAACATGCGTCCTTGGACATCTGATCAAATGTCCTTTGCTTTCAGTGACACTTTTATAAGTATTAACGCTCGTTCACGTCCTCGCAAGAACTGTATCCCTTTGATGATTAACAAAATATGTGTTAAGTTGATGGCAATTGATCGACTTAGCGTCTGTAACAGCTCGACATATTTCTACAATCGTCGTAGAATTTTTTTTCCTCAATGCAGTCCGGGCTAGAACATTCGTGGGCAACATAGCAGCCAGACTTTTCTTCAAAGCTAACTTATTCCAAAAATTTTTTTATAAACTTTGTTGAATCTGAGCGATTTTCTCCTTTACTATCCCAAATGTTTCAATTTGCGGTTCTTCTCTGTTTGATAGCACAGATATTCAAGCCTATCCCCTGCGCTGAATGAGAAGTTTCATAAGGAGTGTTAGTGACCATTTGAAAGCTTAAATCTCAAGCTGGTGCTATGTGTGGCCGGTTTTTGGATAGATCTTTTTACAGCGCTGGAAAATTCAAAGCAAAATTATGTTTCATATGGGCCGCGCAATTCGACCCTTACTTCGGTGAAAGCACGAAAAGAGCAGGAATGTGATGAGAAAACATTCTAGTATAAGAGTCAGAGGTTTAACCTGGAGTTTCTTCCAAAGTGGAGATACAATTCCTAACCAAATACTCCTCACTTAGGCGCCTTCGATCGACTTTCGCGTCGACCCGCCTCTCTCCCCTGTCTCCTGACCTTCACCCGACCGCTCGTGAATTGGCCAAAAAACACTTGCCCGCACATGTGAATCAATCTTATTTTCCTTGCTGCGTTGCAGAAAAATGTTCTTTTCAGGATTTAAGCGAAGCGTTGAAATCAGTAAAGTTGAAGCTAGTAAACGATTACTAGCAATCTAAGGAAAGAGCTCTGTAGTACGACAAATATGTGCGTGTGAAATATAATTTTATTTTGAATTTTTAGCGTTATAAGAGGGTCTTTTTAGAATAAGGGCCACGTACAGCGCTAGCTTGAGATTTAAGCTTCCGAACGATTCTCAATACTATGAAAACTTCTTGCCCAACGTAGGGAATAGGCTTGAAAATCTGTGCTACAAAACGGAGAAGTACCACTTCAGTTCTCATACAAAACCACCCTAATGTAGAAGTTTAAAATTTTTTTAGTTATTGTTCCTTCGTTCATTCTCAGTCGCAATGATGAGTCAAAGCCAAGAATCATTGTTTCGTACCGTGGGCGGTTGCATGCCTGAAATAATTCAGCCTTTTTACGCTGAACTAGCATATTCCATCCAAGGTGATCTTTGATCCTTACAATTGAAATTCACTAGAATATCAGGTCTCTAGTAATTCAAGAGAAGATTTTTAAGTTTAGCTCGATGAGATTTCGTTTTTTCCGTAACTCCTTTTCTCAAAAGTTTGACGATTTGATTTTCAAATGAAGTTGAAGTTTGGACAACACATGAAAGAAGTCTATAGGCATGTGAAGTTTCCAACTCGTATACTTTGGTTAGCGGGAAATTATAGGGGATTGTCGACAGATTGTCTCTGATTTTGCAAGACGGCTCGGTGAATTCCTCGGGTTCCTCTAGATCTTCATAGAACGCATTGAGGTTTGTGTCGTCAGTTTTTGATGTTAATGAGGTGCACCTGAAGATGCTAATTTCCTCTAGCACCATCGCAAATTGTTGTTGACACTCTTACTTCCTAAGTTCTTCCAGAGTTAAGAAGATCTTGCAAAAAATAAACCACTCCAGAGCTTTCTTTTGCTTTTTCGCAGTGACGTGATCTTCCAAATGCACCTAAGGGAATTGAGCGGTAAGCAAAAATTCGACTTCCACTGGGAATTGGACCCTCGTTCCACCCAAACGACGAGCGCGTGTTACCACTACGCCACCAAGGCCACCGTTTTGTCACCTCCATTCTTCGACATACTCCTAAGGTAGCTATGAGCAACAAACTTTGAACAAGCATGACTGAGTAAGCACATATCGCATTGAACCTAATTAAGCTAATAGCCGCTTTTGGTAGTGTAATGATGTTCCAAATATACACCTAAGTAAACTGAGTGGTAAGCGTTAGAGGGGATATCGAACAAATGAGTGGTGGCAAATCGGTGGCCTCGGTGGTGTAGTGGTACTGTGCGCTCCCAGTATGGGTGAAACGCGGGTTCGAGCTTCTCCTACTAAACCTTTCGCCCATGTGTAAGGGATCGATCAGGATGGTCTCCAACTATTAATGATGGACAGTAGAACACAAAACGGCTCTGAAGAAGGCAAAACCGCCGAAACATCATCCATTATTATTGTTCCGGAAAAATTGTCTCGTTAACAAACCGGTGTCCGCCCGACAACAAAAATATGGATTTATTTGCTCAGTACCGCGGTTGATCGATAGTCGGCCTGCGGAATTGCTTCAAAGAGTAAACTATGACTATTTAAGGGCCGTCCGGTTCCACGCATTCAAGCGCCTCAAATAGAAAATGCGAATTTCACGTGTTGTCCGACTCCCTTGCCACCAACTCTACCCATCAAATGACTGGGAGAGAGCACGGGGACGGTCCCTTCAAGATGGCCTTGCGGGAATCGGTCATAGGTCGACATCAAGAAGCTCCAAGAGTCCAGTAGACTCCTCAGAGCCGGTGGACAAATTATTTATGCTCAGGTAATCATTTTTGAGCCACGCATGTCAGTGGTCGTCAAAGAGGACTGACTGATAGAGCCCCATACACGTGTCTCGATCTTGCAATCTCGTCAGTCGGGCAGTTACTTTCTCGTCCTTTGCCAATCCTGTGTGCGTGCATCCACTCCCCACACAAAGAGTTAGCGACGACGAACGTTCTACACTCTATGTCCACTGAAATATCCTATAAGCCAGCCCTCTTTGACAGACCACCGACATGCGTGGCTCAAAAATGATTACCAGGCATACTGAAATTTGAGCTTTGGTCTCAAGAAAACACTCGAAACGAAAGTTATAATATATATACGCTCAGTTTTCCTTCCTCACTTTAGTGATCCGTTTTCACAACGTTTATTCACTGTACGGATCCCGGTGCTTCTAGCGTGCAACGTTTTTTCGTCTTCCTCTTGAACGTCGTAGAATAGTGGTTGAGAGAGTCTCCTTGCAATCTCGAGGATAGCCAGGCTGCGGCGTTCCATAGGGTGTTCGCAGTCGAGTGCTACAAAGTGTTGGGGGTGGGGTTTGGCCTGGACGCGCTGCGGCGAGCATCACAACCATTCGGCCATGGCACCCTCTATTTTGACTGATTATAGCTAAGATTGGTGAAGTATCTATGAGGCACACAAGGTACGAAACAAAGAGGCCGATGTTGCACGTTCTTTGAGGCACACGTCGACCCACCGGAGATCCAGCATGCGAAAAAAAGGCCACTCATCGCCCATATGGGGCGTCGGTGCGGCCCGTCTCCCATAGTAACTGCCGGACCGTAGACGAACAAAAATGGCTCCGACAGAGACGAATCCGCCATAACGTCAGCCACTGGTATTTTGCTCTATTGCACTGAATAAACCCTACTGTTAACAACTTCGTGTCCGCTAATCAAGATTTAGGGAAATATTTTCTCAATGCCGAGGAGTGGCTCCTAAGAATTGCCCCGAAACGCCCAAAAAGTCGATCGTGAATGTACCCAATATACGCGTCAGAGCGGGTGTGTGGTCTTCATAGGGTATCGATCAAGTAGATAAGATGCTGAGCGAGAATAGGGATGTAGCTCGATCTCCGCGCAGACGCGGGCCCACATGGGCTCATGGCGCCCCTATGGGCCTATGTGGGGACATCCAGCCAGAGGCAGGCACGTAAGGATAGGATCTTCCCGCGTACTCAACAACATTGAACGTGCGCGGAGCCACCGCTTCTCCAGGTTTCGTCAATAAAATGACTAACGCCCTGGAATATTCCCGAAAGGTGCGCTATATTAGCTCAACGACACACCACTCGACAACGAATAGGGTGCCCGGGTCCTATTGGGCTAGCGGATAACTCGTCCTCGAGCGCGTCAATTACATCATGTGCCCAATTCAGCAACTGCTCCGCCCTGTTTCCCGTGAGTTCGACGGTGCCCTGGCCAAATGTAAACAACGGTGACGAGGCGCTGTTGCCTCGATCATTCCGCCTCCTCCTTTCCTCCATTCCTCCATTCCTCCATTCCTCCATTCCTTCATTCCTCCATTCCTCCATTCCTCCATTCCTCCATTCCTCCACTCCTCTCTTTCTTCTTCTCTTTCCACTCCCTCTTTTTTCTTTCTTTTCGTATTCGCGGCTTCCATTGAAGCGCCTTACAACTGTTGAAACATCAATGGATGATCGTACTGATTTGAGGGATTACGGTTAGATTGTTATCCTCAATTTTTTCTGATAATTCTGAATTTTCTTTTCAGATAGCGCATCTACTGGCGGCTGTTCACTGCTGATGTGATGATTGATTCGAATAATGGGACGACGACAAAGTTGAGGAAGAAACTCGTGAAACATCTGATTTTGGACACTGGAGGTGTAATAGCGAACATAAATCTTCATGTGAGTGTAATTACTCAAAATTATTTTTTACCAAGGAGAATCCGCATCAGAGCGGGTAGATCACGTAGGCTGATCGATTTTGATGTTGTTTCTGCCACCTGGTTAGAACCACATCAACCGTTTCGGTAGAGTGGAGCCACCTCCCTCTCCATCTCTAACCTCCAGCGTGACGACGCACTGCATGTACTGTTGTGTTGTTTCAGTTGTATTATTGGTGTTAATTTTCCTATGCCACCTCATATGTGAACATATTATATTTTTTATAAGTAGGGAGATGAGCGCATGTGGCGCAGTGGTTAGACGTGCTGTGCGTCGCTCACGAGATCAATGGTTCGATCTCGCGCTCATGACTCACCAAGCCATCCATCCCTCCGGGGTCGGTAATTTGGTACCAGACAGGTCTCAGACATGTCTGTGGGGATAAGCAGCGCTGACTCGGTTCAGCGGAACGCCACCGCGAGTCATTATAAAGGCCAGATATGCATTCAATCACCTCAAATAAAGTTAAAAGTTGAACTCGAATGCATGGCGCATCCCTTAGGGAGCATTATCCTTTTTCCTATAAGTAGGGAAATAACAACGTTAATATAACTGGAATAACACAATAATGCATTCAGTGCGTCCGCACGCTGGGGTTAGAGATGTAAAGGAGGTGGGTACACGATCCCAAAAGGGTAAAGAATTTTCTCTTCCTACTATGCGCGTCCCAGTACTACTAGCAGCCGATTGCTCTCCCTCATTTGCTTGAGGATTTCATCGTAAATCATTGAAGCACGTGTCTTTACAATCTCGAGGATAGCCAGGTTTGGACATTCTATGTCCGTTCGCTATTGATTCTCAGAAGCGTTAGGGGCGGGGGGGACTGGCCACTCGCCGAACGTCACCAGCCACTCGCCGCAAGCCCCTTGTTTTGACCTTATTTGGATTTCTTTGATCCTAAATTGATCAGTATTAGTGGATGATTCAGGAAATAGCAGAAAATTATTACGCTCCACATGAAGTTGTTGACGAGCTACGTTCCCTTCGTGCGAAGGTGACCTTCGATACATTGCCTTTTGAGGTGATTCTGAGGGAACCGTCATCTGATGCTATAAGAAGAGGTTTGACTTTTCCTCCTTTTTTTTGTTTTCAATCTAATCGTCAGTTCAGATTTCATGAATCACTTCGTTCTGACTACTAAAATTTAGTTGTGGAGAAATCAAAAGCAACGGGTGACTATACATCGCTCTCCGTAACCGATATCAAGGTGATCGCGTTGACCTACGATATCCATGACGAGTTCTGCCGGAATCCTGATGATATCATTGTGGGAGTCTCTTCTACTTATCAGTCGTCTTCAAGGATTTAGTATTACGTTGTACATACTCTATTTAGGAATCGTTTGAAGCAAAAGCTTCTCTTCAAAGTGATGTGGGTGTCCCCGAACCGATTTCCGATAGTAGATCGGTCGAGAAGTGCACCCGTGCTGATTCTGATGATGCAGATGGCCACGCTGACTCCGTAGACATCAGGCTCGAAAAAGTGATACCTGAAGGTTTCTGTGAAGATGTAAGTGTGATTTGAAACATCAGCATCGATAAAAAACTTGATCCATTGGTCAATATTAAAGGGTAATAGTGATGATGAAGACGGCTGGATAACAGAGGATAATCTCAGTCAAGCTCTCAAGAAAATCGGCGCTCTAGAGGTGTGATATTTTTTTATGTCTTTAGGATTACTTGGTTTTCATTCATGTTTTAGGACTTTTGAGGTATTTATGAAATTTTTTTACTAGGTGGATGAAGGCGTCGTTGTAGGATGCTTGACGACTGATTTTGCTGTACAAAACGTGCTTCTCAAAATGCATCTGGGTTTAGTCTCCTTAAATGGTTATCGGATTAAACAGCTGAGATCATTTGTACTACGTTGTCGTGCATGCTTCAACATTACCCCGATAATCACGAAGGAGTTCTGTCCCGCATGTGGTCACAAAATGTTGCATAAAGTTAGTTCCAGTATTGATTTTGCTCTTTATCTTGTCAAGTAGACTTCTATACTCATGTTTCAGTGTGCTGTGTCTGTAGACGAGAACGGTGAGCAAGTTTTACATATTAATTGGCAAAGACTTGCTGTCAAACGTGGTCTGAAACACTCGTTGGCGGCTCCGAAAGGTGGAAAACATGCTGTAAGTTTTTATTCTTGCTTTTTTGCTGTGTGATATTGATGCCGAATTTCTATCTGTTGTCACAGGAATATTTGGAATTCTCTTTGATTTCTTATTGTATTCCACTGTAGAGGGTCAGGATGGAAGCAATTTGAGTGAACTGCTATAGAGTTTTTTTACACGACCTGTCATCGCACTATATTGTACGAAAGTCAGCAAAATTCTCTCATTGTGTTTGTTTCCTTTGCCTCATCCTCCACCAAGGTCTTCGAACATTTTGCGTGTTGTTTCGACTGAGAGGATTTTGTCTTCTTCATAAAAAACGTAGAATGGTGATCGAGGTGACTCACCTCGCGATCTTGGAAATGACCGAGCTAAGGCGTTTGGCGGTTACAGAGGAGTTGAGGAAGGTGTAGAAGCAGTATCCTTCCTAATGGTAACCTACATCACCAACTATTCAGTCTTTTCTTCCTTCCTTCTCCTCTTCTCCCTTAGGTTTTATAATACACATAGACGTTTTGATCGAAGTTCACTGTTTTCTACGACTTGGGTTACTTGATTAAAGGGAACCACAGCTTCATCATAGTTAGGAAGGTAGTCCTATGAAAGTGTGGAACAAATTTGCTCATTGTAGATTATCGATTGATTACGATTAGTGACTGAACTATACGGAAATTTCGCTGTTGATTGTTACCATAATTAAATTTAATTTTCCAGACTTTCCAAGCCCACTATCGAACATCTCGGCATTGTTTAGTAGTCTACAACTTTTTCTCCAGAAGCCAAAAAACGATGTTGTAACAGAGTTCGTTTGACTAATTGACGTTGGACGGATTTCGTCTTCTTTTGACCTTCTGGAATGATTAGGTTGTCTGTAACTCATTCAGCCATACACCTCCATAGCATCAAAGGAAAAATCACGAGACCTGAATTCAGGAGAAGAACAGAAAGTGAAAAAAATCATTTTAGACGAAACTTTTTTTCTCATTCTAGATTTTTATGTCGAACCAACACAAGTAATTGGCTGACTATGTTGTGAACACCTGATCCCTCCAGTTTTTTGAAAAAAAAAGCGTTCACCGAAGCCATCTGCGGCGATAAATTTTTTACGATGTTTGGATGTGACAACTTTGAAGCACTGTATAATGTGTGTCACCATTTGTAATCACATGAAATCCGCTTTAGAGCACTCTAATTGTTTAGCTTTCGAAATTTTCTCGCCATCTATCATTACCGAATTCATTTGACACTAATTGCTCATCATCAATTCAAGTGCAATCGAGGATTGGTGATCTCATGAAGAGGGATTGCTCTAAAAGAATAGACGTTCTTGAAAAGAATTTCAAGAATTGAGCCATGCTGTCTTTTAGAAAAATGCTGTGATTCACTGAACCGAGATCGCCATTGAAACAAAAATTATTCTAGAGAACATGTAGGTTTTTTGTTTCAGGTCAACGAGAAGTTGTTTCAAGATCAACCGATGCCTCAAAATCGCATGGCCACCATACGTTCGGATCCTTTTGCTGAAAGTCCTTTCCCCATGCATGATGTTACTTCGAGGTTGGCTATTGTCCCTTCGAACTCACTCTTCACATGTTTCTGAATTTCTTATAGTGTTTTTGATAGTGTTTTACACCTAGGTCGGCTATGCTAGGTATCCGGAGTCTGAATAGCAGGCAGAAACGTAGGAGGAATCCAAACGAACCAGTCAGCAGGAGACGAAAGTGATTAATCTTCTGAGTGTTGTCAAATCACTATGGTTCGATTCCAAATGACGAAGTTATGACTTCATTGTTGTTGTTGTTGCGAAGATTGTTTGACATACGTCGGTTATAAAATGTTTTTGATGGAATAAATTGTTAAAAGAAGTATTTCCGTGTTATTCTGGATGCTCCCGTGGTCGCTCTATGCCACTGAATATTTTATTTACCTAGATTTTCGTATGTTCATACACAGTGTAACAAATACGTTTTTCTAGGTTTGCGATGTCTACTGTATATTATTGCCATCAGTGCCGAAATAACGTCCCGCTCAGAAATACGGTGGGTTTGGATAGTAGTTCGATCTATTCGAGTTTTTATTTCTACAATTGTTTCTAGCAGTGTTATGATATCATGAATGAACATCTAAAAGCATAAGTAGTATGCAAAACATTCGGCGTCAAACGGGTGTTGATCCCTCGTTTCCCCAATGCCAGAGGTTCGTGTTACCCTTACACCACGACGACCATCACTTTCTTCGGTATAAACACTTGTCGCTGTCAATAACTATCTCGAAGAGCTGATAGCTTTATTGGGTTTCATGCCGATATGGGCTTACTCGACCTGACCCGTCGAAGTTTGATTGCTGACAGCTACGATTGTCTGTCGAAGAAATAGTGGTATAAGGCTGCGGCCCCTATAGTGTAGTGGTAGCATGCGCCCCTGGTTTGGGTAAAGTGTGGGTTCAATACCCGCTTAGGGTCAAGTGTTTTGCATGCCGCTTAATACTTTTAGGAGTGATTTGATATTAAAATAGCATCGTTCTTCCAATCAGCATGGATATCTTGTGAAGTTTCAGGACATGATATGCGGTGTATGTGGCGGTGAATTTCTCGAGCAAATCACTGTGCCTCCTCCTAGTCGGATGGCTCCTCCACCGCATCACCTACAGCATCAGCATGCTCCTCCCAATAGGGTACACTTTCATCGTCATCATCATCATCACCCTATTTCACCACAACATGTTCATGTACATTTACAACAAGGGTCAAGTCAGAATCCACCAGAGGTCTGAGTTCTTTTGACTTATTCAAGAAGAGAGATTGCACTGAACTTTTTTGCGGACGATTTGAATCTGCATATATCAACTGACTTGACAACATTATGTTGCGACAAGTGCATATTATATCTATAACGAAAGGAGTGTATTTATTTTGGTTGCAATCGTCTTTTTGGATGTAGTTCGCAATGTGACACTATTCTAAATTGACCATCACATGGTCTTTTACTCGGGACTTTTGTGATTACCGAAAAAGCGTATTTTGTAGTTCATACGTTTTTAGTCTAACCTTGTTAATTTTACCACAACAGCATGTGCAACTGAAGTGCAAGCTCAGCTTGTAACTACTAGATAAATGAAACAACTCCTTTACCGTTTAGATCTATGCATAGATAAGATCGACCTTAACCAAGTTTTTCTTATCAAACCAATTAAAATTGACCGCTTCTGTAGAATGTTCTCGCTTCAATCATGGGAGTGTTCAATGCATTCTCTCAGCCAAATCAACAACAACCTATGTCGCCACAAAATGAGATTAACGGTGGAGACGTGCCTCTCAATATTGGCCGCCCACAAGGTCCACAAAGCATGGTGCGTTTCTTTCCTTATTCATAATAAAGCGACGTTTGATTGAAGTACAAGTTCAGACTTTTTCACTTGAACAAGCGATGCAAGTGCACCCGATACTGAGTCAGGTGCTTGCTACATTAGGAAATCCGAACATGCAAGTGCGAATACATATTGGAGATGATGCAGAGTGCGTTCAGTTTAACGAATAGTTCTCCTAGGAAAGTTTTTTTATATGATGAAACCGTTAAAGTAAATAATTTCAGTGGCGTAATGCATGGAGCGTTCGGTGATTACGTGTGGGGTGAAAACGGTATGGATCGCATTGTAACTCAACTTTTCAATCAGATGGATGGAAACCTCAGACCCATTGGACTAACAGAGCAGCAGATAAACAGATTGCCAATAATTAAGGTGGACATGAAGATCTGTTGACAATGTTCATTGTCTATGGTTCGTGATCGTGCTTCCCTAAACGTGTATGCTGTTACAGGTATCGGAGCAGCATGTGGAAAAGGCTACTCAGTGCACGACTTGCTTTGAAGACTTTAAAAAGGGTACAGCATTTGTTTCCTCTAACGCGATATCTATAAATCAGTTACGTATTGATGATAATACATCATTTTAGGTGAATTAGTAGTGGAGTTGCTATGTCGTCATATATTTCACCCACAATGCGTGGTCCCATGGCTTCAACAACGTCCATCTTGTCCGATTTGCAGGCAAGAAGTAGTTGCTCTACAGTTTCCAGAACCTGCTCCAGGAGCTCCAACAGTTTCGGTTAGTTCTTTTATAAACACTGCTGCTCATGCCAATATCAGTTGGGTTGTCTTCCAACCGAACATAATTTTAGACTTTTACAGAGTTTAGGAGCGAAACACGATCTAATCGAACCGGAATTAGATTAAGGACAAAGAAGAAGGGGGTGAGAAGAGCGCTCGTCGTTCATGACTATATTTATTTCTGTTCTATTTTAATCCATATTTGAATGAATTCTGGTAACTGATTTCGTCTGAGTACATTACTGATACTTTTCTTGTTCAATGAACTTTTGAGTTCATATGGTTGAGTAGGATGTACATACGTTTCTTCATAGCATACTAAGAATTGTGCCTGTCCACATTCATCAAACCTGTCAATCAAAATTCTCTGCTACACAATTTGTGAATAAAGTTTTATACCGCGTTAACCCATAAATCACTCAGAAGTATGCTTCAACAATGACACATGAAAATTAACAAAAACTATTGCTCACGATGAATGATAACAAATAAACCAAGCAGGCCAAGAACCGCGTATTTCAATTTCGGATAATCATTCATGAGGATAGTGACCATACCCACGTATGGAAGGATACCCTTTGTACGACCAACAACATCAGAGCGACGAAGCCACATCTGCCCAGGGGCGTACAGACCACGATCGTCAACCTAAAGAACAGAAGAGTATCAGGTGGTTATAGCACGGTGAATTACAATAGTAGCAGACGACAAAAACAATTCAGTCCCAAGTTATTCTGTCAAAAGACAACCAGCGTTCCGCTTGGTATGAAGTTCTTCATTGGTCGACGAATCGGATCGATTGCTGCCCTCATGGAAGGATTCCAGTCGCAACAGAGCAATTATTTCAGTCCACAAGCACTGATGGATCGTGCTCTTGTGTGAGGAAAAAAAAAACATCCATTGTGGATTAATATGCTGTCAGCATTTAATGGAGTCGTATGTCATCTAGGAAATGCGACAATGTTTCTTTTCTTGGTTTGATGTCCCTTTCCGCGAACAAACCCAGAGGTCATCACAAAAATTGGAAATTCGAGAACAATCAGTTGTTGGTCAAACCACTTCTTTGAGTCAGAGACATTTCAATGCCTTTTCACCGGCTACACCCTCTTCGAAATCAATAATCCCTCATCGAATAGTGGAGATTAAGCGAGAAATTATTGATAGAACAGCTCCTTAAGAGCAACGACTGCCACAGCTTCTGCTTCTAATTAGTTACCGAATGATCAGAAGGCTAAGAAAAAGAATTTTTGTATACCAAAAGAAAGCACCGGAGAGAATCTGACATCTAGAGGTGTGCCGAGTCGTAAGAGTGTTAAGGAAAAGTCACAGGCCAATAACAACATGTACAGTTCTATAGGAAAGACAGACGGATCCTTCCACGTAAGACCTTTACGAAACAAGTCAGGAGTCGGTCAAAATATTTGACTAGAATGCTTTGCTTTGGTCAAATCTAGTTCAATAGGCAAGAAAATTTTCAGCACATACTTGATTATTGTCTCCTTTAGTAAGAAACTTTGTGTCCTCAGCAGTCTTTTCATGAACCTGAAAAGAAGTCAAGTGATGTCAATAATACATAATAGTATCCCCAAAAATTTCAAAAATAGTGAGTTTTTACTTTTATCACACGATGAACTATAGGTATATCTCTTCCTTCGATCTTGAACACGGTTATGTCTCCTGTCCTTATCGGATCCGATTGGTCGTTCGTCAACAACAAAAGATCTCCTCTAAAGAACGCTGGCTCCATAGAACCTACAAATGTATATCTAAGTATCATATTGGAAAGTAAGAGCCTCATATTCGCAAATGATACGCTCTGATACAATGACAGGAAATAAATGCACCATTGATTGGTCGGAGAGGCATTGAGCACTCAAAGTTTATCAAAAAAACAAAAGATAAATTTCTCGGCGTTGATCAATACCTAAGAGATGCGCCGCAATCGAGTTCATCGAACATCATTTGAGACAACTGAATGCATATCTGGCCTTTATAATGACTCGCGATGGCGTACTGATGTATTGAATCACTACTACTTATCCTCTCAGTCAAGTCTGGTAGCATTTCGCCGACCTATGACGGAAGACTTGATGAGACTTGAGAGTAGGATCGAACCATTCATCACATGTGTCGCAGGGAACTTTATGTCATACACTTTATCATTATCGCCACTACTACACGTAATAATCATTGCCTAGCACATGGGGTGCGATCTACGAATATGAAGGGTATTCTAGATTGAACAAAACGAACCTGAAAGAACAACAACAATAGGGCTTTCGGATCCTGTGACGACCATCAATCCCTTCCAAATCATTAGAGCAGATGACACCACCATGGCAAAATTGAGGCCCTAAACTTGCCACTTTTACCATGACTTAAGCAGGCATTATCGAAATAGGAGATATGTCTACCACATTCTAATGTCCGCCAACTGAATATCAACATCTGAAGTAGGAATAATCAAAAAACAGTGGGAAGGAATTCATCAAAATTTCTCCCAACACAGACTGAATCTAGAGAGGCTAAGCGACTACATACGTCAAGATTTTTCTTACTTCCTCAAACTCACCTGGTATATCAGTTGGCGTATATTCATTCTTCGCAGTTCATCGAACATTGCCAAGTCCAACAGACCCATGGCTGCTGAATCAAGTCTCATCAAGAAATTTACGGTTAACTACTAAAGTATAGGTAAGGAGACAACAACTCATGCTCCTAGGAGGCAGATAGAATAAAATATTTATTATGAATAAAGGCAGTGTACTCGTAGTATACTCGACCAAAGCACACAGAAAACAAATTCATGCAAATCAGAGGGGAACATATGGAGCTTTCTCAATCTCACTGACAAGAAATCAAAGTACACACGATCACATGGCCATATGATGGCCGTAAATGCCCATATATCCACGTCCGACCTTCCCACCTCCACCAACACATGAGATCCTTCTTTTTTTTTGAACTACACAACATGATAAAAGATTATATAAAAACAGCGAAAGAAAATTGGTAAAAAATATGAGCAAATAAATACAAAGGAGATGATTAGAGCCTTTATTCAGTGGAACAAAGCCCTAAGAAATCATCCATGAGTGTTCCAATGGCGAAAATGTCGTTGGCATCCACCCTTGTTCCGATCAATTTTACCTGAATAAAGAGTTTCAAAACGCATGCCACTGTGATCAAATAACCGGAAGCCTTGAGTTCGGGACCGAGTCTTTTTCAAGAAAACTTTTCCTTTGGACTTTTAGTAATCATTCGACAGCTCAAATTTAGGCGATTTGAATACTTCACTTATTCTTTGAGAAAGCTTTTTTAACGCGCTATAGCAGCGGAAATAAAATTACATTTCACTTTCGGTTTGATTTGTTTGCTCTCTTAAAGCCTGTGAATGGCTTTTCACCAAACAGTCACTAGCCCTTTGATACCATAAATATTGCTAATCTAAAACTGCAACACAGACACCACCCTGTAAGACTGCCATGCAAGCGACGGCGCGACGTCGCCTGCATATCAACGCTAGTCCTCAAAGACTTAAGCTTCTGAGTAACTACTAGAAGTGCAATTGAAAGTCATTGTCCAGTGAAAGATGCCGTTTTTTCATTTGTTCCCGGACAACAAAAGAGAACCAATTTTCGCCCATCAAGTAGACAATAAATTTTTAGTGAAAAATCTACGTCAGGTGACAAAATCACGAAAAGCTCAGTGTATAGCGAGACGTACAACTGGTGCAGAAAGGGTTAAGAATACCAATGAGATAGAAAACCGCTTTCCCGATACTGCCAGCACCGATAGGGGTATCAGCACTGCTTGACATGACCTCGTTGTAGCATTACGTATCGTTTATAGAACTACCAGCTAATCAAATGAGAAAAGACCGGATCCTATTATAAACCGATATCTGCACGTATATTACTAGAATTTCACTTCCTTTATGCAAATTATTATCCTACAAACATAGGAGAGTGAAGTCAGACATTGAAAATTCGCTGAATGTTTACTGAAAATGATTTTCTCCTCTGTTAATCATATAATATTAGGCAGTTTCATAGGTTTTGGCACAAGGGCAATAAACACCAAATTCACTAACCAGAAGTAATTGAACTTGTACGATTTTGATATCGTTCAATTGCACATTTTCTTACGAACATTTTTGTAAGCGAACTGTCTGTAGTTGTCTTAAGGCAATGCTGCTGTGAGAACAAATTCGCTTATTATTCATTTACGAATGGCTCGTAGGGGAAAATGTTAGTGAAGTGACGTGCAAGAGTAATGTCTCCAACTTTAAACTTCGCGAGCCACTTTCTAACCGTCTTTTCTGCAATCGCGCCATCGCCCCATGTTCCATCAATCTTGCACACCGCTAGCACTTTCCTTTGCACGCCATACGTGCATCAGTAGCAATCAAAATCGCTCTCAAGACAGCTCCACCTTGAGACATGTATAGGGAAGTTGTGTACTAGAATGTTCGCAAGAAAATGTGCAACTGAACGATACCAAATTCAAAAAATTTTAATTATGCCTAGTCAATAAATTTGGTGCTTATTGCTCTAGTTCCAAAACTTTTGGAACGACCTAATATTATCGGGCACACAAAAGGTTATTAAGTTATTGTAGCTAAACTAACTCTAATTTCATCATCTTGCTTGATAATCGATGCTTCATCCTCCGTCTTATAACAAGGTGGATTTGAATTTGGATCAAATTCCATGTCGGGTGGAATACAATGTCGAGAGATGAAGCACGACAATGGTCCAATGTCACAAAATATTCCGACTTTATTGACCTGAATAAGCAAGTGAAACAACGTCGGCCGACTGATGAATCAAAGTGATGATTTTCAGTGAAAAAAAAAAGTTGTAAATACTTCAGGAAAACCATAGTCAAAGAAAAGGCTCCTACCTGATTGACAACAGCATCTACAACTTGTCCTTTGAAAGGTCGAAACACTATCGCTTTATACTTAACCGGGTATATAACAAATCCTCGTCCTAAATTTTATTCTTTGATAGCAGATACAAACGATACACGCAGAAAATTCTTCATTTTACTGTTTTCAGCAGTGGGTAAGATGGTTTTGATCTACGTTTAAGAGTGTTGAGTGGCATGCAAGACACTCAATCCCAAGTGGGAGTTGAAACCGGCGCTTCACTCATACCACTGAGTGTACTACTACTACATCACCGAAAGCCATCGCCTCGTTACCACTCTTCAATTTGAACTAACACAGCTGTCAGTAACCAATCTTTAACGGGTTTAGTCGAATGAAAAGATATATCAGGAATAAACCCGGTAAAGCTGGCTGTTATTAGATATGTATAGTCTAATAAAACTGGTTATAGGTTGGTTGTTGACAGAGCTACGATAAGATTCTTTTAATTTAACCGCTTCTAGCGATCGTATGATGTTACATATATATACCCACTGTTGTAGAGTGATGTGCAAAACTTTCGCGTCAGGCGGGACTAGAACCCGCACCTCACTCTTTCTTGGAATACGTGCTCTATCCGTTACACAACTGACGCCTATTTTGCATATCACTTTACATCAATGGGCATACATTTGTAACATCATACCATCGCTAGAAGCGGTTAAATAAAAAGAATTTTGTTTGATCTTCGTTCAATGTCGAGATCGACTACCCCGGCCAGGCCGTTGACGGCTAGCAGCTGACAGATAGATGCACTGTAACGTAGCGATGTGCGATGAGAGCGATGTGCAAAATGGGCGTCAGTAGTGTAAGGGATAGAGCACGCATTCCCGGAAAGAGTGAGGTGCGGGTTCTAGTCCCGCCTGACGCGAAAGTTTTGTACATCACTCTACATCAAAGAGTTACGATACTCAATATCGAAGAAAGAGTGGTGAGAAAGCGAAGGCCTTGGTGGTGTAGTGGTAGCACAAGCCCCTGGTAGGGCTGAAACGTGGGTTCAATTCTCACCTGGAGTTGAGCGTTTTGCCTACTACTCGAACAATTTTATGTGCTAACCAGGTTGAATGAGTCCATGTCCGATGGTGTCGATTGTCGTGACAGCTATCACAAAGCCGAACTTCCCCGTACATGTGCCTTCAACTTCAGCAAACAGCTTCATTTTGATAGTCTCATTCAGATTAGCACCAAAATACTTGGGATGAAGGCACACTTCATGTTCCATTGACAAATGAAAAAACATAGTAACCTGAAAATAAAAAGACTAAAGACCGCGTTTAACAATATATGGACTTCCGAAATGTTCACACGACAAAGATGCCAAGTCAACGTTACGAAACACTTCGATAAAATCGTGATCGAGTGGAAAAAGATTTGTAGAGATCTCATGGAACACGGTAAACATGTCTAAACCTTCATCAACGAGGAATGGTCCGGCTTTCATCGCCTGGTCTTTGAGTTTACAACTTAAAAAAGACGGAATGGTCAGATTTTCGGCAGTGATTTAACCGATTGACTTCCGCGGACCCAAACTGGGCGTGTCCGCCAGCGTGGGAAAGACTCCACACTGTCTGTTCGCTTAGTCGCCAACTATAGTACTACTTTTCGTTGGAAGACCGCACGCGAAACAGGCTTTACACGAGATGCGCCGGCTTTCTCACGCAACGGGAAGCCGCTACTACAATAGATGAGTGGGATTTGACGTCGCGCGCCATGGTACGGAAGGTACCGTGCGGTCTTCAAAGAGATACATCCCCTACATTCAAAGGAACTGGTGCCGAATTATTTACAAAATCACCACATGTTAGGTGATAAAATCCTGATATATTCTATCACCTGATATACGATGGTCTTGTAAATAATTCGGCGTCGATCCCTTTATATGTAGGAGGTATATACCCCTGCAAGGATTGGCTGAACTAAAAGGTAGCGTGCTACCTATGAGGCTGTAAGGGCAAAACACGGGTCTAGCACTCTAAAAGTGCCGCAACATACCTCATAAAATGCTAAAGATATAGTATCAGATTGTATTTTCAACAGTCATCGTTTACATGGATGAAATTATGCGATAAAGTCTATGAGGAGGTGTTGAGCCTTTTCTAGGTTGAAACGTTAGTGGCACACATACGTCTCGGCGACATCGCCCGCCTTATCAGAGCCGTATGCCCTAGTAGTCAAACGCGCTTTATACCATGGATAGGGAGACGGCTTTTTGGTGATAGCACGCAAGGTTATCACCACTGTTTCAGTCGATGGCTTACGAGGGTTAGTGAGAATATGTGGACTCCTGGTAGGGTTGACTAGCAAGGCGTGTGGCCTCGATGAGGCGGGCGATACCGCCGAAACGTAAGTAAGCCAGACTGTATTGAACGCTTATGGTGAGGTTTAAAAAAGTCGGTTGAGGGACAAAACAACTCAGCCACCGCTTCGACGCGTCTCAACTTACACGGAAGGTTGCTGATGATACTTATTGTCCGTTGATGACTCGAGCACTGCTTCACCGATGACTCGAATCAACGCGTCTCAAAAGGGTAAACTCGTCGAGAATTCGGCTGCATAAATTCCACGGCAGCCTCGTACTATTAGCTCAATCATCAAAGAAAAAAGTTTAAATTGATATGCCTTGCAATCATTTTTGAGCTACGCATGTCAGTGGTCTGTCAAACAGGGCTGACTTATAGAGCGCGATACACGTGTTTCGATCTTGCGATCTCGTCAGTCGGGCAGTTTCCCTTTCTCGTCTTTTGCTAATCTCTGCGGGTGCTCCAGTCCCCACACTAAGAGTTATCGACGACGAACGCTTTACACTCTATGTCCAGTGAAAAACTCACCAAACACAGAGTTTTGTACACTCGATTGCTCGTGGCTATTATATTCAATATATCATAACTTTCGTTTCGAGTGTTTTCTTAAGACCACAGCTCAAAATTCAATAAGCCTTGCAATTTTAGTGTGGGGACCGGAGCACCCACAGAGATTAGCAAAAGACGAGAAAGGGTAACTGCCAGACTGACGAGATCGCAAAAGAAAAATGATTGCAAGGCATATTGAATTTTGAGCTGTGGTCTTGAGAAAACATTCGAAACAAAAGTTATGATATTAAGTGATAGTTCACAGACTTCTTATTAAGTCTTATATACGTAAGTTTCGACGATTTCGCCCGTCTCGTTCATATCACACGCCTCACACTAGAAGTGGCAGAGGGTGAAGATGGCATACTCCTCGTCAAGTGAATTATTAATACTGCACCGTCTTTGTTTCAAGATGCTTTTCGGCTACTGTCATATAAATATTGCCCTCTATTTCACTAATTCAAAACATCGACTGCAAGAAAAACGGTGGAATATGTAATAATCCAGTTGACGAGCACTGTGGCATCTTCGCTCTCAGCTACGCTTAATATGGGGAGCGCGATATCGACGAGACGGGCTAAACCGTCGAAACGTACCTATATCACTAGATACCAAACCTTGTAAAAGGCTCAAGGCTCCCTCAGATTATGGGGGAAAAATGAAAAACTGAACTCGCTGGAGAGAACCTTTTTAAGGAGTGTTAGTAACCATTCGAAAGCTGAGAAGTCAGGCAACAGCTCCACGTTGAGGCTTCTCGAAAAAGCCTATTTATGACGTTGCTACAGGAGATTTCTTCAGTTGCAGACATGCAAAATCCTCGCCGGACACAGCTATTTCTTCGGATTGTTAGTAATCATTCAACAGCGCTACCATTTTTGATTTCAACGCTGTAATTATATCCTGAGAAGACCCTTTCTACGAAACGCAGCAAGTAACATAAACTGGCTTCTCATCTGCGACCAAGGTGGAGTTTGACCAATTCACGTGCGCATGATCGAGAGACCTGCACCCGTCTTACGACATTACGCCAACGCACGTGGCTGCCCAGCCAGCCGCTTATGAATTGGCCAAACTCCACCTTGGTCGCAGAAAGGAGTTCAAATTATTTAACCTGCTGCGTTTCACAGAAACGGTCTGTTCAGGATATGAGCACAGCGTTGGAATCAGAAATGCATTTCTAGTACTTCTAACATGCAATTCGCTACTTCGTCTTCTTTAACGTCGTCGAATACCAGTGTTGAGCGAATCTCCTAGCAATCTCGGAGATAACCTGGCTCTGGCGTTCCTAGGACGCGTGTTGTTGACTGCCGAAGAGTGCTGGGATTGGAGCTCGGCTTCATGCGCACCCCGACGAGTATCACAACCACTCGGTCACGGCGCCCCATATACAATAGGTAGGGGGAGAAGTTTAGAGAAAATGCTTGTAAAACATTTACTTATTCACCTATTACACCCGAACAATGACAAAACTAACAGTCAAGCTTTTACTTTCACTACTTCTTTAATTTCACTACTTTTAGTTTACAACTAAACACCGTACTTTTGCCAACTCTGTCTTCGCCCCAAGCCAGACTGATGCGTTCACTTGCCAGCGTAACATTCAAACCCAACAGCCATTCGTGCATCATCAATGACCTAATTTGCTCGCCTGTTAGCTAGCTATCTTGAAACAAGTAGATAAATTATATACCATTCAACGCGGGAGAAGACGAGCTTTCAAATGAGCCCAAAAACACAAAAAATGGCCGACACTCAAAAAAGTTACAAGCATTTTCTTCGAACTTTTCCCCAACCTACTATATATACATACATGAATGTGTATATATGCATGTATATGTAGATATGCACTCGTACATATACACATACGCGTATATACGCATGCATATATGCATATATACGTACATATACATACATATGTAGAAGTTCAAACGAGGTTTCGGAAATCGTTGAATAAAAGGCGATATTGATTGAGGTGCCGAGATCAAAAGAAAATCAATTCAGAGGACAAATTCAAGGATTTTGAATGCAATGGAAGCGATCACAACAAACACTAATGATCCGTTGGGGATTAGCATGCGTGATAGCGCAGGAAACCACTCAAGCGTCATAGCGAATCAAAGTTCAAGATTAAAGAAATCAAGTCAAAACGAAAATTATCTATCTCAGCCAATTAGAATTTGCATTCTCATAAAGAATAAAAGCTCGTATTCGATTGCCAAAAAGCCTTGATTACTTGCGCATTGATTTCAATGCGTAAGATTCGCTATACGTTGATACACTTAGATTTTTATACTAAAAATTTAAAATAATTTTAGATACACAGACACCACAAGAGCAGAATTTTTTGTAGAATTCGTTGAAGAGTCAGCTTAAGAGAAGCTGCCCACGGCGAGTCTCGGTATCCTAGTGTTCGGCTAACAATAGGGTTAAAAAGTGTTAAAAAGCGTTTACGGGGGAGGGGGGGGGGGGGGGGTGACAGTTATTTTGAATGGCGTTGGATTTAGAAGCGCCATGCGTACCGAAATGAGTACACATGGAGAGGGGCGTGGGAGAGCGAAGAGTACGAGCACCGCGAAGAGAAGATATGGCGTAGAAAATGTGCTCGAAAACGACGTCTGTGGAGGTGTCGTGCTCTGATAGGACGAAAATACGTGGAGGCGCCATTTCTCCGTCGGGACATGTGAAAACTCGTCCACGCGGCGCCAAACGTCGTAGAGTTTGCCGCGCCGTTGAAGTCGGTCGGGACCATTTCTACTTCTTCGACCCCTGTGATTGGAGAGATGTAGTCCCATCAGTTTCAACGTATTTCTTCAAACTAGCTTCTTAAATAAGAATTTGCGATAGGCTCAGGTCTAAGCTTGGGCCTAGACTTAGGCTTAGGCTTAGGCTTGGACTGGGGTGTCGTTTAGGCTTGGGCTAGTCTTAGACTTAGGCTTAGCCCTAGGCTTAGGTCCAGGTTTGAGCTTAGACTTAGGCCTAGGCTTAGATTTGAGCTCACGTTTAGGCTTATGCTGAGGCTTAGGCTTAGGTTTAGATTCAGGTTTAGGCTTAGACTTAAACTTAGGTTTAGGCTTAGTCTAAGGCTTATTACTCAGGCTTAGGCCCATCCTCAGGCTTCGGCTTAGGCAAAATCGGTGGGATCACACAATCCTCCACAAGCGTCGCTTCTACTTTGCTTTTCTGATTTCGAGTTTGTTGCTAACCTTTTGCCGCGACGGCGCGGCAGTTGATCGATCGCGCAGCGCGGCTCGCAAGCGGCGCGCGATTTTCGTTATTTAATTAGCGTTTTTCTCCTCATTTTGGTGATTAGCTGCAAGTTCTCAGTGTTAATCTTATTGTCCATGATTTCCTCTATGCACTCATATGCTGTAGTCCATATTGTAATTCTCAAGTGCGAAGAAAACCTTGAAGTGAAACGTGATACTCTTCTCGCTTGTATGCGCTTTAGAAAAACGTTTTCGAGGAATTAAACGCGATTTTAGAATCTCTTGGATTTGTGCTATTAAATGTCTACTTAACTTCCAATGAAAAGTCATCCGTAGGCCTTAGCTCGGCATAAAAATACGCGGCTAGTGTGAAACGTTGTCTTATTTTTGCTGCTATAGCGCAGTCAGGAGGCGTTTTCGGAAAACAAGCACAGTGGTGAAATCGCCGATATTTAAGCTCTCGAGTACCTTCGAAAGTCTGGGAGACTAGCTTTGCCCCGGCGAGAAAGACCTTCAAACAATCGTGTACCTAGAGAGGTGCACGTCGTCGCGAAGAGGTTCTAATCAAATTTACCTGTGGAATCGCCGAGATCTGTGCTATCGGATGAGTATCAGCATAGTCTAATAAAAGGCCATTCAAAGTTCTCAACCGACGAGCAAACAAAGCAAGCCGAGAATGATTCATATGTCAAGTGTAAGCAGTTCGTCGTCGATTCCTCTACATAGGGTGTATCCCCGAAGAACTGACTGAAAGAATTAATCTCATTTTTGCTGCTACAGCGCATAAAAAAGACTTCGACAATGTTGACATCATCGGTTTCTAAACTTTCCAACGGATACTAAAATTTGAGTGAAAACACTCTATTCAGCGAAAAAGTCGTTAGTCTAACAATTTCGGGACCGTGGACCCACTTCATCTTCATCTCGCCCCCCAGCGTGGCAACGCACGCTAGGCGGTCTCTTCCAAATCCACTGTATCTCCATCCTCAGCGTGGGAAAGCGTCTAACTACTATTGTATCATTTCAATTCTATTATTGTTGTATTTTCCTATGTCATGTTATATGTAACTATATTATCCTGTTACTAGTGAGAAAATAACAAAGATAAGACAGTTGAAGCAGTGCAGTTGTACCTTCAATATGTTCCCACGCTGGAGGTTAGAGATGCAGAGGAGGCGGGCCCACGGTACCGAAAGGGCTAAACGACTCTGACCGTCCGCAAGGGTTAACGATCTTCTACTGAGTGATATACGAAGCTTTGAACTTCAAGCTGAAGCTAAACCCGCTTTTCACCCATGATAAGTGTGGCATGCGGGTTCAATTCCCGTCTGAGCTTCAAAATTTGCTAATCAGTCAACTCTTTTGGCCGTGTTGTTATAACATCATAACAGTGTTATATAAGTGATGAAATACAAAGATTGGGTTTCTTCTTGTTTTTTTCCAACATTGAACAGCGTCTTTTCAGAGCGTTTACTGCGTGGAATTTTTATGGAACCATTATGAAATTTATTCCCGGTGGAATCTGACGGCGACGAGTTCTATTGCATTCCTATGTATACGCTCTCAGCAGGGCTATGGGAGAAACTTTTCAAGAAGAAGGAGTACTATATTGTCATTGTTGGCTTGGATAACGTGGGAAAAAACGGTGAGCTTATCCAAATGGTACCTTTTGTGCCCATTTATTCATCTGATTTGACAAAAAAAATCTATTTTAGAAAGGAGGCCTCAAAATTATGTGAAGGTTATGCTATTGAAGAACGTTGGATTACGGTATTGTGAGGAGATCAGTATTGAGTTGGCAAGGAATTTTCCGGACCTTTTCGTTTTCGTTGATCATTTTTCATGCATTTAGGTTCTTCTTCTTATAGTCATTTCATGAAGTTTCTTGCGTTCATTTCGATATACAACACTTATACATTTGTTTCAAAATGGAATCATCATGAGAGCAGGAACGATTTTTTGATGCTATATAAGCATCGTTTGAGTTCAGGTGCTGCTTTTGGTACGCAGCGATACTCGTGTAGCATTAACAATCGTCTTTGCACGGGACAATTCCATCTCAAAGAAAGCTTATAAGTGCTATTCACATCGAAATAGTCGCAGGAAGCTGCTCTAGACGGCATTAAAAACCAAAACCTAAATGCATGAGAAATATTATACCTTTATTTCGAGTGCTTTATTAAGACCACGCCCAAATTTCAATAGATCTTTCCATTACTATCTGATCCAACTTGTCATGTGATCTGGTAAGGGCTCTTGTACAGCCCGAGACACGTGTTTCGTCCTTACAGACTCGTCAGTCCGGCAGCTTTCACTCGACATAGAGTGTAAAACGTTCGTCTTCGTTGACTCTCTGTAAGGGAGTAGAACTCCAGCGGAAACTGACTATAAAAATATCGAAAGACGACGGGTTCTGCCCGACTGACGAGTCTGTAAGGACGAAACACGTGTATCGGGCTGTACAAGAGCCCTTACCAGACCACATGACAAGTTAGCTGAAATAATAATGAAAGGCATGAGAAATAATCAACAAAAACGAAGAAGTCGGAGATTTTCTTGTCAACTTAGTGGTAAGGGCACCGGAGTAGATCTATGATTCATTTCGGGATAAGAGATCTTGTCAGAAAGAAGGTAATCTGAAAGCATTTCTCAGTTCCTTGCTTTCATGTTAGGGTAATGTCTGCTCGTGGGATTCAAAGACAATGTGTCAGAGCATGTGGATGAACTTGGGTTTCTGAAGAAAACGAGGTCTAAAATGGGGGCATCTTATGAAAAAACCACGTGGTAATTGTAGAAGTACTGAGTGATATGCATAACATTCGACTTCAACGAAAAAACGAACCCGCGTTTCACCAACCAAGACCATTTGGTGATTCATTGAAGCAAACTCGTCATCATAATTCATTGTGCGAATCCCAGCACTTCTTGGATTCGATTCGTTTCTTCACTTGTCCGCCACAATGGTATGCGAACTTTCATGTGTTGCTTTTGGCTACTTTTGAGGACTTCATCTTCTTTTTAAGGATGATAGATTACTGGTCGAGACGATCCTCCTTGCAGTCGCGGAGGTAGCCGAACTGAGGCATTCCTAGGCGTTAAGGGGAGGCTCGGACAAGCGCATCACGTACCACCTTGCTTCTGATAAAGTGCCGCACTAACCACTACGCCACCTCACTCCCTCTCCGATTTTCTGAAACATCTTCCCATTGAGACGATAGATATGTCTGAACAGTTTGCACGACATTTTCTAATACAGCTTCACTTCTATTGCTCTGGACTGACTGGGAGAGGAGGAAGTTTTTTTTACAGATTTAGCTTCATAGCATAGTTTCGTTCACCTCAATCACAGGTTCATAGAGCGCATTATTGCTTTGATGCCTCCGATGTTTTCTCTGTGAATATCTGGCAACGAACAATGTAGAATTATTTAATTACAATGTAGTAAGAACTCGTGATGGCCTACCGACAAATAAAGTCAGTGCTGCTATTCTTTCAAACAAGTTTGGTACCGATTCGCTGACCCTGAATGATGGCAATTTGATGAGCCTTGAGCACGGTATCGAAAGATTGATCATCAGTTGATCGACCACACATGTGTGTCGCAGACACCCTTAATCATTGCGCCATACTCGCTCTCTGTAGCTTTGATATGGATTATTTTGAGAAATATGCTGCAGTAAGGCTGCGTGTGACGCAGCGGCCAGAGATGTTTATGACACAAAAGCTGTTAATGGCTCAATCCAGCGCTTAAGGTTCACTGAGCCTTCCATTTCTCCGGGGTCAGTGAAGCGGTATCAGGTTTGTTTGGGAGAATAACAGCACTGCCATGACACATTGGTAGGACAAGGCGAGTCATTGTGAAGGACAAATATGCATTCATTCACCTTATAGGTGTTTGATGACGTCGAATGTGTGGCGCATCCCTCAGGGATTGATTAACGCCGAGAGTTTATTTTTCATAATAAGAACTACATGCTTGAACTGAAGAAAAGTGGTGTAAATTCATAATTGTCACTTCCCAAAATAAGGATGAAAGCATAAGTATTCTGCTTTGAGGATGTAAACTACTCTACATCCTTGATAGATTTGGTTTAAAGCTTTGTTTTATCACCAAAATGTTGGTTTTCTAGACTTTTCTCGAGCAGACCAAGTCTCGGTTTGTAAAAGGTTATGGTGCTGTGAACCCGGCGCGAATCACGAGCACTGTTGGACTCAATAGTTAGTTCTTTAGTCCTAAGAGCGATCTCTTCAAAGTTTCATTTTCTTCATATGATTCTGTGAATCTGCTTTTCTGCTCAAATTTGTGGATATTTCAGTTGGCAAAGTTGAAATTGGCAACACGTGTTTATACTTTTGGGATCTTGGAGGTCAGGAGGACCTACGAAGTTTGTGGAGCAGCTATTACGACGAAGCTAATGCGTTAGTTTTCGTGGTCGATGCCACCAGGAGTGATTTGTTCGAGGAAGTCGCCACCGTGTTTAGTGAGTTCCATGATCATTCATTTTTGGCTGACACAATTCTGGCCTGCCCCGATAGTCTCCTTGAGAGTGCCTGTGTGCGTGGATCTGCGATGGACAGGAATATTCAAACCTCAAAAATGTCAGTAAAGCAAGGAAAAAATACTGGCATCTCTGTCGTGGAATCCGGCCATTAGTAGGTACCTATCACAAACGAGAAAGTACAAGAGATATTGTTATACAAGCTGAGCTATCGATGACAGGGTCGGGCACGTAATGCATTTCAACTACAGCCGATGGACGAGAACCGTCATTGACTAGATTCCCAGTAATGCCAAGCGTTCTACAGGAAGACCATCAAATCTGGTGGTCCGATTTCTTCAAGAAAAGGCTATTAAATGTGATGCTTAGTGAACTTTCAGAGGAGGGCCCACTGAGCTACTCTTGCAGGCGATGTAGAAAAGTGGGAGTTTCACTGGTGCCAGCTTAAGTCACTCAACAATCAGCAGAGCGACCGGTGAGAGAGTGGTCGCAAATTGTCGCTCATGATGTGGTAATTCCTTCTCGGACCACAAAAGTGCCAGTGACTGCCTGTGGTTAAGACTGAGATCACGCAACTACGTTACATTTCATTCATGAGTAAGGCTATCCTCAAGTAGCTGCCGAACCTCCATGTCAACCCAAAGACGTTCGTGGATGACGAATCTAAGATAGCTCGACGAGTCAAAGAAGTTATAGAATCAACCTTTATGTGTAACTGGGTCATATGAAAGAAGCTAGTTCCCACAATCACCAATATTCCTATGGATGTTTTTCTGAGAATTTGAAAAAAACCATTCAAGCATATGTACTTGACCAAAGTTCTCTTTTTCCTAACGGTGATTTTCAGAAGAGGTAATGTCGAATGATTACGTTCGAAGGATGCCTGTACTTGTTGCAGTAAACAAAAGTGAGATCGAAGGAGCTGCAACAGCAGCAGAGGTAATTCGTAGATTTGAAACCTAATATTCTTTTTTTCTCTGTGTACTACGCGCATATGTGACGCATTAGAGAGGTTCTCTGCGTCACACTTAAAGGCGATGGTTCGATCTTGCGCTCACCATTCACCAATCCATCCATCCGTCCGGGATCCGTAAATTGGTACCAGACTCATCTGGGAGACTATTCAGTACTGACTCGCTTTAGCAGTGGGCCACGATGAGTTATTGTAAAGGCCACATATGCATTCAATCATCTCAAACGAACCTAAAATTGGAGGCAAACGCATGGCGCATTCCTCAGGGATTGATTGATCAACGCCGATAGCTTTACCTTTTCCTTTCTATATGCTAAACTTCGCGTCCATGGCGTGTTTGTTCAATGACTAAGTTTAGTTTTTCTTGGCAATGAAAATTGGAAAATATCCCGTGAAGTAGTCTTCGTTAAAAACTTGCGCAAGATTGTCTCAGACTTAGACTATCACACCTGATCATACCGCTCTAGGGAAGGCTGAGCAGCCAAAACATTAACAATCGGTTTTGAAAGAGTTATACCAACCTCGAACAAGCTTCGATTGACAATCTTTCCATCAGTATTTTCATTTTTCATTCCCCATTTTGAATGCCGGAGGTTTAGTGACATTTGGGATTCTAGTTCTTCACAAAATATAAGTCTTGTACTGAATTGGGAAAACAGTAAGAGAGTTGATTGTACGCAAACATCTCGTATTCAATGTGCATGGGTTATCTTGTACTTCACACCAATGTTTACGCTTTTAAAAAGTCTAAACATTACCCTCCTCTAAATGAAAAACTGATAATCACATTTTTGGGTGTCTGGTTCTTGTTTTTACACGCTGGATGGTTTCTTGGTTGATTTTTAAGAGTGAGTGGTATTGGAATCTAGGACAAAAATAAAACCTGTGTTTTTTATCATTATGTCTAGTGAAATTACATGTCCTTGTGTTGATTCCCTTTTTCACCTAGCCAAATTCGATGTTTTGTTGGACTTCATATCGAATTTGCATTATCAACAAAAGAAGATAAGATGAGAATCTGAGAAGTTCTTTCCAGATTTCCAAATTTATCTACTGCCTAATTTTCATTCTAAAGGCAGGAGGAATTGTTCGAAATATAACCACAAATGTGCTGATATACGAGCAGATGTGGTGTCTGAGATGACTTCGAATCTGCGATGGCCCTTTTCGGGAGCTGTTCTCCACTACATCATCGAAGCCCATACATTGTTGCCTTTTCCCCAGCCGTTTTTCAACCCATTCGGTGATAGACTAGTCATCCGTCAGTGAATTTGATTTAAGAGGTACTGCGCCCCGGAAAGGATAATCGCGAGTTCGAAGCCACCTGCGGTTTCAGGCTTCGCTCATATATTGGCTTTATTGTGGCAGCATCACAGAATGTTCGAGTAGGTACTCACGTTATGGAGAAGTTTGTCTCGGAATTACGAGACAACTCTTGCTTTGTTAAAGTCATAGTTTGTTCTGAAACTGCAACTTGTAATCTAGTGAGATGCGATGACGCTATACAAATACCAGTATGCTTCGTGTTGGTTGGTACAGAACCATTTGTTTCCCTTTAGGTGCGTTGTATTCTACACGATGATCAGCACATGGGTGATTTGGCAGTTTTGCCAGTATCTGCTCTGGAAGGTACAAATATCGATAGATGTGTTCGATGGATTATTAGATCACTTGCCAGTCAACCACTTTATCTATGATCCTCCGATAGTCCTGTTTTTACTTTTTTTAGGTGTAAGATATTAAAATCGTTGTAATCACACTTAATCATGACCTCTATGTTGACAGGAATAGTTGAGAGCAACACATCGAATAGGCCTAGGTCCCATTCCTTTTCTGTTTGCTTCCCAACCATAGTCGATAAGTGGAATGATACTATGTGGTTCTCATTAGATCGTACAGGTTATTTCTACGTAATTTTTTATTATTAAATACATTTCAGTGATTTAGTGACTTTTGCGATTCTGTGTCATTTAGTGTATATATTGAAATCTTTATGTTTGAAATAATATCAAAAGTGTTGATGGCGACTGCGTTGTTCATTTGGAATTTCAATTGACGCTTAGTTTATTTGATGTTTGCCACAGTCTGAAAATTGTATTGTGACGTGATTCAGGAGCTGTGAGTCATTGGAGAGCGAATGAATGCATCGCATACCTTCTTTATTCTTGTTTTAATCAGAAAACGTCGCTGGCAAAAATTCCAGTAACCAGGGACAACGTGCCATAATCGGCCTAGGCTTCACGTTGGTCGCAGAAAGTTTTGACGTGATGGACTTATGAGAGCACAAAAAATGCAATAGAATGATCGAGGTACCTCCGTGACGAAAAGATTATTGGTATCGCAACATGGTGGCAGGCGCTGTCTATCACGAGCACAATTTACTGAGATTTCGCCCGATTCCATTGTGTAACAGTCGGGTAGTGCATTGTAGTGTAAACTTATGAGAAAGCACCTTTGCTAGAGGACGCGTATAATGTTCCATCAGCAACCCTGTATGGGTTAGATTCTGTTAAAATAGTGCGCTTGATTTTTGAACGGAAAGTTGAATCGGCGTTCAACGAGTTTGGGTCATCGTAGGTATTCAGTCGGCTTTTATCCCTTCTCGAAAGTGAGTCTGCAAAACCTGTAACAACGAAGTCAACATACATCAGAAAGGAACTGTTCAAGAATGGGTGCCAACTGGGTGTGAAGAAAGACATTGCTCAGCTTGTGTTATGAAATAGTACAAGCACTGAAGAATACTCCCAGGCTGAGAACGGTTTGACCTCTCCGTCCATAAGCCTGTCTAAAGTTCTAAAATAAGGAATTACTGGTGCCCTAATGGTGATTGTCCGCAAAGTGGCAAATCTCCATATTTCCTACAGCCTTCGCCTTCGTGTGATGACGGCTTCGAAAGAACTCTCAGTACGCTAAGTATGAGACACCGGGAAACCACAGCTAGCCCGACTGAGAATGAAGCGATTTCAGTACCTTGCTCACTGGGCCTAAATCTTTTCAATTATGATGTCGAGCGGCAAAAGAACGGGTGAGAGGTGATAAAATCTTGAGTTTTATACAACGATTTTGGAATTGGGTCAAACGAGCACAGTCGTGACTTTTGAAGTCTTCAGATGTCGATTTCCATGCGGTTTTAAACGCTGCTCGAGGCATCAAATTCCATGTGATTGCCGTATCAAGAGGCATAAGCTTTATCACTCACCTTTTCTTCATTCTTTTCTTCGAATCATACGAGGTCTTTCCATATCGCAGATCATCATCCTCATTCAACCCAAGTGTCATAATATGTCTATGTCATTAACTTAACAACATCTCCCGTAGATACAAGGAGTTAAGAGCTTCCAATAGCCACTTGGAAGGAGGAATCTACAAGAGCAGTTTTGCCGTGAATCTGTTCTAGGAAGCATCTGTATTAGATTAGAATGGACCAAAAATATAAAATAGAATCACTGAAATCCCGTCTCTTCCACTGAATTCCTTTATGGTGGACATGGAAGTCGACTAATGGAACGATTAATGTAGGCTTCCATTACATTTATCGACATAAGATGACACTAGAGGATTTTCTGACATCATTATAGAATAATTCTGATGGATTTGATCAGTTCTTTTTCGTGCATAGATTCGTTTTTGTCGACTATTAAGGGAAGTGCAACCGTGAAAGACGAGAACATTTCCAGTGAAATTGTCTCTTTATATTAATAGTAAGAAGGGAAGATTAAACATTACGAGTTACTTGCCGGTGGGCGTTAAATTTATGTCAGACTCTAGCTCTCGATCCAAGTGGATAAAATCGCTCAACTGTGAGGAGAACGGCATAAGCGTTTATGACAAAGTCGTTCAGAATTTCCGCTCTGTTGTAAATCATCGTTTCGAGGAGTGCTGTTGATGCAAAGGCGACACTAAGTAAACTCAACGAATAGGGGAAAAAGACAATGCTATGAATAATTCGGAAGAATACCAGTCCTCGAAAATCCATGGTGCTAAGGTAGACAAATCAAAATGGAGGAGTCTGTGATCACATAGACCATTCTCGCACGTACATCCTGATAGTTCAGTGAATATGGAGTATATCTTGGTGGAGGAATAACACAGAAAACGAAGAGCAACTCAAATTTCGTTCGAGTTTTCCAGAGAAGCAAAAGTCAACCAACGCAATATTCGGCGTTTATCTATGATTCAACGGTCCTCCTAGAGTACTTCTGTGCAACAGAGACATGGACTGATAAGTCAGCAGCGTCGATGTTTTGCGTACCACCCAGATAATACTTGAACGATGTCTTCTCAGTCATTCGGGAAGACGTATATATTCTCTATTACCCGTGAGCCAGCACAAGTGAAGAAGCCGCGGCATAGAGAGTGTTGCCCTTAGGTGATTCACTTATAGTCCGTCCCAAATAGGTTAAACGACACATACAACATCTGGCTGGAATGCACAGAGAGGTTATCATCGAGTAACTTCACAAAGTTGATTGAAATCATCTTATGAAGCGTAGCACAAAAAATTTCCGTTTGCTCTGCCGTTAATGTTGTTTCAAGCAATGCAAGATACCACTCATGAAAAGGTTCTATCGAATGGTAGCAATTGCTAGAGCTATTACGATAAAGTGCTCAGTGTTGATGAACTCATGAAGGGTGCAGCATGCGTTTGACTTCATCAAGCATCACTAGAGGTGACTGAAAGCATATCTGGCCTTTACAATGACTCGTGGCGGCAATTCGGTGTGAAATGTCGGCGCTGCTAACGTCCCAGGCAAGTCTTGGACCAATTTGGCGATCTCGGAGGGATTGGAGGCTTTGTTGCTGAAGGACATTTGAAACTACTGCGCTATACAAGCCCTTAAAATGAATGAAAATATATTCCAATATTTGGTTCACATAACAATATGTTTCATGATAACGGCATAAATAGAATAAAATATAATAAAGCGACAAATACTTATTGCATTAAGACTCGTTCTAGCACAATACCAGACGGAGAACAGATCATTTACAAGAGATCGTTTGAGTGGAAAAAAACAAGTCCAAAGGTATGATACTTCTAGAAAACGTCTAAGAGCAGTCGCGATTCACACTTGGATTTTACAATACACGAGATATTTGAATACGTAGGCTTCACATAGAATTATCATCAAACAATGTCTGGAAGAGCTACGTTTCTCCTGCAGACCATATGTCATGCTTGAGTTAGAGTATGGATAGGATGGAGCATCGTACTGTCGATGATTTGTGTCGGAACAGCGCTCAGAGATATTGACGAGATTCGCCGCGTCTGAGGAGTCGTCGCCCATCGTAGGCGCTGGAAACATTAAGACACTCATTCAAGCAAAACACGATAGAATTTTTGCTTAGAACTTCATAATGAATGAATGTATTTTATTTCTGCTGTGAAGGTTTTGAAGCAGTTTTTTCATTTATTCAAAGAGTGGATGTAATAATATTATACCGTTTGTTTTGAGTCTTATGTTGAGACCACACTCAAAACTAAATATATCTCATAATTATTAGTGGAGCCGACATGTAATGTGGTGTGTTATGGGTTCTTGCATAGCCCAATAAACGTGTTTCGGCCTTGCTGCTTTGTCAGTAGGGCAGGCTCTTCGTCTTTGGCCGATCCTCTCGGGGGGCCCCTACATCCCCATATTTGTGCAAGAGACCATAACAGACCACATGACATGTTGGTCCAAATGATAATGATGAGATATACTTTGATTTGAGTGCGGTCTCAGGAAAACATTCGAAACAAACGGTGTAATATTTCAAAAATATCAGCCAAGAGCAATCGAGTGTCAAACACTGCCAATCTAGTATTTTATTTCACTTGACGGCGCGTGTAAATCGTTCGTCGTCGCTTACTCTTTATAGGGGGATATAGGGCCGAGAGGATTGGTTGGCTAAAGTCGAAGGGTCTGCCCGATTGACGAGGCTGCAAGGCGAAACATGTGTGTATAAGAGCCCATAACAGATTCCCTAACATATTGGCTAAAATAATAATTATGGGATGTAATGATATTCTGCGAATAATCACAAATTGCAGCTTCCAATTAGATCTGTAAAACAAATTTTGCTAGCATCCACCATTCTCCTAATTTAAACCCTCAAGTGGAAGACTGAAAGCAAATTCAATTTTCGTATTTGAGAACGGTTTGAAATTGTCGTTATCGGTTACTTCAGGACCATGCGGCTTTAACGTTAATAAAGCACCCATGTTCAAACTATGTCCTTCCAGCTCTAGTACTGGAGCGAGAAGAAATCAATTTGTACACCGATTAAGCTCAACTAAAAGACATATTAATGGTCGAAGTAGTCTCCTTCCACATAAAAACAATTCAACCGTATATCCGGCAGTTGTGCGATCATCGCAAATTTCGTCACCATACGCCTTACAGCTTTGTTGATGAGCCTCAGAAGCGTTGACGCTCAGTTTTTAGTGAAAGTGGAGCAGCAAACGAATTTCCTCCTTGGGCTGTTTCACTGTGAAAGCTGTGTAGACAAACGATATATCGTTCGATGCGTAAGAAAACGAGTTATTTGATGAGCTTGAATTCGCACAAAATACAGGTGTCAAAATCATTTTCTCGGACAATACGACAGATCTTTTTGTACCACCTATTAGGAGAGAAGGCGCCCATCTTGCTATTGTGGTTGGGGAAGTTTCAACGGGCATCGAATTCCTTGTTCAACTCTCTGCAATTTCATGCCGTTGTCCCGATCGAGGCACCCTTTCAAATGTGTTGTGAAGATGCTCAATAACCAGCTGGTTGTGTCAGTATCTCAGTATCGACTTCTATTAACTTCGGTATAAAGAAAAATAATCTAATGTCGTTTGACGAGCAGAAGCGAAGTTGCTAATTTCAGAACTAAATGAATACAATGGTGAACAATGATTACGTTGTAGAAGTTAAAACGTTTTTTATAGAACCTTTTCAGCTACTTCATAGAATGTCGTTCTCGCTTCACTTGTAGCTTGATAATGAGTGAAGACGTGGGCCTTCGAGGAGACGATCACCAGTAAATAATCCAGTATTCTTTATCTCGACGAACAGTTTTCTAAGGTCATAAACGGCGTTCTGACGCACCTTCTTCTCGTCTCAACAGCTTATTAACCTTTGACCTAAAGCTACCGTACTGACGGCTGCTTGATTGTCAACGAGTTGGATTCGACTCGATCTGAATATGCACAAAAGGTTGTTGATTCATGGCTTGAAAAAGGTACATTCAAGCCTGAATTCTGACAAGATGAGACGGTCGGTCTTAAGGAAACGATCTCCACTCAGTGCTCACGGACCTCTTAATCGGCTGGATCGATAATTGAGATAAAAACCATTGAAATTGTTTGGAATTGTCTACGCACGCACAGAAACTATATGTCAGTTTTGGCATAGTATAAGCAGTGAATTTTTCGATCATCCTGCGTCACAAAGCAAATGTAAGGCCTCTTTTGGTTCTGTCTTTAGCCCGCATTCGATGCTTGGAGAGGCATCAGGTAGTGTTCGAAAGGCCGGCTTGGGATCCACCAATGAGGTATCTCATTATTTTGCAAATCAAATTTTTGACTTTACAACATCGTCTAGCCAAGTTACGGCTGAGTCTTGTCGCTTAGAATTCATAGCTCTATTGCTATATTTCTATGTATGCAGTAATCGCTGCATCAAGTCTGGAAAATCAAAATAGATCTGGAAAATCAAGCATATCCATAAAGTGAGCTATTGTTAACACCATCATTGTGAAAAAAGATTGCAGTAGATAAATGCAACAGACTACTCGAGGCGACCAAGTAAATGATTTAGTCAGAGATTCCACAGAGATTGAATCCTTCAGTTCTTCCATATTTAAATTTAGTGTCTGTATGACATATGCACAACTCGGGATAATCATAAATGTCAGACAGAACAAGAAACAACACGAATGAGAGATATGTTGGAGTTGTAAGGGAAATAACTTTGGCGACTATTTTTTTATGCCCATCAAAGTTCGGAAGAATTTTCACGAACAAAGAGGCGGTCAACAATGGACTTGCGATTTACATTAGAAAGACTAGAATTTCTAGCTCAGATTTGACTTTATGGCAACGAAATGATGACACTGATAGCATATTTTAAGCCTTACAGAGGTCTGATATGGCATCTTTACTGCTAGACGTACGTTTCAGTTTATTTATTTTTGTATGAGAACGGCTACAAAGAAACATGTTCAGTCGTTGCTACCCTGAGTCGTAGGAAAATGGCTGAACCGAATGGCTTAGGCTATTAATGAGGTTTGCTACTAGCACTAGAGATGCCATACCAGGCCTTCCAAAGGCTTAAAAGATGCTATCGGATTATATTCTATTGAGCGAGGTCTCAAAAACAGACAATCATAAAGGAAATGATGAATAACTAAAATCGAACTTGCCTCAGGTAGTGTCCCTTTGGCAAATGAAAGCATGTATATAGCAAACAACGGAACACTAGTAATGGACAGCATTCTCAGGAACCAACCGAGACCAACTGACCATTTTGGGAATGTATAGTCAAGTATGTGCATCGGCAACAAAGACGCTTGCCAGACCGTCATCACGAAGATAACCTGGAGTGTAATCCAGTTATAATTTTCTAGATAAGTATACGAAGGTACAAGCACTCCATAAACCTCTAATCACGACTCATTCACCGATAGACCTTCAGCGGCTATTGAGTTGTGGAGAGCCGAACTTATCTAGACAATCGGAGATATTTGTTACGTTGATTTTGTTGAGCATAGCTTCAAGGTCTCTCTCGATACTCACCTGATCTAAGTGCTGTTACATCGGTTGTCAAGATTCGAGACTTGGCGTTCAACAAAATATAATCATGAAATACGATTCTGATGCTCCAGAATTTCGTTTACTACATTTAAATTGTTTTCGTGTAAAGGCTTAGGCTTATTAGCGAGTTTATTCGGCATTATGAAACAAAAGAGAAGCCTCAGCCAACAGAACCATGAAGCAATGTTTTTTTCACAATATCAACACGGTAAATCGAGTAATTTTCGCGAAAGGGAGAAATCATTTCTAATTAAATAATGAAATTACGCGCGGTAATGCGTGCCGTATGTGAAACGCAAGTTTATTTTCATGCCACAACTCAGTGAGAACTCTTTTTCAGAAAACAAGTACACTTTGAAATTCATCGAGAATTAGGCTTTCAAATGTTCACTAAAAGTCTAGTGGAAATTCCTGTTAAGCAAAAAAAATGGCTCTATAGGAATGTTCTTCGATAAAAGAACGCATATCTGGTTCTTACAGTTATTCGCGGTGACTTACCAATGTATCATGTCGGCGCTGCTATCCAATAGCCAAATATCTTTACTGCTGAAGATTACGAAAGTAACAGCACCTAGGTTTCTGAGTTCTTGGCTTTTTCCAGCTATTTATCAGCCAGACTACAGTCAACTTTGCAACAAGTTCATCTGATAGCTTTTTTCCGTATCTCTGCAGTGTGGACAAGGTTACATAGTTTCGATAGTACTGTGATTACCATTCTAATGACTCACCGAAATGAACACGGGGCACATCATCCAACATATTCTCCAGTAGATTCCTGGATAAAAACCGAGCATCGTTCTGGAAAAGTTTCAGATGGAAGCAATCTCGTTTACATTTCTGTTTGAACAATTTTGCACTAGAAGACGTAATGATCAGTGCAAGCAGTTTTTATGGAACTGGAAAAACTTGAGAACCCTACTGAAAATCCTGCTTTTCCAACCGGTGCCTTCTGCTAGTTCACAATTTGTACAATTGTCATACAAACAGACGGATACTATTTTCATGAATTTTGCACAAACAATATGTAACTGCTGTAATTTTAGGCTACTAACTTGATATCATTGCTGAATCGGTCGATGCCATAGAACCAACAAACGGCAACCATTTCACATGTAACGATGAAAAGTACCGATAGTGAAACCCCGTATTCGTCCAGGAAAGGAATTACATACTGTCCGCCCTTAAAATGCTTATTATTGAAACTAAGACCACACGTGATTGAAAAGACTTACATAGCTTATTGCTGGAATACTGCCGAAGTAGTAGAGCGTACATACGACACCAACAAACCACTCTCTTTTCCTCTGAAGGAAACGCCACTCGTCGCATACACCGGTGATCAGTGCTTCGATACCAGCAAACTAAAAGAATTGAGAGGCAAGTTCAGTTCTCTCTCAAATATCGTACAAGCACAAAGTAATTATATTTTGCTCCATAGTTCGTTGGATGCATAGCGTCCAGATATGCAGTGCAATTCAAGCGTAGCCATTGACTCGAGCTCACATTGAGCGAACTGAGCTCTCACTACTTTGAGTTCTACAAGTCGGAGCACGAGTTGCCCAAGGAACGCTACTCCAATCCATAAAACGAAATGCTTGCTTATTGTAAAAACTTAAAAATACTCTAGTAGTGATATCCTACAAATCCATGAACTTTCACCAGTATTAAAGTTTCTTCATAAAAGCGAAGTACTTTTGCGAAATCTGAACGCACACGGGCGCCTAAAGACCTTTGAGGATGATAGGAACAATAAAACAAGCTTCATGAAAGATGAGCTACCAGACAAATATGTGAAGGTGGGTCAGACGAAAAATAAAGTTACTTCGTGCCGAATCACCTTTTTAGTAAAATTCAAGAGCAGTACGCAAGGACTCGCTATGCTTCAGAGTGCCCGCTTCTTCAAGAAGCGCGGAGGTATGGTTGTCCTAACAGAACAAATTGTAGCTAGATTCCTACTGCCATCATTTCATATCAATGGAGTCATCATATACGTTGTTCACTATGAAATCATCAATTTTGAAGACATTCTAGTTTTATGGGATGGGGCTGTACCATATTTTCTTTCACGTGATTTCTTCATTCGCCTTTTGTTCTATTTCAAATCGAGTTATTGCCAAAAGGCTATTTTTTTGGTGTGTTGGAGAATGTTATGGTAATACTTGGATACGGACGTAGCGCCTTTTCTTTCGTCATCTGAATGAGATGGATAACCGCCAAGTGATGTCGCGATGGACACCCACTTGTATTTACCGACCACGATTGCGCTGTAGGCGTGACCATCTGCAAAAGCCTTCTGCTGTGACCGCATAGGCGGAATAATCTTGAGTCAATCATCACTGGAAATGAGTCCTAGGTCTAGTACGATGACAACACACACCACTTATTAGTGCCTTGCGGCAATGACCCGCTGGCTCAACGAATGTCCAACTTTCATGCTCAGAAGATTAAGTCTTCGATCTTCTGGAATTGGCACGGCAGCTGTTTTGGAAACTGTTTGACATCAAGCGGGCATTCATTACTGACGTATACGGGGACTCTGCAAGTCACTCTATGCAGTGCGAAAGAAGCGTCTAAAACTACTCAGTGCTGATAACTCTTGACCTCACATTGCTAGTCGACTCGCCACATTCTGGAGAGGCTGGGTTGGACCGCGGTACGACATCCGCTCTGAAGCAGCATCTGTGGGAAAAATCGAAAGGGCACAACCACCTCAAAAGGGATTTCAGTCACTTCTTTGACCGCCAGCCTAAATCTTTCTGGCAGAAAAGCATCAAATATTTTTCAGCACATGGCTGAATGTCATTGATCATGATAATGACTATTAGATTTTACTATTTAATTGATTTCTGACTAAACGACAGTGGAATGTTATTCAGGTTCTTTTCCGTTGTCCGGTAATAAATAAATATTCAATCCCATTCGCTGGACTAGATTTTTTTACAAGATTGTTATTGATCACTCGAAAGCTTAAGTTTCTGGCTAGAGCCGACGTGGCAGGTTTTTTGAAAAGATCCTTCATAAAGCTGTAAAGTTTAGAATAAAATTATGTTTCACATCGACTGTGCAATTAAGCCATTATTTCGCTGGAAGCACGAAAAGCACATCAACGTTTGGAAAAATGCTGTAGTATCAAACTCAAACTTTCAACCTGAAGTTTCTTTCAAAGCGGAGTGGCGATTCCTAACTGTATAACATACATCGCATTTCCATGTGAGAAAATCGATTGATCATCGCGCCAGCCCTCCTTACGGCTTCACCAGCGGCCCGTGAACTAACCGAAGAACACGTGATCGCTTATGTAAATTGATCCCATTTTTCCTACTGAACTGCAGAGAAACGGTTTTTTTTATGAAATAAGCGAAGCGTTGGAATTCTTGAATCTCACGCTAATGAATGATTACTGATAGTCTAGGGAAAGATCTCTGTCCCGTGAGGTGTGAAACACAAGTGTTTTGTTCCTCCTACACCTAAAAATTGACTCCTTCTTTTTTTAACCAAATAATCCTGATTTTTCCAAGAATTGATAAATGCTCAAAAATCGGAAGCTAACGAAAAATCATGGCATAATATGGCATTTTTGCCTAGTAAGCCGTAAGAGGAGAATGGATGTTACTCAATGATTGATGGCCGACTACATTACCCACAAAATTTCGATATATTTGAAATTCCGATAACAGAGCGCTAGTGTACTAAATGAAAATAATGTCTTCCAGAATGGTGAAAAAGAACCTGCGATACTTAACAAGATCAAATAGGCCACATGAAAACGCCCGCGGACTCTCATAACGTAGGTTAGGGAAGCAAAAGAGTTTAAACGAAGCTTTTTATCACCAGCAGTTGGAAACTTACCAACTTCTTAAACTCTGGTCCTTCACTAGGTAATAGAGAAGAAAGCATATGCCAAATTGGCTCAGCAGAAATAGAGAGCTTCTGTCAAACCATTTGAATCGTAAAAAAGTACGTGCTTGCTTTTGTTTCCGTCTAAACTCCTTATACATCACCTGGGGAAACGAGATCAAGTGCAATAATGAATGCACACATACTTCTTGATTTGGTATCATTTCAGGCCAAATGAACTCATAATTCCTCAGATGTTGGTAATTGGCAATGTTGTTGTTTGCGAAATTCTCCCTCCGATCCTCAAAGGTCTATGCTAGCCCGAGTAAAGATTTGGATCACTGTACGGCTGCCTCAGGGCTATCAATTGAGGCTTCTACGAGCAACGTTCAACAACGTTGGTGGAGATGAAGAAAATCGTGAAGTCCCAGCCGAGAGCCAAGCACATGTACGAACGCTTCTGTATATAGCGCAGGGACGATGGATTGAATGAATGTTTAGAGCCGAATTTTTCATGAGAAGAGCATTACAAATAAAACCATAAAACTAAGAATTCTCACTGTGCTATCGATACCAAGTGAGATGAGCATCGCGAAGAAAATAAACGACCACACACTACTGTACTCCATTGTGGCTAGTGCTTGTGGATATACAATGAAGATCAGCGACGCGTCGTGGTCGCCAACCACCTAAACGAAACAAACACTGTGGGTGAAAGTGTAAGCTCTAACAAATTTCTTTCTTCTTTTCTTCTCACTGTTAGTCAAGATCCATCACTCAGCACAACTGCATGTACCAGATTTAACAGCAGGTTAGTTAATCTACACAGAAAAAAATCTACACTCTAAGGTGAAGTGCGCGGATGATCACACTGCCTTGTGAACAACACGGTTTTTTCTATCATAGTTCTATCTGCGCATGATCACTAGACCGATACTCCACCTTTAGTCGAAATGATTAACATCAAAGGATCAGCTTTATTGCAATAACATTATTTTTACTTCTTAGGATGCTAAAATTCTTCATTACAACTTTATCCCTTTGCGGACGCAGCATAATTGATATCGCCAGTGGAGCGTGATTTTCGTTCTTCAACAAAGATTTTTCTCCTTGTTTCGAGGAATACTTTAGCTTTTTTGTACTATTCTGATAGAACAAGATTTCCTTAGAAGTTTATGTACTCCTTGTGCATATATAACTTTTCTATAAGGAGAAAACTCCGAATATGAGCACAATTTTATTTGCCAAAATGACCCTCATCGTTCGCAAAGGTTTGTATTACACTTCGGCTTCAGTTACACCAGTCACAACAAAAAAACATTTTTCTTTCTGCGATTATCCATAAAAGGCAAAAAAGACTAGGAAATCGATTCAGTGGACAGAGAAGACAATATAAGTTTTACTTACGACCAAGTCACTTTGAATAAACTCGGTATCGA
This sequence comes from Parelaphostrongylus tenuis, assembly GCA_019055375.1. Lineage (NCBI taxonomy): Eukaryota > Metazoa > Nematoda > Chromadorea > Rhabditida > Metastrongylidae > Parelaphostrongylus > Parelaphostrongylus tenuis. The sequence goes on along the minus strand of JAHQIW010000750.1, from coordinate 113,114 downwards.
TCAACACTTGGATTTTTCTTATGAGCAAACGCAAAATTGATATTACATTGTCTGTTCACAATAATTGGGGAGTCGGCGAGTTCCACCTTTCTGGGAGCCTAGAAACTCAAATTGGTATGCAGTTAGTCATCCCATCATTTTGACAGGCTCAGTGATAAACCCGAAACCTGTATATGAACTGCACTGGGAAGAGCTTCTTCAGATAAACACCATTTTTCACGAGATTTCCAACTATTCTTTTCAATGATGGAGCCGAACTGCAGAAAGTTCACGTAAGTGGGTAGTGCTCCTCTTTCTACGTTGAAAAAGCACTTTAAATATTACGTGAAATCACGCACGATCACAAACCAGTTGTACCTGTGGGTCAACCTTGGAAATTGGAATCTGTTCAAGATGCTTTAAGAGTATCCGCCGCGTCCATTTCAAATTATTGTTTGACTATGTTACTTCTACATGAAAATCTTTTCCGTTACTCTTTTGTATCTGTGCCTAGTGGAATATCTTGTCTGACATCAAATTCCTCACATAGGTGCTCTACCACACGGACGCGGAGTGCTTTACGCGATTCGCAATGGTAAGCGTCTCTACATTTTTCTAAAGATGTCGTGTACTCTTTGCTGATTCACCCAGTCGCCGTCCTAATCGTTGGGGTGGATCATACAATTCGTTTTGAGTGTTTTCCTGAGACCACGCTAAAAAATTTCAATATATCTGATAATCTTTTGAGCCAACATGTCGTGTGGTCTTTTATGGGCACTTAAAGAGCCTAATACACGTGTTTCGACCTTGAAAGCCTCGTTAGTTGTGCAGTACCCATCGTCTTAACCAATCTTTTATGGAGTTCCCTATTCCCTTAAAGAAAATACTTATAAGATATTTTGAAAGTTTGAGTGTGGCCTCAAAAAACTTTTGAAACGAACGGCATGATAATTCAAAATTACCGGCGAAGAGCAATTGAGTGTACAACACTGCCCATCTAGTGATATGTTTTCAGTGCCCACAAAGATCACATAACATGTTGGCTGAAAAAATAACCAGATATAGTGTAATTTAGAGCGCGATCTTAAGAAAACACTCGAAACAAATGGTATCTATTCCAAAAATACCAGTCAAGAGCAGTCGAGTGCAGAACATTGCCGATCTAGTAATTCATTCACTTCACGGCGCGTGTAATTTGTACGTCATCGCCTACTTTACGTTGGAGTATAGGGGAGCCTTGAGAACATTAGTTGAGACGAAGAATGATGCCCAATTGACGAGGCTGTCAAGGCCAAAACACGTGAAAGTCCACAAGACATGCTGGCTCAAGAAATAATTACCAGATATTATCATGCAACTTTCTGCTTCGCATAGGCAGTCGTACAGCGGTTACGGACTAACTAATGTTTTAGAGTTTTCGAAGACATTTCAATTACCGCTAACATTTTTTTAGACTGGTTGTCCTATAGCCGCCGTTATTTTGCTGGAAATAAAAGACAGGATAACCGGGACGTAACTCTTGCTGGACTTATCGTTTGGGAACGTGGCTCCTCTCTGGACCTAGACCATGAAGCTACCTTTTCAAATCCTTCGAAAGAACTAGAAATGGCTATTTTCGTCGCCAAACTGAGCGATTACCTCGTCTGCCCTTTTCCTCTGTACGCATAGGTGGCTCCTCTGTTCAACGCATGCTGTAAGCGCCGTCCTCGTATGCCAAGATTAGACAATGCATTTTTTTTCTTTTTACTGCTTTAGCAGTGTTTTGATGTTATAGATACAAATTCAAGCACTAAAGTGGCATGCAAATCATCCTAGCCTCGAGTTGAACCCGCGCTTTGTACACACCGGGTGCGCGTGTTACCACTACACCACCGAGGCCATCGCGCTGCTACCACTTTTTATATGATTCAGTCTTCGATTGTACCCGAATCAAATCCGATCCGGGCGAGACGTGGGTTTCACCGCGGCCTGGAGTCGAATGCTTTGTATAACACTCTACAATCTTAGATAATGTTAATAATAGGTGTAGCAATAATGTAAAGCAATAATAAAATACGAAATTACTGAGATATCTGAATTATCAATTATTTTCAACCCATACAACGGAATATACAATGAGTTTAGGAGCTGAACTTTTGCTCAACTTCACTGCTCAACTTCAATCGATGAACCAGTCAAAAATTATATGATAAAGCTTCAAGTCTTCATCAATTCTATAAAAACTACAAGAATATGAATATGCTATAATCTTACTTCGCTAATATCCTTATTTGTTAGTTCAGACATGTATCCAAGAGTTGAAAAGATTACGAAACCCCGAAAAGAATGATGTTAGGCAGTTGATAGACGAGGTGATTATAGCATCTCTAAACGGAAGATCATTGCTATTTCAGTGAATCAAAACATCTGTAAGGATATTAGTGACCTGTAACAGTTATTGTTGAAGTCATTGTAGCTGCTAAGTGCCAGCAGAACACCAAAACCTGGACCAAGAGAGAAGAAAATCTGCGTTGCTGCTGCTGACCACACCTTAACAACATAAGTTAATACGGCTCTTCTGAATTCTCGCCCATCCTTATTTAGTTTCCTCTAAAATGCCTGATCTGTGTTAGTAAAATATATTATGCTAAATCTGTTTCCATTGCTGCGGACATTATTAAACCTTATGTGCAAGTGATGCAAAAATCCTCCTAATTGTCGGTGTCAATCCTCAATCTTTCTCTGTGGTGTGCCACACCTGTTCGGTGATATTACGGTAGCGATGCTTTTTTGGTCATGAATAGCCACAAAAACTTTACAGCTCGACAGTACCGCAGTGAATGGCTTTCCTATGGGTATTCAATAACACCGGATGATGTGCAAAAGTTAGAGCGCATGTGACGCAATGGTTAGAGGAGCTCTGCGTCGCAGGCGAGGTCAATGGTTCGGTCTCGCGCTTATGGCTCACCAAGTCATTTATCGCTCGGGTCGATAAATTGGTAACAGACTGGTCTCAGACTTGTTTGGGATGACGAGCAGCATTGACTCGGTTCAGCGGGAGACAACCGCGAGTTATTGTTAAGGCCAGATATGCATTCAATTACCTCAAACGAAGTTAAAAATTGAAGACAAATGCATGGCGTATCCATCAGGGATTGATCAACGCTGAGAGCTTTATCCTTCATGCAAAACTTGTATAACACATCTCGGGCGGGAATGGAACGTGACTCTCACCCTTTTCGGAGAACGTGGTAATCACTACAGGTACTTTTCGTTATCAGCACCCTGTTTCCACCACTTGAAAGAGCGTATATTTAGGTTGTTCCTCAAGCTTGATCAATTATGCGATATAAATTAAAATAATTTGAATGGTGTATTTTATTTATGAAATGGCTTTATTATTGCGCTGTTACAGCAAAAATAAAATTATGTTCCTTTTCTAAATATTCCTCGCTGACTAAAGCATTCATTCCGACTTTTACTGATTTTACGATAGCTTAAATCTCGTTGATTGCAGTGGTGCTTTTACTTCCTGAAAAGAACTTCCTTTACCCTGTAACAATAAAAAAAAAGTTTGGGTTTCGCAAATCTGGCACCGAAAAAGCGCAGTGAAATCCTTGTCCACATACCGGTAAAGTACGATAGTTTGGTGTCTATGTTGCGTTGTGAGAGACTTAACAATCTCTTGGTTCTACAGCGCACTAAAAAAGTCTTTTCAAAAACCAAACACATTATGAGCATCGACGGAACTTTAGCTATCAAATGATTGCCAAAGTCTCGAGGAAGAGCTTTGTTCAGCGTGAAATATTTGGACGAAAAAAGTAATTATATTATTGTTGTTACAGAGCATTAATAGAGCTGTTTCGCAAACAAAATATGCTTCAAAATCTTTGACATTCGAGCTATTAAATAACTGCTTAAACTAAAAAAAAAGCAAAAAGTGTGTTTTCCTCAAGGAATGGAGTAAGGTGCGTATGAAAAAATATTCCTAAGTTGCCAAACCCGGCCTAAAAACCGAGAAATATTTGGAGAGAAACATGATATTATTGCTATTACAGTTTAGTAATAAAGCTATTTTAGAAGTCAAATGCACCAATCTAATTTTTTTTATTTAGGCTATCGAATGATTACTAAAACGTATACGGAAAACTAAAAAGTGCGTTTTTGGTGGGGGTCAAATTATGTTGCAGATATCGAAAAAGTACTCCACTGCGCTACCGGTGCTCTTTTTATACTACCACTCTTCTGCGATACCAGCTATCGATCCTGTCAGAGATCACTCGTCGACGGTTTGGTGAGGCCAGCAGATGTTGGTATCAAGCCTAATTCAGATGATAGCTACTGGATAATTATAATCTGCAAGAATCGGATTCCATTATTGCGAACTTTGGGTGAATCGACCTGTTAGACACTTACAGACATAGACATATCCACACCCACATATATTTGTAGGATAAGAAGTTGTATAAAGCTGAACTATACTTCACAGACAGCAACCCCATCTCTCTCACAGGGTCGCGATTGATGACCATAAGGCTACTGATATATGAGCAAAACATGCAGCGTGATGTGGTTTCAAACCTTCGATTCCCTTTCCGGAGGCTCAGTAAGTTTTCCATTACCCCATCAAAACCTCGCTTGGTCTTTTTAGTAGTCGTGTTTCAACCGTTTCAGTACCCTTAAACAATCACCAGTCAACAGGATTGATCTAGAGTGCACAAATCGTCGCAACCCCTACTTAAGCCGAAGGCCTGGTTCAAATCACACGTTCCAGTATGACTTACCGCCTGTTTTATCTAAAACGGTGAAACATGTTTGAGGGAAAGGCTGAGCGAGGTCTCGATGGTGCAGTGAAAAACTAAGTGAGACTCCGGAAAGAATAATGTGGGCTCGAAGACGCATCTAGTTCCATATAATGCTCGTATGTGAGCACTTTTATAAAATAATTCAAAACGTGAACTGTCTCAAAAAAAAAAATAAAAGTGTTAGGCAATTTGAAGGTTGATTATTCAGGATGAGTCATTCAGATAAGGTGCACTCGTCGATCAGCGTTCTAAATAGTAAGGACTGAACAGTGCTCGTTGTAATGTTGATGATATGTAATGGTGCTATTGTTATATTTATAAGTATTCTTTAATATCAAAATTTATCACTTTATGGAAGGTAAGAAGAGACGCTTAAATAGTACCAACAACGACTGTTTAGTTTTCAGTGAAGTAAGCTGTACCTTAGGATCGCTAAGTTTAGAAAAGTCAGGAGTAAGGTAATAGTATAATCCTTTAGAGGCTCCTGGAAGCGTGACACCACGAATCAGTAGTATGCTTAGCACGACATACGGAGCAGTGGCAGTGATCCACACCATCTAAACTTCGAAGTGTTTATTAGATTGGGAAGGAAGTTTCGGGCACTTGTAAACAACTAAAAGTTTATGCATGAATTCCAAACAAAAACAGCAATAATTGTTCTTCAAAATGAAGACCATCTTTTATACGGCTTTCTATCATTGGTCCGCTTCGACCCTCAACTTCGTTAATTTCACAGACTGCAGCTCGCTGTGAAAGACTTTTTCTCCAATAGAGACGCAATAGAACACGAACTTCGACTGTATCGTTGAACATGGCGGAGGTTTCTCAGATGATGAAAATAAAGGCGAATAATAATTCAGACCATCAGTGGGAAAATCCCACATAAGAAACTGTAATATTCTCATGACATGTATGGGAATTATCTCATGCTTTTTAAAGTGCTTCAAATCTTTTTTCTCAACCGTGGTAATTTTCCTTGTATTACTCTTGCAAATACGGTGCTCCTCTATCTCATCTCTCAACTTTTCACACCGCCCTAGCGCAGCTGAGTAAAGTCCTTAGACACTCATTTTGATGCATGATTAACGAAAGACAGAGAACTTTCGGTGAATACTAGGGATTCTAAAAAATTTATGCACCTTTCCTGAGCTCTTCGGTCCCTTCCATAGAGCAAAGTAAACAAGGACGAAGACAAACGCAAGACATACGGCCATCGACGGTTTCACTCCACCAAGGTCATCAAATCCAGACGAGTTCTGGATTTCTAATACTTTGTAACTGAAATCACTTGAGATACCCTGCCTTTCATCGTTATTGGGAGCGCGTGCTATCACTACACCACACAGGCCGATGATCTGTTCCCACTCTTTCTGATTATAAGGTATCAAAGCTCTGGTGTAGTGGTAGCACGTGCTCTCGTTATTGGCGAAATGCGAGTCGAACACCCGCCTGAGCTCTTTGAATATATACATTTATAACATCATGACACTGATCCAAAGCCAGTAAAAATTTTTTAAGGACCATGCTCCTGTGTTTGACAGAATTAATGCTCAATAGAAATTGGTTTAGCACGCGTGCGCCCCGACAAAGATCACAACCACTCGGCGATGGCGCCCTCTTAAAAATAATCCTTTGGAGACCATGTGCGTCTCTTCGATGCTCATCGCGTGACGTCAGATTCCACTCAGATACTGTAATTGCGGCGTCGCCCCTCTCTTTGAGTTGGCGCAGGCCGCAATGGAGATAAGGGAATCTTTTAGGTAAACTGAGGTTTTGAGGGAAATTATCATCATGAAATAGTGAAATATCATCGTAAATACTCCTTGAAAGAATTTAATTCGTATCATATTCTGATTCTACCGTTTATTGATGACAGAATCCCATTGAGCGATGAAAAAAATTGTGAATCATTACGAAACCACAACACTGGAAGATTTCATGCTCCAGTCGCAAGTTCAATCGCGCCGGCTGCAGCGCAAGCAACGGTGCGACGGCGCGTGCTTATGAACGATGGTCCCCAAGGGGATAACTAGGTGATTTTAATACAATGAGGGCTCTCGGCTCACGGTGCTATACCCGTGTCGCGCACGCGGCGGCGAGCAGCGCAGAGTGAAATGTGTTTCGTCCCGATGGGCTGCAGGATGAGGCACTCGTGACTGCGGTCTGATCGCCGCCGAGCTACCGCGTGCGCGACGAAACGGGGCTCACGCCGTGAGCCACCGATCCTCAATGTATCAAAACATTAGCATTGAGTGGTGTCGATCACTGCAAATCGCAAAGAGGCCTACTGCCATTCGAGAACATTTGCCTTATTTGGACGACAGCCACTACTGGAAATTATTTGCTATAGGTAATTTTTCGATGCGAGCGGGGAGTCAATTCATGGTCTGTATGCCGACGGTAGAATTCCGCGTTTTGCTTGATGGCGCGGTCCAACCCGTAAAATGAGGCAGTGCCGGATATTGAGAGATTTCATAATTTTTGCTAAGAAAAAATATGCAAATGTTTTTTTTGCAGGTTTTGACCAACTTATAAAAACGACTCAATCGTTTCTTGCATCTATAAGTATGGTTGTGAATACAAACAAATAGAACTCTTCGCTTGGTGTCGTCAGTCTCTCGCCGTTCGTTCCAAATGTAACGTTCAGCGTGTCGGTGCACAGCAAAGTATTCCACGAATTATTGCATCCTCTCCATGGAACTTCCAATTGCTGGAAAAAAAAACATTGAAGCTTTGACATTATGTGAGTCTTTCATTTCATTTCCTCGATTCATCTAAAGAAATCGTTTCATTTCAGCGCAAATCTCCCAACGATCAGCCTTTCACAGGTCTTTATATATAAATGGAGAATGCTCTCTGCGCTGATCAATCCTTGAGAGATGTGTCACTTCATCAAGCGTTGTTAAAAGTGATTGAATGCATATTTAGCAATATATTGACTTGCAGTGGGTACTGATGTTCAAATTAGTATTTCTATCCTCTAAGATAGGCCTGGAACAAATCTGCCAGTCTTGGAGTGATGGAATACTAAATCAGCCATGAGCGCGAGATCAATCAACACCACATTGCGTCGCAGGGCACCTCCAACCACTGCGAAAAATTCCTCTATTCATATATATATATATGTATATATATATATATATATATATATATATATATAGGTATATAGGTCCGAGTGGTTATGATGCGCAACGTGACGCAGTACTGATCACTATCCAGTACTTTCCGGCACTCATTAACGAACGTCAACATATTAGACAGGTGAATGAGCTAGACGAGATACTCTCTCACTTTCGAAGCAGTACATTCAGCCGCTGTTTTACGTATTAAGAATCGATATTTTTCACTTCACGTCAGGTATTAATCAAACTTTGAGCACATTCGCAACAACGTCTAACTCTTCAGCGCACCCGCTGCATCTCCAGGAGGAGTCATATCGACGACAATGTTCCCGTACGTGGAAATTCACATAAGGTAACGTTACTGCGAATGTTTCGAATACAGAATTATAAAACTTTGCAGACAGAGTGGAGTGCTCAATTATGTGAATGATGATAAATTTTGGAGTCTGGAGTTTTCTCTCGGTATTCCATATTAGACCCATGTCTCAGACGTGATGATATGAAGAAATGACTGAAATTTTTGGAAACTATGAACATTGAATAATAAAAGAAAAACTGATGAATAACATAGACTGATTATAAAACAGCAATGCCCTTCAACTAATGAATAAAGCGTTAATTAGTAAATAGTTTGCAAAACTTCTTAACTACCTATACTGACCGAAACTGAGCTCACGATGAAGTAGACAGCATGAGCGATAATGGCATTATAAAAGCAAGCGATAAACGTACAAATAAAGCAAATACCATAACCAATTCCTAAATCAAGTTCAGAGACTTTTTTAAAACCAATGTAATTGCATAAATTTTGCAGGTAAGTCATTTTTGGTAGATAGGTATCACCTTTGAACATTGGGCAGATCTTCCTCCAAATGCTGATACAACCGGATCGATGGAATTGTCCGAGCGCCAGTTCCATATAGAACATCGGCAATCCACCAATAAGCAGCATCACCAAGTAGGGAATTAGAAAAGCACCTGGCAGCAAAACTTCAATTTCATTTCGCCTATCAACTTTGATGTCTCATGAGAAAAGCCACAAAGGATGTCGTGCACGTTGCCTACACGACCTACAAACCTCCACCGTGTTTATAGCAGACGGACGGGAATCTCCAAATATTGCCCAAATCGACGGCATAACCGATAACGGCCAACAGGAATTCCATTTTCGTCGCCCAGCGATCGCGTTGGCTTGAAGAGTATCGTCGCAACGCGGAAACGCGAGACTCTAGTCGAGGCGACATTCCTAAGAACAAGTTAAATGCACTCAAAATTCGTATTCGACGAGAACTCGACTTTGTTTTTTTACCCCTTTCAGCTGCTCATTTGGAAATACTCATGAAGTATGAAATTCTTCCACAAAGGTGCAGATGGTTAGCTAGCCCTGTCATTTAAGCTTTCTTAAAATTAAGAAGAAGCTGCCAAAACTGATGAGACCTGAACCTTATCGTGTAAATAGTGCCTAACTCAGTCACAAAATTTCTTCCCAAATCTATTTTTTTGTTAGACTTTTTTATGTCCATTAGATTTTTTTAAGAAGCTTTGACTGCTGACTTTCTGTTGTAAACGACATTGTTCTATAAGTTAGAGTTTTCCTCTAGAGCAGAAAAATAGAACGGAGAAATCAAACTGAATCAAGTCAAACTGTCACGCTGTCTACTCATTTAAGCACCTTCATAATCTTAGCACTTTCATGACCAGAAAAAACTCAAACTGACTTACATCTTAGGGTGTTCAGTAGTGTTTCAATTATTGCGACCCATTTGTCTAGAGCAGACATTTTTAGGAAGAGGCGACGCCTTGTTAGTAAGGTAATCGACTGATCTACCGCGTAGCTTGATAGTCAGCTAGCATTCCATGCATTGAAACGACGGCAACTACTGTTATTTTACTAAGGATTTTTTCACCGTATCGACAGAAATTCTAGACAGAAACGCATGGATCTGATACTATGGAAAGTTTTGTATGCGCTGATATGCTTTTCGTGCTTCAGGCAATTTATAATCGTGGTAAAAAGAAGGCCAAAGGCGAGTACGGAATAAAATTTGTTTGGGATGCTACAACGTTATAAGAGAGTGTTTTGAAAAGCCGGCAACGTGGAGTTGTAGCCAGAGATCAGGCTCTCTGATGATTGTTAACACTCCTAGAAAAAATCCTGTCCAGCGAATGAGATCGGCTTGACTTGTCGTCGCCTAACATATAAATGCCGCGACGCTGTTTATTTTATATTTATTTTAGACTATGAAAAGTCGAACGAAAAGCAAATACGAACTGTTTTCTTATTCAAGTTCAATATGAGTCATAAAGCAGCAGAGACAACTCGCAACGTCAACATTGCACTTGGCTCGAGAAATGCTGATGAATGTACAGTGAAGTGGTATTTTGAGAGATTTTCTAAAGGAGACGAAAGCATGGAAGACCTGAAACGCAGTGGCCATCCATGGGAAGTTGACAATGACCAACTAAGAGCAATCATCTAAGCTGGCTCTCCAAGACTACACGAGATGTTGCATAGGGACTGAACGTTGACCAATTTATGGTCGATCGCCTTTTGAAGCAAATTGGAAAGATAAAAAAACCCCGATAAGTGGGTGTTCCATGAGCTCACCGAAAATCGAAAAAAAAAGTTTTCGTTGCATAGTTTCGTCTTCTCTTATTTTACGAAACAACCGCGAACAATTTCTCAATCGCATTGTGGCGAGGGAAGTGAATTTTATACGAAAACCGTCGGCAATTAGCTCACTTGTTGGGCCCGAAGAGGTTTCGAAATACTTTACAAGGCCAAAATTGCACTAAAAAAGGTCATGGCCACTGTGTAGTGGCCTGCTGCCGGCGTGATCCACTACAGCTTTCTGAATCGCAGCGAAACTATTGCATCTGAGGAGTATCACATCTGTTCAGTAAACTGATGAAATGAACCGAGAACTGCTACTGAGGAAGCAGCCTCTGGTCAACAGAAGGGGTCCAAATCTCCAAGTCAACATGAGGTCAGACATTGTGCAAAGAACTCACCACTGTATGACATGAGAATCCAAAGTGAGAACCGTAATCTTCCTTGTTTGACCTATAGAGCTACATTAAATTGTGACATCACATGATTACATAGTGAATGACTACTCTTTCTTCACACACATGCATAAAGGAAACGCTTTTGCCGTTGATCAATCCCAACAGGTTGAGCCATGCACTTATCCTCAATTTCTGTCTTCGTTTGAGGTGATTGAATGCATATTCGGTCTTCACAGTGGTTCGCAGTGGCTCATCGATGTATCAACTTAGTGCTGATATTCTCCCAGACAAGTCTGGTAGCAATTTATTGAGCTCGAAGGGATGAAAGTCTTGGTAAACCAAGACGCAAGATTAAGACATCGATAACGTGTGCGACGCGAGCTCCTCTAATCACTGCCCCACACGCGATCTTATAGTCACTCAATGCTATTGGTTATTTCGGAGTGAATCCTGAGAGAATGAAGGGAGGACACTAAAAAGATGCATTAATGTGCTTGCTACAAGCTTAAACTCTTTAGCGTGAACCGGTTTCTAGAGCCTACATCGTATGTTCACCCAAACACGGTTCGGTGCAGTGAAGAATATTGAGCATGTTTAGAATAGAAGAAGCTCGAGCACTTTTTGACGCAGAGAAAAACCGATTTATGGGACTGAGATTACATCACTGTAATAGCCGGGGTTCAATGAAAATTGCCATAGTGGCCTGTGTGACATCCAGTAGCATCGCAGTGAGCACGGTAAATAACTGGGCTGAGTTCACTCCTTAGAAATTCGCAATGGTTCTTTCTGTCAGACGAGGAAAAAAGAATAAACGATGCTTTTATGTGAACAATGATTTTCCAATGCATTGTTAGTGATTATTCAATAGCTCTCTAGCTACTGCACTACTTGGCCGTTTTTTGAAATAGTCTTTTCATGACCTTTCAGCAAAGGATAACAATTGTTCCACACGTGGGTATTTCTCGTAGAGCAGAGTTCTTTCTACTGATTATTAGTAATCATTCAGTAGCGTAAGATTTAACTGATTTAACACTGTGTTGATTTTCTGGGAGGACCGTTTTTCTGTAGTCTAGTATGGGGAATAAGACTAATTCAGATTCGCGGGGCATTTCGTCTTTGGCCAATACGGGCGGGGGTGGCGTGGCGCAGACGAAACTATCAGCGATGTTAGCACGGCGATCGATCGACAGCGCCTAGACGGCTCATATGTGAAATGCGATTTTTGTTAACGAATATGAATCGTTTCTCCGGTTCAAAAGACACTCAATTAAAACGTACGAACTTCATAGTACAAGATCCCCTCTTCACGTGCATGTGCTTTTCGTCCTTCCAGCAGACTGATAATAAAATTGCGCGCCGATGTAAAACATAATTTCATTCTGAGTTCACAGCGTTATAAAAGGGTGTTCTAAAAAACGGCTTCGCACCGCAGTAACCAGAGATTTAAGCTTTGGAATGTTGCCAACACTCATATGAAAATTTCTTGTCTAGCAAAAGGTACCGCTTCTTCATTTGTCGCCGTGTGCGAGAAAAGAACCTGGAAATTAATTGCTCTAAGAATAAAATTTGTGCATTAAAAATGTCCTGTTCGACTGAGTAGTGTGCTTATCAGTTCAAAATAACGAAGCCCTGGAAGGTGAGACAGCGGCAGTGTCAACCGGAATTGAATATATCTTGCTCTTGGCACCTTAGTAACTACTTGGGAAAGAAGTATTGCCCGATTCAGAAACAGCTATACATCACCTGACATCCTGCCAATGCTATCTGACTCCATTAATGCAAGTGTAACCGGTTTCTCAATGGAGACACGAGGTTGATATTCGGCAGCTGTGCCAATTCCTGAAAAGGCATCGTCATTAGTCAGAAATCTCACTAAGCTAACTCAAAATCCTGTAGCTTCAAATTTGCTTAATGCATGGTCACTACAAAAGATTTTGGTGATTATAAAACTCTTATATGAACAAAACTTTTTTCATTCATATCCAAAGTATTCACACTTTTTTCGAATCATCATAGATTGACCGTCTCAAATAACAACGAATTTCATTGTACTCAAAATTTGCTTTCAAATTTGCAGGACTCAGTACTGAAAAATGTGTAGAAGTCTTTTTTGGTTTGAGGAGAATAGAAAAATATACCACCTGACAGCTTGCGGACTATGTACGGTAGGTCACAAGTAGTCTCTTTCTCTGTCATCTCGATAAGTCCAAATGATTAACGAACGGAACCTCTTTGAGCAATCTTATCTAAAAGTTGAATATTTGTAGAGGTATATAGCTTTTTGTCAGGAAGCAGCTCTCAGTCATGAGTCAAGAAATGCTGGAACAAGAATTGTGAATGTGGTACAACTTAATGAGTTATCATTTAGGGAGCAGAGTCGTGGTGCTTCGTTGCATTTCAGATTAGTAAATGCCTCTAAATACGACATTTTCGTAATCATCTAGTTCAGAACGTAATGAAATGCACGAATTGTGACTGGAGTTAATGCAGTTATAGCAAATGGTTACATCTACGCCCAAATACGATAGGTAATTTATACATGAATTAAGCAGCGTCAATTAAAATCATTTTTTGTTTGTTTTTAGCACCTCAAGGACAGTCTGAGTCATATTTGTCGCACAAAATTAATTACTCGTTCTGATCTTGCCTCCTCGTCTGCACGTACAGAATCATTTCCGTTATCCGCTCCCAGTTCCAGCGCTCGTGGAAACGCATTTTTCGCTAAACTTTTGAAATCTGGGTAGTTATTCGGTGGTTTAAATCTCAAAAATTTGAAAATGTGATTTCTTTCTTGACTGCTTTTTTATGGTACTGAAAAAAATAAAGTTTTATCACTCACTCAAACACTTTTAGCTGCGCTTTTTCTTCACAGTTCTAGCAACCATTCGTTAGCTTATACCTTGTGGATTCTAGCATTGTGACTGATTTTCGAAAAGGATTTTTTTTTGTTGCGCTATAACAAGTAAAATAATATTAAATACCGCAAATTTAGATCGTTTCCGTAATCCGCAATTTTTGCGAACATTCGAGAAAAACGCACCCTTTGATTTTCTTAGAGTCTTAGCAATTATCTATTAGCTCAAATCCCAAAAATTTCAATGGTATGTTCCATTTCCATAACCATAATAACCGTTGTAATAGAAAAAATAAATTTATGTTCCTCATTCAAACATTTCTTGTTAGGCGAAGCTTTTCCTCCAGTAATTTAGAAGTCATTCCATAGCTTGAATCTCTATGATTCCAGTGGTTATTGGTTTTCGAAAAACTTTTCAGTGCGTGTAGCAGCCAAAAATGTTAAGCTTCGCTCGGAGTAGCGCTTTGGCGGCATGTGGATAGGGGTTTCGCAACATGGCTTCTGAGCCACCACGCTTTTTCCAATGCCGTATTGGCGAAAATCAACCTTCTTTTGATTGTTACAGTGAAATTCTCCATAAAGTGCACCATAAAGTTTCTTTTGAAAACTAGATAAATTTTTGGATTTTACAAGATTTAGGCTATCGAATGCTTATTGAAAGTACTATGGAAAAACTTTGTTCAGCGAGTAATGCTTCAATAAGAAACATAATATTATTTTTGTTGTCACAGCGCAAAAAAAACCGTTCTGAAAATGAAATACTTCACCAAATTTTTTGAGATTCAAGCTATCGAACGACCACTTAGACTTCAAAAACGACCGAAAATGACCCTCCACAAGCGCTGGAACTGGGACCGGGAATCTTTGAGCCCTTCACCATTTTGTGATTCGAAGAATGGAAGGATGAGCTTTAAAAAACTCGCATAGACTTCATTGGCCAGTTGTCATTAAATTGGGCTCAAAAGTTTCGCGTCGAGCAATCGTCTATCGATAAAACATGTATTCGACTATTCATGTATGACTGAGGCGACTAAATAGTTAATCTCCCATTAGATTGACTTCCCTGGGACTATCGATGTGCCGAGCTGGTCTTTCTATCCAGATAAGTCTGGTAGTGATTTTCAGAACTACAAATGACGGGAAGCGTCTATTTTGTGGGAGTAGGATTGAAACAAAGACCGCATGAAATGCAGTTACTTTTTAATGCTAAGCCACACACATTTCAATCTCAGCATAGCGAGCTCCTCAGTTGTAACAGAAGTATAGATCTTTCAAAGGTGCTATAACAGAAAGTGGTACCGCAAGCCAGGTAATACAAACATACTGTTTCATTATCCCTCCTCTCATCCATAGCAAAAATTGCGCTTTCATGAAAAACATGTTGGAACAGCTCAGTGCGTGCAGAAGAAGAGAGCATGTGAAAGACCCTCTGAACGCGACGCCGTAATAGCCAATTCTCATGGCTATGCAACGATGGGAGCTCAGCAGGTTAGGTTTAAAGAAAAACTGATAGCCCATACAATAAGTATGGTGCATACCGTTTATTTCTATCGAATTAAGCGCAGATATCAAACGTCGTACATATGGGTAAGTGTGAACAGTATGCAAGCAGTGATTGAAATAATAGGTTGGGAAGAAAGTTCTGAGAAAGTGCCTATGAAACATTTATTTATACACCTATTGCTCTTCAACAAAGACAAAACTAATAGTCAAAGTAAAGATCATTGCTAGATTGAAAGATCGATTGATAGATTGATGCGTTCACTTGCCAGTTGCTACATCATCAACAACCTAATTTGCTCGCTTGTTAACTTCATCTTGAAATAAATAGGTAATTTATATACCAATCAACGCGGTAGAAGACGGGCCTTCAAATGAGCTTGAAAACACAAAAATGGCCGACACCCAAAAAGCTTACAAACATTTTCTCAGAAATTTTGCCCCATTCTGTTACCCCAAAACTCTAAGACGCCATCTGATCTATAAGCACTTCTATGGCCGCCACGGAAAATGAAAAACAGCATAATCGCCCTAGTGGTAGAGACGGCAGTTGCATGAGATCTGTTACAGCATTCCTAATCTCTTGTAGGGCATGTGATACGATTCTCGAATAAAAAACCCAAGCAAAGCAAAACACTCAATTGAGCATGCATGGGAGACCGATACATAAGGGAAAAGAATTTTGATGTTAGAGACAGTATCGGCACACATCAATCAGAAACATTTGGATATTTGAGAATTCAAAAGTGAATTGCTACAAGGACCGCTTCGTGACAGCACATGAGCTAGCATCATGATAATGTTGGTGTCCCTGGGCAATTTTTTCTGACTTGAGCCAAAACATTCCTACCTTGTGTAGGATTCTATGCGGCATGCCTTCGATGAATAATTGAAGAAAATGAAAATAATCCATATCCGATATTCCCTTGATTCAACTCTAACAAGACTGAGTGGTACGCAAAATTCGACCTCAGGCGGGACTTGAACTTTTCATGGTAGAACATTTCAACGTCATACCACTACTAGAAAGTGGTGAAATCCAAAAAATTATAGGTTATATATTTAGAGAGAAACTATCAGATCAACTAAGTTAACACCGCAAAATGTTCCTACCAGAGCAAACCGGTTAATGGTTGATTGCTGACACCATCGATAGTTCACATAGAAGAAAGAGTGACCGTAAAGTGGGGATACCTCATGTGCAGTGCTAGCACGCGTTCCCGTTAGGGATGGGGCGCGGGTTCAAATCCTGCCTGAGTTCGAATTTCTGCGCACCACTCAGTCTTCTTTGATAAACGGTGAGTGTTTCAGCAAAAGTTCTTTACTATGCGGCCCAAACATTTGCTTATTATTTCATTCAACCGGTATCACAAAAGCCTTTGACTAAGTACATCGTGAGTCAATTTGACCTTTGTAGAATTCGGAAAAGGCAAAATGCAAGTTCACCTGTTCTATGCTTTTCAAATCCCAGTGTTCTTGAACTCATTTTTTTCATTTATTTATATATTTATTATATTTATTTCGCATTTATTTTTATCAACTTCATATTTCGAGCACTGAAGAAATTGAACAACCATTTTATGTCTTCCAAAAAAAAAATCGCGTACAAGAGATAATCTAAGCATTAAGTTGTCTAAATTGATAAATTGTCAAGTCTGATGGCTTTAATAATCAATAATAATGGCTTTAAAGATTGACAGCATGTTCAGCACTGAGATGCCTAAAAATTCATCTCATTCGTTAAGTTTCAATTTCAAGAATAAAGTGATTTTTAGAAAATGTCATCTACACTCGCAGCTCGTGCGACTTCTATTGTATCTCAAATTACGATGACGATTCAAAAACTGTCAGATCAGAGTTTTATGCATGGGAATACAAACGTTTTGAATCCGACAAATATGCGAAAAAAAAAGACGAATTTTGTAAGAAAACTGCTCCAAAACATAAAACTGTGAGCAACTGTGAGCATAAGAGAGCTATTGTTCGAGGACTATCTTGAAGAATTTCAAAGATGCAAGTTGAAATCTTGTTAATCGTTAACACACCACATGTACTATCTCATAGATCTTCTGACGATAGGCGACTATAGATCACTTTGAGCTGGCTTTTAAAAGAGAAGGGTGCCTGAAGATAGTTCCTTTGTGCGATCGGAAGAACGGAGGGCCTGTCGATTTGGAGAGGTGAGTTGCGCTTTGGCTGCGAAGTATCGCGTTTCCAGTGATTAATTAGCGAGTTACCGTATTCGCGAGTGTGAAACCTTACCTTTTCTTTGCACTGCCACCAGCTGCGAAAAATCGGAACCTCATCACCGATGCACGGCCTACTTTTCTTAATGAAGACGTCTAAAGGTCCATAAAGCGCTATCTAATCAGTCTTAGCCACAATCAGATTATCAACCTCTGAAATTTCAAGGTTCGCTAAGATTTTGGCGTCCTTGCCAGGGTTTTGGAGATCTTTATTTTTTGGAGTTCTCTGAAACTGACGACATCTGCAGAGTCATATCGTCAGTTTCTATTTTCGAATAGAGATATTGCCCAATGAGGAGCTCCATAATCTTGCGACTTAAATATGGTTTATCTGAAGACTATTTCCTGGAAACTTGGGTATCCAAAGTTTTCCAACAAGTTTAGGGCGCACCAATTGCATCTGAGATGATATTTTCTGATATAGTAAAGGGCGAATAGCTGAATGGTATGTGCTATTAGTGAGGAGGCCTGAGAGAAAACCGAAACGTACGTCTAACACTCGAGACATCACACCGGACCTCAGAAAGGCTTGAGAAAATTCTGTCGATTATGTTTCTCGATAGTTACAAAAATGCCGGCTATGTGCTTCAGATGCACACAGATTTTCTTAATTTTTCGTTTTAAAACTTTGAAAACGGTCTACATTATTATTCCATGAAATTTTTCAAAGCAAATGGCTTTTTCCTCCGTTATCCGCACAACCATCAGTACTGGACTATATCCTTGACAAGTCTTTCATCTGTTACCAGGCGAAGCTTTCTACAATATGAGAACAAATTGTGCTATTGATGTGTCATGTTTAAACATGAATTAGTCGCATTAAACCTTATTGTAGATCACTGAACACAAAACTGTTAAATTTAAAGAATGGTGTTGGATCAGGATGAGATGACCTGAACTTAAGAACGTTCAGTGAGTTGCGTGATACAAGGATACTACCCACACATCAACGCAATTCCTTAACTGGTAAAATTTTGGGTGATTTAAGGCTCAAAATCAATTAGTTTGAACTATTCTATAAGTCTTTCTCTTCGAAACTGAAGCTTTTTCTTGTTGCACTGAGTTGCAAAGATCAGTCAGTAAATCACATAACCACTACCGTGCTAGGAGTGCCCAGTTACAAGGCAATACTAGTCCTTTCGACTTTTAAAGGACACTGAAGTGCCTGCAGCGACGATTTAGGAGGACTCAGAAACAAATGACCAGGTATAGAGCGTTTAGAGTCGATTAATCTCTTAAGACGAGTGAGCTCAATCGTAGAGATCGTTCAAGACAGATTTAGTTTGCGAACTGAGTTTTTGAGGCTCGCTGAGACACCCAATAAATGTTCCTACCCTGCTATACAAATCTAACCTGGTTAGTCCTGATGCGGGATCGATCAGAAGTCAATGTTGCATTGCAAGGACTCTTTGAAACACAGTACGACACACATCTGTCTTACGGTAGTATAGCACGAGGAGCCGCGCTTGACTGTTTATTCGAGGTGATAATGTGAATATGAGCGCGTATGACGCAGCGCTTGAGGCTGCTCTGGGGCACACCGTAGTCAATGCACCGATCCCACGTGTTATGTTCTGAGAGCCTTCAATCCCCGTGGTCGGTGAATCGGTATCGGACTTGTCTAGGAGAACAGCGGCATTGACTTAATACATGTGGGCCAATGCGAGCCTTTGTAAAGGCCAGATGCCATTCAGTCACCTCAGAAAGTGATCAACGCCAAGAGGTTTAATTTTGTTCAAAGCAAGGAAATGATGATTGATTTTCTGACTCACAAGAAATTGACCACAGATTGCTCTTGCTGGAGTATCAATCAATGAACAAGTGGTAGGCCTGCTGTGAAGATCGATATCATAAAATATTTGATACTTTTCCGTTATCCGTACCCTGCTTCGAGCTTTTGATTGAAAAAAGCGTATTTTTTGGTTGTTTTTGTAGCTGAGTAGTCCGCCATATCTGCATCCATACCACTATTTAACAGGGAAGCATATAAGCTGTCAGGACAATCAATCGTTCAAATCAGAAAAATTTCAATAATGCATTTTTTTGAATGGCTTTAATTACTCTATAATAGCAAAGATAATAGCATGTTTCTCATTTAAACATTTCTCGCTGAACAACGCTAATTCTCTCTTTCAAAACCAAATACATCATCGGAATCCCTGAGATTCGATGTGCAGATAAGTTGTTGAAGAGCTAAATAAGCAGGCACATAGAGCACAAAGGCATAACAGAGTAGATTTTGATATAGAAGTGGTGACACCATCTTGCGCAGAAAATAAAACGTCAGTGCGGAAGATTTTAGAAGCATTTTGGAATTATACGCCCAATCATTTACAAACCGCAGGGAAGATTGCCGCGTATTCACTTGTGATATGAGCCAGTATATAAGACTGTTGTTGTTATAGGTGGGGTGCATTACGAGCCTATGTGGTCATCCTCCGGTGATCTCCACTTGAATCATTCAGTGAAGCACATTTAAAAAAGCGGTGAGTATGTTGAAAGTTGATCTCTTGTGCTTGATGCGATTGAAATCTAGATCTCGTAATTTTTTCCAAAGGAGTAATGGAGATGATTGACTGATTGGACTACAGACAACTTGTAGTAAATTCCAAGACCGACTATCTATTAACCTCGGCATAGTTTGAACAAATGAGTATATTACTCTGTTTAGTCGTTCCGAGGTGTTATTGTTTTATTTATCGAATACTGCGAAGCATACAACAATTCAGTTATTAATGCAGCTTGAATATACAATATTCGAGGTGGCTAACGTTTCGGCGGGTCGCCTTCGCCAGAGCCTGGAAAGATCACATTGATCCACGATCCACTAAGTCAGAACCTCCATAACCCTAGCAGAAAACGTTAGAAATAAGTTTTGCATAGCATAGTAAAAGCTTCATTCTGAAACATTCACCGTTTTGATGCTTGGGTCTATTACTTATTAATTTGAAGACCTGCCGCTTAAGGTGAGTGCATAAGTGGGCTGTGCCTAACTCGGGCCGCGTGATTACGAGGCACTCTTCTTTTCGGTTCATTCTCGGGCCTTTGCTATGTATCCAAAAGGCTTCCAATGTTTTACGCGCAGATGTTCTTGATTCCTGTGCGAAGATCTTGAATTTGACGTCGAACATTACTCCTGTATGGCTATGGTCCCTATGCGTGCTTAGTGAAGTTTTTGGATCACAGTTGCGCAACCCAACTAGGTGCTCTAATACGCGGAGGAATAGTGGCCTACCCATTTCGCCAATGTACTCATCGCCGCATGCCTCGCAAGAGATTAGGTAAATTATACCCGATCTCATACAGTCGCCGTCTCTGCCGTTCGGACAAACTTTGCAGTCACTGGTTTTGCAGAGACGATCATACAGTCGGTTGCGGACTAATTGACGCTTCAATGTTTTTGGGGGTATTTCAACTATTGCTACCTTTTTCTTCTGGAAACACAGGAAAAGAACACAAGGTAGAATCCTTAAGCTTGGCGCGAGAAATAGCCATCTCTAATGGCTACGATACGGTAGGAGCTTCTCAGGTTAAGTTTAGAGGAAATTGTATGCTCCCAAACGACAATCCTGGCGAAAATAAGGTTCTTTTCCTCCTGCTTTTTATCCCTAACGAAATAAGTATAGCTATTGAACGCTGCCTAAAAACTTTTAGATAATCCGGTGGCAATAGTTGAAATACGCCCTAAGACACTCAAGCGCCAATTAGTCCGCATCCGACTGTATAACCGCCTCTGCGAAACCATTGACTGCAAAGTTTGTCCGAACGGCAGAGACGGCGACTGCATGAGATCGGGTACAATTTACCTAATCTCTTGCGAGGCATGCGGAGATGAGTACATTGGCAAAACGGGTAGGCCACTATTCCTCCGTGTAAAAGAGCACATAGTTGGGTTACGCAACTGTGATCCAAAAACTCCACTAGGCACGCATAGGGACCAATAACATGCACGAGCAATGTTCGGCGTCTAACTTACGATCCTCGCAAAGGAATTAAAAACATCCGCGAGTAAATTCTTATAAGCCTTTTGGATACATAGGAAAGGCCCAAAACGAACCAAAAAGAGGAGCGTCTCTTAATCACGCGTGACCTCGAACCATAGTGCAGGCTGATCTTTTTGGCCTCAGTCAGGCACAGCCCACTGATGGAGTGACCTCAAGCGGCTGTTCTTCAATGGATATGTAGTAATAGTCTATTTGAATGATTGATTCGATCTCGCGCCCTTTCTTCGTTTTATCTTCTAATCCTTCAATGGATAATTGGTGACCCAAACATCAAAGCGGTGAGTGTTTCAAAATGAAGCTTTTACTATGCTATCCAAAAGTCATTTCTAACGTTTTCTGCTAGGGTTATGGAGGTTTTGACTTGGTGGATTGTGGATCAATGTGATCCTTCCAGGCTCTGACGAAGGCGACCCGCCGAAACGTTAGCCACCTCGAGTATTGTATATTCAAGCTGCATTACTAACTGTGTTGTTGTATGCTTCGCCAATATTCAATAAATAATATCAATAACACCTAGGAATGGTTAAATAGAAGAAAATACTAATTTATAAACAACTTGACCTTTCCAGGCTCTGAAGAAGGCGAGCTACCGAAACGTCAGCTGTTGAACGAAGAATATTATAACACTTCGTGTTTGACTCGTGAAGAAAATTAGGAACTATTGCATAAGTAGCTTTGCTTAGCGAGAAATGCTTGAATGAGAAACGGAATTTTATTTCTGCTGTTCCGGCATATTAGAGTCAATATGAAGATAAAACATACCATTAATATTCTTCCGATTCAAGGTATCCAGCGATAATTATAACTTCAAAAAAGCCTGAATATTGCGCTTTTCCTAAGAGGTCTGAACAGGGTACGGATAACGGAGAAGTACCAAACACTCATTGATTGGTAACCGAACATAATAGTACTTTAGGTAATACCAGCGTATTTCATTACATAATCACTTCTTCTAATAAATAACAAGATATCTTCGACTTTTTTTTCTTTTACTCGGTGGTTGACAACAAATTAAAGAAAGAACAAACAAAAAGCTGCACCACGAATGTTGAAAATAGACAAAGAAAATTGGGTTAACACGATAGCTTAGTTTATTTTGTTTCGTAGTGAACGAATTGAAAGATTATAAATCAGAATGCCGGAAATTGAAGCAGATCTTGATGGGAGCATCCTAACGAATTCAACAGAACCGGAAGATTCTTTAGCATATGATAGGAGGTTTCACTACAAATTGGGCTTAAGCAATTCCGAACAAAGCTACACAGCAACGCTTTCAAGTTTCAGACATTCCTGATTTTTTCAAGAATACAAGAACAGCCATTTGCACGTTTTGTAATGTTCAAAATTGCTTAAGAAAAGAACCGACAAAACGAACACTCGTAAGAATAATGAGATATGTGGCTCCAAACCCGAGTAACTTCGAAACTGTGATTACCCTCTCGGGGATCATGTGTTATTCACTACACCACCAAGGTCCGTGCTTAGACTTACTCTCAGCCACGCTCTAACATTTATCAGTGCAATCATCAATAAAAGGACTGATAGTACCTATAAGGTCAAAGCATGAGTGACAATGATGCAAAACCAGGGCTCTAGGCTTGTGTAGTGGATGGCACGTGAGCTCCAGCAAGGTGTAGTGGATGGCACGTGAGCTCCAGCAAGCTGGCTCGAAGCCACCTCAGTTTCCATGTTGTGCTCATATATCAAAATTTTTTTTGGCTTATTTCACATCGTACGCTGCCTTAAAGGATGACTTGAGAAAAAAGAATAATGGAAGGGTAGCGAACTCCACTCAGTAGTCAAAGCAAAATTCTTGCTAGATAATAAGGAAAAAACCAGCAAAAAGAAAGAGAAAAAAGAGAAAATTAATGATGTACCTAAATAAAGTGGAGGTATTTAGCAGTGAAGTCGAGTTAGCTAATGAAAAGTACAAAGCATTTGAGCACTTCAGCTTCAACCGACTTAGTAGAGCGAAGTGCTGACGTGGGAAAGGTAGGTGCACGGAGAGCGACTCTTGAGGATCTTACCAGAAAACTCAGAGGTTTTTGTCGCCGTTACTTTCGTATTTTCACGCCGTAGAGAAGAGAAAGTTCAATCTTACGACAATCAAAAGCTATTGATATATGAAAATCGAGAAAACTTATCTTGATTAGCTGGCGCGAGGTTGGTAAAGTAGTCGTAGAAATTGGCCTGACGTTTCGGCGACCCGCCTTCTTCAGAGCCTGGGCGTATGTAGTGTTAGTCTATTTGAATGATTCGGATGGTCTTATTTATACGCTGCCTAGGTCAGGTTAAAAGAAAAAACGAAGAAAGGGCGCGAGATCCCGTGTGATGGTTACACATTCTTCCTACCAGTTCATTTCGGGGTTTTTGGCGTTTATCCAAAATGCCTCAAGAGTTTTGCGCGTGGATGTTTTTGATTCCTGCGCTAGGATGGTGACAGTCACATCAAAATCCTTGTTGTTGTGTTTTTGTGCCCTATGTAAACCTAAAGGTTAGGTTTTATCTATTTTAGATTTACTGTCTAGATGTTCTTTTATGCGGATGAAAAGTGGTCTGCCCGTTTCGCCTATATATTCTTCCCGCATGTTTTACATGTTAGCAAATAAATTGTGCCCGATCTCATACAATCTCCCTCTTTTCCGTTAGGGCAGATCATACAGTTTTTGGTGTTGCACAATCGATCATAGAGTCTATTGCGGATCAGCTGATGGCGTAGGGTGGGAGGTGGGGTTTCGATAACTACCACGGAATTTTCAAGACCGCATCTTTTTAGGCACCTTTTAACCGCGCTACTAATCTCGTTTGATATAAATGGCAGTTTAAAGGGGACTCTATTCAGGTGAGGAGTATTGTTCTTTTGTGACCTAATTCCACTTTTTGAATATTCCCTAGTGGCAAATTTTTTGTAGCCTTTGGAAATGGCGATTTTTCGTGCCAAGTCTAATGACTCGTTCCTTTCCTCCTCTCCTGTGCACACCTTTTAGCTGTTCGAAACATGTTTTTAATTAGCGATCGCAATATCAAAAATAGGTTTTTAGATTTTTATCTGCTTGCACGGCCGCGGTACTACTGTCTAAAAGCCAAGTGTTGGGTTTTTCCATGAAAATTGAATTGCTGTTGATCTAACCCGTGGTTATATAAACGATTATGATGTAGCGTCCATCCGTCCCTGAGAGATGTGTCATGCATTTGACCTCAACAAGCAGAGTAGAGAATGTTAACCTGGCCTCTACAATGAGTCACAGTGGCCTACCGATGAGTCGCTTCAGTGCTGATATCTTTTCAGACAGGTCTAAAGACCAGTTATCGCGCCCAGGTACGAGAAGTGGCAGGACTAGTGAATCCGGGTCTCGAAGTTGAATTAGTGATCAATTCAGTGCTCATTGTAAGACACCTTCAACTCCGAGCTATACGCGTTCAGACATGCACATGTTCCAGAACATGGCACAATATCACAGGCACCACATTCTGCGGATCTTAGCACTTTCAGTGGGCCTTTATGTTTATCATTCCCGAAAATCTTCGGATTCGCAGGTGAGTACGGCTGCTCATTGACAGTCCTTTCATTCATCCAAACGCCGTTTGATGACAGCTAAGTTCAGTCGCCCTAAAATCCATCACCGAGCTAGGACGTTCGAGCTTTCTCATCAAAGGCAGTCACAAACCTTTGAAGACTGCAGGAGGGATCTGATTTCAAAAAATTTGGGGCACTGGCAGCGATTGCATATACAATATGAAACTGATCCACATTATCAGTAGCAAAAAAGACGTTGCGTTCGAACTATAGCGATAATCATCACTGATTGACAGCATCCAGAGTTTATATGCGCTGTTGTGAAGAGAACATTTTGCCAACCCTTGAAGACAAATACTATCGAAATTTCAATATTTATATAACAAAAAATTATTTCGTATGGTAAAATAGAACCATAAGAAGTCATTACACACAATGTATCTATGAATCCACTAAGAAAAAACCCCCGTGTTAGTCATTATTCACTCAAAAGTGTCCACGATTTTCTTTCTTCACTGGCATTCAAGTTTCTTAGAGTCAAGTGAAATTAGCAAGGTAAACTTCTGTAACGATAGAGAATGCAGTTCAAGTAGTAAAAAACTATGACATTAGCCATGCAGCCGATTAAAAGCAGCTTACAACATTGTTATGCTTGGACTAATGATCGAACATATAGATTATATCTCTTCTATGTTTTGACATCTTAAATGGAAAGCTCTACATGCATGGTCTTACCGCTTCTAAATCAGACGTCTAGAGCCAAAATTACGTTGTACCAGAACAACTTTAGATCACGGTTCCGCATATAAATTCGATTAGGATCAGCCTAGAGAAAACTCCTAGACGCTCCTATCACGCTCAACTATGTTCACCATTCTATTCGCTTCTGAATAACCTTATTTGTCGTATTAATGAATCTCAAAGAAATGAGTCGTTTTTCTCAGTGGAACACAACAAGCCCGCAGCGAAATACAACCACAATTAATTTAAAAAAAAAACTTAAGAAAGAAACTAGGAACGATGGAGCATAATAGAAAATTCAACTAATTTTAGTCCATCTCTACAGGTCACAAATTTCAAAGGTTTATTAGAATATTTCAGGAAGATTAGTTCAGCCAGTAGGTTCTTGATCGGACTTCACATAATTTGTAAATATATGTTCAAGTACAAGGGATTTTTTTCAAAAGCTCAAGAAAGAGCCTACTCTCAGTGAAATTGCCTTAAGACGAAAAGGACACCGCCCGACTGATGGGACCGTCAAGGTCGAAACACATGTATCGGGCTTTATAAGTCAGCCCCTATATAACAGACCACACGCGTGGCTCAAAAAACTGATTATCTGGCATAATAAAATTTGAACGTGGTCTTAAGAAAATACTCGAAACGAAAGGTATGTCCATGATTGTTAAGTGTAATGCAAAACATTTGGCCTAGATTGGAGTCGAGCTAAGGTTTCACCAAAAGCAAGAGTGAGACGGATTCAATCGAGGGCCGAATAGAAGAAAGAATGCTTACAAGGCGGTGGCCCTGGTGGTATTAGTGATGGAAGGCGCCAATGCTATGGAGGAAATGTGGTTCAAGTCTCTCCGAGGGTCGAATGTTACATACCGCTCAACATTCTTAGGTGTATATCTGCAATATAATAATACGATCAACAAAATAGAGAATTCATATAGATTATACTATAGAAAAAGCTGCCAGCTTAACTGAGTTCAACGTCAATATGTATGCTTATCAGAGCAACTCGTTAAGGGTTGGTTGCTGACAGCTTTAACAGTTCATTTTAGATCATACATAAAGAAAAAAGGCTGTTCGTTCGATTGGGCACAATGCTGATATGTGCTTATCAGACTAAGCCTCTGAAGAGTTGCTTGCTGACAGCTTCGATAGTTAAACAGATCATAGTTAAAGAAAACTCTGTCATTTTGATTGGGCGTAATGCCGATACGTGCTTATCAGACTAAACCTCTTAGGAGTTGGTGCTGACACCTTTGATAGTCTATACCAGAGAAAGACTGGTGACAACGGTGACGGCGGTGGATTAATGGTAGCACGCGCATTCGGATGGGTGAAACGTGGGCTCAACTCCCGCCTGGGGTTGCATGTTTTACATACCACTCAACACTCTTAGATGTCTACTCAAAGTATTATAATTATATTACGAAGAAGAAAAAGATCGAATTTATTCAGGTAATGCTTGATATAAGTCTTCGTTTCTAGAAAAAAAAAATGGAAATACGAAGGTCGATTTCCATCAAACAGATTGAATTCATAAAGATAAACAGCAGAAATTGACAACTGCTTTGAAGGGAAGTTTTCAGGAGAGGGTATAAGCAACTCTTCTGAGGCGATCATTTGTGCCATCGAGAGGTTTCTCTCAGTGAAATATAGTTCAGCTTAATTTTTGGTGCGGCTATGGAATGGACATTTTCACGAACTGATGCCCTAAATACACTACCTTTTCTGGAGCGTGTGAAAATTCCTCGTAGATTTGCAAATAATCAAGCTTCGTTACCAATGGGAATTTCCTTACTTTATATTCTTTGCTTCTTCAATCTTAACTGGGATAGATTTTAGCAGCAATTTAGTAATGCGAGTAGTTCAGAAAGGAATTTGGAAGGTGTTTGAGGAAAAACCTTGAGGGAAAATGAGCGCATGTGGGGCAGTGTCAGAGGTGCTCTGCGTCGCACACGTGGTCAATGGTTCGATCGCGCGCTCATGGCTCACCAAGCCGTTCAGTCCTTCGATGTCGGTAAATTGCTACCAGACTGGTCTCAGACTTGTCTGGGAGGAAAAGCAGTACTGACTCGGTTGAGCAGGAGGCCAGGTGAGTCATTGTAAAGGCAAGATATGGATTCAATCACCTCAAACGATCTTAAAAATTGAAGCCGAATGCCTGGCACATCCCTCAGGGATTGATAAACGCCGAGAACTTCATCCTTTATCCTTTATAGAAGAACCGCAGAAGTAATATTCACACGCGCCGGTAAGTGATAAAATCCCGAAATTGATGGTACAACACTGTCCGTTTGTGTTTTCTATAACTTAATGACCCCTGTGAATATTACGTGCGTTCGCGGTTTTTTTATGTAAAGAGGTTTTCCCTCAAGAGGGATTAGCTCAGACGAAAGGCACCCAGCAACTGGCGAGGCCGAGGCGAAACAGCGTATTACTGTGTATAAGTGCCCATAAAAAGTCGCATGCATGGCTCAAAAATGATTATCAAGCAACAAAGAACATATGGTCGAAATTAAAGATATTTGGCAACGTCCTTCCAATTTCATTTGGAGACATTAACTCAAGCGGACACAGTTCTGTACAGTAATTTGCCGAAGAATTAACCTGAAATGAGACAACAGATTCGGAGCAACTCTTCTCTATTAGACAGTGAAAAGAAAACTTCGAGAACTGAATACCGCTTGAACTAAGAGAATAGTAAAGTAGGCTGTTAAGCAGAAGGGATATTGATGTCAATGCAAGGTGTAAATGAACTCAACACAACAACCAATGACGTTTCGCGCATTAAGTAAGCAGAAGTGGATGCCGAAAGTAGATCCTCATGCCAGATGTGACTCAAATGGCCACAATGATTTCTCCGTTATCAACAGAAGGAAGTGCACACTACAACTTTCTGAGTTAAAGAAAAGTAATTGTATCGCGAAGTGGCCTGTGAATGATCACCTCCAAAAATGGCCAGCAAATGTAAAATCTGTAAAAATTTAGCAAATTGGAATACGAAATTCTGACTCATTTAGGATCAGTCAGCAGTTTTTTCTATTATTCAATATTATATTTCAAAAAACTAAGGGATTTGTTGATTGAACAAACAGTTTTCAAGCATCCTTTCATTGTTATTTGAGCCAACTTGTCATGTGGTATGGTAAAGGCTCTTGTACAGCCCGATACACGTGTTTCGTCTTTAGAGACTCGTCAGCCGTGCAAAACCCGTCGTCTTTCGATCTTTTTATAGTCAGTTCTCTCGGGAGCGTTACAATCCTTATAGAGAGTTGTCGACGACGTACGTTTTACACTCTATGTCAAGCGAAATTTTCACCTAACACAGAGTGTTGCGCACTGAAGAAAAATAAAAAGAACTAATGAAATTTGAGCGTGATCTACACAAAGCACTCGAAATAAATATATAGTTTTCAAGCAACTAAGCAAAAATTCATTGATTAGATTAATATTTAACAAACACACCAGCGCGGCAAATGTCTTCAGAATTTCCTCCAAATCACAAATTCACGGTCTCGAAGCAGACACGCTTGTGTCAAGTTCAAAAATCTGTGGACCCAACACTTTGTTATGTTTAGATTCCAATGATTTCTAGTACTAATAGCAAAATGCCTTCCGAGTCGAGCATATTCATGTAAATAAAGTTAAAAATTAACAATGCTTATGCGTCAAACTAACTTCAACGCGTTTCCCACGGATCTTACTCATATGAAGAGCCCAAACGGCTACTGGAGAGGATAGGTGATGCGGTCTCTCGCGGATAGGAGGATTAGATGTCAGCTAAGAGCGTTCATGCCATTATATAGCAAGAAAAATGTGATTTCAAGGAACGAATTATGGCTTTCGATTTGCTACACTGCTTATATAAGAGACTTAAGAACGATAATGAAGGTCTACCAGCTATGTTGAAAGACGCTCTATTCGCATGTTTTTTTGATATGCTAAGAGGTAAATTGTCAGTTCTTACACTTTTGATGGGCATAGAGCGGAGTTAATGTTGCCGTTCAACACGTAAAGGAAACGGTTTTGTCTCGGCCTCGTCTCTAATTATCATTCCCCCATGCCGACAAATCGGTACAATTTAGTCCGGGTTTATCACGATTCCACGAATTCACACAGATGCTTTCTAGCACACCTACCCCAGGACTCATAATTTTCACAACAACCTTCACCTTTGATTGTTTCACTCTCATCAACATTTACTTTATTGTTTATATTCTTCCGACATATTTGATCTCCGT
This sequence comes from Parelaphostrongylus tenuis, assembly GCA_019055375.1. Taxonomy (NCBI): domain Eukaryota; kingdom Metazoa; phylum Nematoda; class Chromadorea; order Rhabditida; family Metastrongylidae; genus Parelaphostrongylus; species Parelaphostrongylus tenuis. The sequence goes on along the minus strand of JAHQIW010000750.1, from coordinate 83,123 downwards.
ACTTTACTTGAGTTCGGCTTATTACATTATCGTGAGGCGGACGATCGAATAATCTCAGAATTGACTGCTTTCGAAAGAATCGTCATCGCCTTGGAAGAGTTAGATTAGCAGAATATCAAACTTTCAACTGACACAGGAAGAATCGGCGACCACATGTAAGCGGAACACCCAAGGACGGTCATCTGGAGATTTTAAGAATAAGTGTACACCTTAGCTTTTATCAAGATTGAGGAAAGACGATAGATATTCTTTTGGAACTAAATTCACAACGAAACGTAAAAACCTCTGCGAACGATAGTTGCTAAACAATGTTCTTGCAAATGCTAATAGTAGTAATGGCTATACTCAAAATTTCTAGTGTTTTTACTGCTTTTTGCAGTATTATGATGCGCCATTTATACCTAAGAGAATTGAGTGGCCAGCAAAAACACGACGTGAGCCGGACGTCGAACCCGCGATTCACCCATACCTGGGACGCGTGTTAAAGCGAAATCACATACCCGACCTATCCAGTTAAAGGTTGATGGATGTCAGCTGACATAGAGATGTTGAAGAATCAGTGGTGGCGCAAATGTAACTCTGTGGTGTAGTGGTAGCACGCGTCCCCGGTATCAATGATTATCGGGTTCGACTCCCGCCTCAGTAATGTTCTTGCTTACCACTAACTCTTTTAAATACGATGATTATACTCCAGTCTCTTGTGCAAACCACAAGTAATCAAGAGTTTCTGATAGGTTCAAACACCGCAGTGTCTGTCATTCTCCCAAATTTAAAGGCAAAATTCTTATGATTTTTCTTGAGTTCCTTGTCTATTAGTTTATCCGTCTCCCATGTCCGCTCAGAGAGCTCCTTTCTGCTATCAAGTTCACAATTTTTATTTTGTCATACTAACATGGCACGATATGAGTATTTACATTGCTTTGAGGAGGTCTCACGTTTTAACTGTCGTATCTCTTTGAGTAATTGTACATAGATTATAACGTGTCGGAGTATGTACTCGCCTACGCTACAGAAATGTCAGAAATGTAATTTGCTCCATTTCTTTCTTCTCCAATATCTAAAAATATGACAGACGTTTACTCGTTAAGCAAATTCTTCTTGTTAATGGAATTTACTCAATAAGCTCTTATTTCAGTTGAATAAGTTTCTGTCATTATTTCCCACAGAGAGTGAGCTGCAAACGCCACGTTCTACAATTGTTCATCTGTCCATAGATCGTTCTGGCCGTTTACAGTCCATGAGAGATGTGTGTAAAAGCCTGGCTATAAAGAAAGATCTGACATCAGCTTGTGAATCCGACATAGCATTACATAAGTACCAATTTTTATCCTGAGTATACTGTACACGCCTTCGTGGTATTTTGTACTCCAACTCGTTTTTGAAAGCGTCACCTGGGCGCTTTTGCGTTTAGCATCTATTATGTCGCTTGGAGGATCCCAGATTTTCGTCAGGAGCTTGTGATCAAAAGAAGGATATTATCGAAATTATCTTTATGCGTTACTCACTGCACAAACGGCAGCAGTAACTTGCCTTTTTTTCAGCCTTGCCTTCCTAACCTCACCGACACTTTCAACTTTCAACAATCACCCGTGAACGTGATTAGACTTAGGAGCATGAATCGGTATTGAACGCAATTACGCTAAAGCTTTAGTAGAATCCACGATGTTTTAACTTTTATTTATTTTACATCACGCCCTATCGTAAAAAAAGAGAAGGCACTAAGCCTCCTTCACGCATTGTTTATATTTGCTAATGTTCCCATTGTGATAAAATAAGTTTAAAATCTAGCGGAAGACCGTTGGAGAACTTTGAAACCATGAATGAGCTCAATGAAAATCATAAAACAAAAGGGGAGCGAAAATAGAAATTGTCCATTCTCAATGGTTTAGAGCCGACATCACTCTCAGAGAGCTTTCTAGCATTCATTTTCTTTTTATTTTTTCCTGGTTATACCTCTTATAGGGATTCACTTTACACAAAATTCTTTTTCAAACTAATCTCGCTATCACCTGTATCACCTGTCGTCCCGTTGATCGTCGAGTGACTCGAGCGGGTACCAGCAACTCTTCCATTTTTCCCTATCGCGTGCAAGAGAAGCCCAGTGGGTCCTCCTTGCTCTAGGAATTCGCTGAGCATCATATCTTTCTTCCATCGCTTTCGTGAAGAAATCGGACCAACGGGTCAGTGGTCTTCCTTTAGAGCGCTTGACGTCCCGAGGAATCCAGTCGGTAACGGCTCTCGTCCATCGGTTGTCGCTGAAGCGCATCACGTGTCCGGCCCAACTTATTTTCGATATCCTGGCGTGTAGAACGGCGTCTCTGATTTTCGATCGTCGACGTAGGTCGGAAGTTCGGATCCTTTGTCTCATTTGCGAAATACGGGATACTCCTAGCATCGACCTTTCGACTGCGCGTTCGATAACGGCAAGTGATCTTTCATCCTGCTTACGTAGCGACCAGGTTTCTGCTGCATACGTTAGGGCAGGGATAATTGTCGAGTCGAAAAGGTGGGCACGGAGTCGGATGTTCTTTGTCCTCTTCACTACATCTTCGATGCTCTTAAACGTTCCCCAAGCCGCTCGTTTCCTCCTGCTCAACTCTGGGGCTAGGTCGTTCATCATGTTGATTTCACGACCTAGATAGATGTAACTGGAGCATTCGGAAATTGTCGTTCCGTTGAGCGTGAATGGGGCATTAGAAACCCATCCGTTCCTCATGAACATTGTTTTCGTAAGATTCAGTTGAAGACCGATCTTTCCACAGGCGTTATCGAAATCAGTCAACATTCGTTCCGCTTGGCTGATGTTTGGTGTTATGAGAACGATATCGTCAGCAAAGCGAAGATGATTTAATTGTCGACCGTCAATTTTCACTCCCATTTCGTCCCATTCTAATGTTCGCATGACGTTTTGTAGGGTGGCAGTGAATAGTTTTGGCGATATTGTATCGCCTTGTCGAACCCCTCTTCTTACGTCAATTGTGATATTGTTGTAGAATGGAGATATTCTGGTCGTGAAATCTTTATAAAGCTCACGAAGGATCATTATGTACCGAGTAGGGACGCCCTGGTTATCCAGAGCCTCTATAACCGCTTCTGTTTCCACTGAGTCAAAGGCTTTTTTCAGATCGATAAAAGTGAGACAGAGTGGTTGTTTGTACTCTCGCGAAACTTCAATGAGTCTTGTGATCGTGTGGATGTGGTCCATGGTACTAAATCCTTTTCTGAACCCTGCTTGTTCGCATGGCTGTCCTTCGTCCAGTGTTCTGTCAATCCTGTTCAGGATGACTCGAGTAAAGAGTTTATAGACAACGGACAGCAAGCAGATTGGGCGATAATTGCCTATGTCGTGAAGGTCTCCCTTTTTGAACAACAATACGGTCTTGCTGGTTTTCCATTGAATAGGGACCTTGCATTCTGACAGGTAGCGAGTGAAGAGCCGAGCCAGGGTGTTGATGAGAACTGGCGGCAGGTTCTTCAGGTGTTCTGGTCTAATCCTGTCTGGACCGGGTGTTGTTCTGTTTTTCACCGACGATATAGCATGTCGGATTTCGGAAGGAAGGACCGGTGGAACGACATATTCGTCCTCTTTCAATTTATATGACGGTAAGAGAACATGGCTAGCGAAGAGATCCGAGTAGTACTGGTGGATGATTTTCTCCATAGCCCTTCTGGAAGCTGTAAGTGTCCCGTCAGGGTATCGGAGTGCAATCATCTTGGTCTTATAGTTGGCGAAGCCTCGCTGGGCTTTGCGAATGCTCTTCCCAGCTTCTGCAGCTTCTGCCATAACTGCTGCTCTTCTCACTTTAAGGTCTTCTTTTATCGCTTCTCTGCATCGTTTCGCAAGTTCGGACGTAAGGTTTCGGTTGCCTGCGGCTCGTGCGATTCCACGTTGACGTATCAGCTCGAGTGTCTGCGGAGACAAGCGTCTCTTCGTGACCTTAGGACTTTCGGCTTTTTTAGCGCCAACGTGAAGATATTCAACGAGTCGATCGTATTCTTCGTCGATGTTGTCGACAACGGTATCTTCCCAAGAACCGACTAATGATTTGAATACATCCCAGTTTATGGTAGTTCTGGGACTTCGTTGTTTGAATTTAGCGGCTTTCTCTCCTCTCCTCGAAAATCGGAACGTTGCGCGAAGGAGGCGATGGTCTGATCCCGTGTAGAACTTGGGAACAACAGCGACGTCGGTCAGGCAAAACCTTCGATTTACTATGATGTGATCTATTTCGTTATGGTACTCTCCATTGGGAGACTCCCACGTCCATCGCTGAGAGAGAGGCTTTTGGAATTGCGAGTTACCATGGATGGTTTGGGTCGTCATGATAAACTCGGATAGCCTCTCACCTTGTTCATTCCATTCTAGTCCGTGGGTGCCTATGTGACGTTCTTCAGACGTTCTTCTAGGTCCAATTTTTGCGTTAAAATCTCCGACAATGACCTTGAAGAATGTATGATCTTCTCTGAAGAATTTTTCGAGGTCCATATAGAACGCTTCGACTTCGTCTTCGTCATAGCTTGATGTTGGTGCGTAAGCAACGAAGATGGTCAAAGCCGGCATAGAACCACATCGTTTCAACCGTAATCGTCCGATGCGGGTTGTTAGTTGTTCGAACGAATCAATGTTCACGGTCAAATTCGATTTGACGAGGACGCCAACGCCACCGACACCTCTGCGATCGCATGTTCCAAGGAACAGTTCTTCTCCGGTGTCATAGACAGCGTGAAAAGGATGGCGCCTTCTCGTCTCAGCCAGGCCAATGACGTCGTACCTTATTCTTCTTGCTTGAATCAACAGATCTTCTACAGCGGATTGTTGAGCAAGGGTTCTTGCATTGTAGGTACAGATCGTCATTTTAGTCCGTTTCGATCTTGGCAGCCTAGTTCGGCCCTGAGATTTTAGCAGCCTCTCCGTACTCGTCCTACCTGGCGCTGCCGTACCAGGGGCTCTTTCGGGGTCAGGGGAATGAGGCCCATATTTGTTACTGTTTTTGGCATTTTTGATACCCAACGTGTAGCTTGCCAGGCTCTAAACGTGGGGGCTGGGTACTCACGAGTAGCTTGCCAGTCTCTCTCGGAGGAGCGGGAGGAGCTTATTTGTTGGAGGCGACCCTAACCGCCTCCCATGTACTTCCCAGCCGCTTGATTGCAGGCTTTTGGCCGACTTGACTCGTAGAAATAGAGTTTTGTCAAGTCGGCACTGCAGAAGCAGGGAGCTCGTCCCCTGAATCCACCTGCGTCTCTGGGAAGCACACGGTCGCTTTTGGTTCGCGTTTTATTCCCCTATCCACCACCTGGGGACGCGCCACGTGCCCTCGCGACTAACCGGGCGGGATCCCTCAAAAAAGGGAGGTCCGTGGAATCTCGCTATAACACGTAATATTTGCGAACCAATGCACTAAGTCATTTTCATTGGACATTACGGACACTATAGTATGTATTTTCGATGGTTCCCAGTTCGGAACTTTCACTTTCTAATGCTAACTGGAAGAGGATCAGAGTAGATAAGCAGGGAGGCGAGAAAAGTCTTTCTCTCCACTTAATAATTCGTAGGAGAATCTTTTCAGGCGTGCAGATTTACTGGTGATGTGAGCAGCAGTTAGCTCACATTTCATTTTGATCGCCATGTTAAATTATGTTTAATATGCGGAATATGCGGAAAAAAAATGCGGGGGTAAACACAGTGGTCTAAAATCCCTTCCGAATTTTGATAACAATGTGTTGTGATAAACCATAACTAGTCAAGACAACTGGTATCATACATACTAATCAAACTCATTAACAATAGGCAGAGTCTTTTACGATTCTTTCCTGTTTACGACCACTAAGTATTCGATTATGTTGGTACAAAAGTAATGGTGCGTAATCTCAGACCGTGAATTTCCAAATAATTATAACTTGGCTCAAACGCATCCTTACCAGTCAAAATAAGAACTGTTAAAAGCAGCACATTCATGACGACGAAATATAACCCCTTTTTCCTGCGACTGGAAAACTGATGCCTTGGGATTGGACGAACTCGTGAGAGTCTTCTCCCACATCATTTTGGTTGTGGAGCGTTTTCTTCACAAGAAGTTGACGAGATGCACGAAGAATCGGTAGTCGGAGGGCCCGAGGTCTGGTGAACATGAAGGATCAGGCAAAACTTCGCTGCCCAGTTCGTTTAACTTTTGAAGCGTTCGTTGCGTCACATGAGATTAGCGGTTGACTATGATTGAACCGTCGTTATTTATGCACCAACCTTTCTTCACCCTCCCAAATCGCTTCAGATGTCAAATGACCAGAGAATGGTTGACGATGAGTTTCTCCACAACATCTCGTGTAGTCTTAAGAGGATCAACTTCAGCAATTGCTCTCAATCAACCGTTGTCACCTTCCCATGGCCTCGCCCACAATGATCCTCACTTTCAAGGCTCTTATCTCCTTTACAAAACTGTTTCTGGGCCAAATGTGTGTATGATGTTGCGAGCTGGCTCTGCTGCTTTGCGACCTATTTTGAACTCGCGATCTGAAACCGCCATTACCTCTGCCTCCGCCACCCAATGTCTTTTCCACAGTCTAAAATTGATATAAAATAAGCAGCAAGTAGAAGTCATTGAAAGCAAAACATAGAGCAAACGACGTACACTAAAGTGATATATAACATTACCTTATTTATTGAATAATTTATTCCAATATCAGACAGCAAAATTCGACAAATTATAAGCCGCCATGAAAATCATCTAGCGAAGCTTTAGGGAGCGAAAATTAGACGTCTTCCCATGTGGCGGACAACAAAGTTGGTTTTGAAAGCATATAAGTTATCGATCAGATATGTTACAAACTATAAAGCAGCAATTCACATTTACATTCTGATTTTGGGCTCTCGAAAACCTCGAGAAAACTCATGTTTTGTATTTATACTTTTTCCGTTTCGAATCGATGTTACTCTGATAAATCACCAATATATGAGACATTATAAGCAGTGCTTCAATAAATATGGAGCAACAACAGTGATATAAATACAAATTAGGAAAAACCCAGCCAGTGTTATCTCTGCGTTTCGAGAGAGTTTATGCGTTCTATTCTTTTCTCAGTATGGTCCATGTTATGACGTACAATCTCCCACGTTTTTGGTGCATATTCAAGCCCAGCGTGTGAAGATAAAGCATTTGTCCACTTTGTAAATTCAATGATCAAGGCTCCCGATGGATTGAAACAGATTGTAAAAAAAAATTGACGATATAAATCATATATTTTGATATCGTCTCAGTGCCAGTCATATAGTAAGAAGTCCAAACGACGGATGAACGAAGCGAACTGTAGAGTACGCGAGAATGCACCCGCACCCGAGGACGACCAACTAAACGTGGGTGGATGTGTTCGTTAGAAGAATTAAGCAACTGTATTCGTATCTGTATTCGCATCAGCTCTATTCGTACCTGCCGATAATCCATAGATCACAGTATGATACTCGCGCCAGCGGCCATGTTTTAATGAAACCACCACCATGGACGACAATCGCGAGAAGGCGATACGAATGGATGATGTGCTGGGGTCTGCACAATTCGTGAAGACGGGCCGTCTAGGTATCCAAGTATACAAGTATCGTCTCATTTCATACAATGCCCAAAAGCTGTCTTAGTGATAGAAACTCGGATAACAATGAACTGTTTGTAACAAATAATGAGGCACAGTGAGTACGATGATAGTTTATCAATAACTTCAGCAATTTCTCGATTACTAGAGTACTTTATAATTTGTGTCCTCCATTGAAGTCCAGAGAAGATTTCGCTCAGCCTCTTCATATATGTACACATTTTCTGTACTATGAACATGATGCATCGTGAGAACTTTTTTTACGGGACATGTGCACGAATTTAGGTGCTCTACACACCTTTTCATTTAGTTCAATACCCTAAGAGCGGTTCATTGTATCTTGTCCAGTTCCCACCTCTCCAAATGCCTCCACTGTTCGTTTTGAGTGCTTTTTTAAGACTACGTTCAAATTTCAATATATCTCATAATTTGGATATGACTGTGATGTAGAGTGGTGTGCAAAACATTTACGCCAGGCGGGACTCGAACCCGCATCTCGCTCTGTCCGTGAGCGCGTGTCCTGTCAGTTTCACTGGGTCCAATGTCGATACCAACTAGCCGGGCCAGGACGTTGACGGCTGACGGGTCTGGTACTGGTCGAGCACTTCTCCTTGCATTCTCGAGGATAGCCTGGCTGTCGCTTCCATAGCGCGTTCCTGTTAGTTGTCGAAGGGTGGAGCTCGGCTCTAAGCGCTCCGCGACGAGCATCACAACCACGCGGTCACGGCGCCCCAGGTATATGTTTATGGGGAACGAAGAAAGGCTAGATGTAAAACGATTACAGCCGAAGAGGTGAAAAAATATGTTATATGTCACAACTCGAGAGAGCGACTTTCTTGAAACTTCGGCATGTTAATAATATAAACCTTTGAAAATGATAAGAAAAGCTTAGAAAACTAATCTTTTTTTAAAGCTTCACGAGATTGGTATCTATTTCCCAATCGATTGTTCTTCTTCAAAAAGAAGGCTTCTTCTTAGAAGGCGTATTCGCCGAAACGTCAGCCACAAGCAAACGCGAAAGCCCATCGACCGGAAAGAAGAACAGTCGATTGTTATATGTCAGAAAAGCAAATTCTCTACAAGAGTATTAAATTTGTAAAACGGTGCCACTTGTACAAGAACGAATCGTTGCTGAACCTTGGTTATTGTATAAACTGCTGAATAATAAGAAAAAATTTTCAAGTCAAAGGTTTGCAATATCAGTTAGAGATAAAACGGGAATTAGGAATAATAATCATTTCTCCTTAGAACTTCTCTGCATCAAGATGAATGCCCACTCTCTCTTTCCCCACGCTTACTCCAGCCATATATCAAAAATACTTCTATGTAACTGTCTTCTAGAAATCCTAGATTGTATAATATGTGTTTTCGAGTTGCCTTTCCACAAGACGGACAATAGGGATGTACAATAAGAGTTAAAGCATGTTGTTTTTCGCACAAACATGGTCTCCCGTTGGTGAACATTCTTCTTACTAGAAATATCTTCACAGAAAAAATAACAATATGATAATCTGATAACATGATAACATGTCTTGAGCCTTTTATGAGATCTGGTACGGCACTTATACAGTACTAGACAGCTGCAGCTTCGCTTTTGCGGACTCATCACTAGCACGGTGCCTTTCAGTTTAGTCGATCTCTTGCACGGTGATATGCCCCAGCTTATAAAGGAATCGACGCCGAATTATTCAAATCACCGCATGTCGAGTGACAAAATCTCCCAACATTACAGTGACCACAGTCGAGAGCGTAAGGCTATTGGAATGAATCATACCCTTACTTTGGATTGTTGATATTGACGTTGCTCAAAACCCATAACAATAACAGTATTGCATAATTGCCGTACCAGACCTTAAAAAAGGCTCAAAACATGTTCTCACGATATCAGATTGTTTTGGTTTTTGAGCTAGGTCAGCATAAGCAATCGAGACTGAAGGTCTGCAAAGAACGTTCTTCAGTGATATTCCGCTTTTTTGTGGGGATGAAGTAGCTCTAACCTTTGAACCCCATTATATGAATGCCATAGACCCGCTGTGAAGTTCACACAACGGGCCAACCACTTCAAAATTGAAGCATGACTTTCTTCTCGTTGGTACAACGTAATGCGAATGCTTTTGCAGTAACAGAGCCTAGTATCAGAGTTTTCGCTTCCCTAGTTATTGGATGACTACTAAAAGTAAATAAGAAGAGTTGCCTCTGACGAAAAAGCCGCGAGATGTTGGTGTACCAGAAATTGGACACTTCGTCCTCAAAGGGTTAACCCTTATCCTGACCACGTCTTGAAAGGGTTAACCCTTGTTCGAGCCACAAGTGACAATCCGCGTTTTCCAAGACGATCCTTTAGAATTGTTTCTCACAAGAACCTTTTCAGCAGAGCATTGGAAACTTGCAACGCACGTGCACGAATTTCTACTGAATTACATGGAATTTTTGTTGGTTACCCAGTTACTACTTGCCATCTGAATGCATGTCATTGCTTATTAATGCAGTGAAGCTAATCCATTGTACTTCAATTTACTATTTTGTAAGCAAAGACATCGTTGAATCTTCATAAACAAATTTACAACAATAACAGTAATAATAATAATAAAATAATGATAACAAGGAGCACAGTATAATGTGTGGCCATGGCACACAGTTGAAAGAAAAAGTGCTATCAACAGAAAACTAAATTGAATTACAATCAAACCTAGTTATCGAGCTACTTCACATTAACCGTAATCTTGGAAAGACTCCCAACAGATATGTGATTCACAAGAATGAACAAAGAAAAGCCCTTCCAGGAAACATAATGATATAGAAGCGAACAACGGATCAACGGTGACCGATGAATACAAAAAAAAAAAACAGGACATTTCGAGGTATCTGACAAAGCTCCGTTGTTATGACCTCCTATATTAAAGTGATGAATATTTGACTATACAATGCACTGATGAAAACGTAAAAATTATTTTTTTTTTTGTTGGAGGAGATCCGGAGAAAATCTTTTTCATGAGCTCTTTAAAGAGCAAGGATCATTCAAAGCTAGCTCAACTCGAGCCTTAACTCATTCCGAAGCGAACGTTCAATCCTGACTTCTTCAATAACACCATTCACAACTTCTCTAAGGCGATCTTCATCTGGCCCTGCTGCAGCGAGACCAGATGCTTGAGCCGCTCGATGAGCAATTTCTCTCGGATGTACAGCCTGCAAGAAAAAAAAATTGTGGAAGCAGATTATTCAACGCGAAGTTATATTTTGATAAAGCTCTCAAAAATCTCTTGAAATTAATCAATCCCTAGGAGAAATGCTATCACTCAAATTTGTCAAGTATCGTTTCAGCTGACTGCTTGTATATCTGTTCTTTTACATTAACTCGCAGTAATTCACCACGATATTAAGTCAGATCCCTCCAGAGAAGTTCTTTCCAGATTCGCCGATCCCAGAGGAATGGATATGGAAGGTAGGGAGGGAGATGGGACGGGGACTTGATGAACCTGGTTCGCAAATGAACCACCTTACATGTGTGTCGCAGGACACCTTTAACCAATGCACCATATGCGCTCTTATATTTCTCCTAGGTGGGATACTTGAATGTCACAAGAAAATCTCTGCCTGACTAGTTACAAAAGGCACGACTAATTGTTAAGTTTGAATTTATAATTTGTCTGGAACTACTTACTTTGTTGTTTCTTACTAAAACTTACAAAGATGAATTTAGCGATATCAAGAATTTTGAACATTAAGATATCACGGTGAATTTCACAGATAGGACTGGCAGTTCTGTTGACTATCGAGTGGGTTGACCCTTTCGGGACCGTGGACCCACGGCCTCTGGATCTCTAGCTGGCAACTCTGGACGGTCTGTTCCACCTCTCCCGCATCTCTAACCTCAGCGTATTGCGTCTAACAATGGCACGCCGTTGCGTCTAACAATGGCAAGCTGCTGCGTCTAAGAACGGTACGCTGCTGCGTCTAACCATAGCACACTGAAGGTTAGAGTTGCGGAGGAGGTGGAGCAAACCATCCAGCGTTGCCAGTCAAAAATGCAGAAGGCGTGGGTTTCGAAAAGGTTGATGTAAAAGCAATGGTTCCAGTTAAGCACTAGATCTGCCTATTAAACCCTACTCACTTTATGAGCATGAAAGACATAAGTACTTTGCTACAATCTCTCTTCTTTTCACTTTTTGCCAATACAGTATCAGTGAGGGCTCGCCAAGCTACGACGCAGGTAGGTTTTACCACACCTGGCCCTTCGCAAATGTCGAAATATTTTTCAGTTTAGAAAGATAAACCAACGTTTCGATCGCAGTTTGACACTTATAAACACCCTATAAGAAAATCAAAGCAGATCCTGTAAAGTAAAACATTATACCAGCTCATGTCGTTTAGAATGCGAGCGCTTCGAGAATAATTTTCCACAAAATGCACATGAATATGGTCGTTCGCCACTGAAAACGGACTGTCGTAACAAATGCTAATTTTAAAGTAGTTTCTAAAACGGATATGAATAGCCAGTACTTACTTATGAGTCCTTTCATGCATCTTCAAAGCCGAATTTGAGTGAAAAGATTTGCCACAGTCCCACGTACAAGCATAAGGACGTTCACCTGCAATGATATATAACTCTTCATCCGTCAAACTCAACATTTCTAGTGAATTCTCTAGAAAACAAATCAATAAACAGGGAAATAAACAAAAATAGTACGAAAAATAGTGGAGATACCTGTGTGAAGCCGCATGTGACATGTTAGGCCACCCTTTTGAGAAAATCGCTGACCACAATGAACACACTCGAATGGCTTCAATCCACTATGAGTTCTACGATGCTCTTTTATTTTAGAAGGATACTGAAAAGTTACTGGGTTAAAGCACGTTAACAATTATGAGTTTTTGTAAAATTCACTGAATTTACCCGAATAATTCTGCCACATTCTTCGCATTCATAGACAGTTAGTTGCCGTCGTGGCCGTCCATCAGTTCGACAAGCAACTTTGTTGACAATAACATCGATATGTCGCTGTTTTGCTGATCGCATGCGAAGATCAGTACTGGATTTCAACTGCAAGCCATAAAAGCACCATCTATATTTATGAGAATATTCAATGGACACAAAACTCCGACCCGAGACAAAAGCAGAACCCATGTTTCATCTTTACCAACGGCGCGTGCTAGCGCTACTCCACAGAAGCCACCGCTTTGCCACCCCTCTTTCTTTGATATGGACTATCGAGGCGTTATCAGCAACTAGTCCTCAAGGAATTTGGTCGAGTAGGTACATAGCGGCATCAAAGCAGTGGTACGAGGTTGTGAATACACATCTAAGAATATTGATAGTTACGTACGAATTCGAAGCGGTGGCCTCGGTGGTAAAGTGATACACGCGCCCTGATATGGGTGAAACGCAAATTCAATTCCCGCTTCGAATCGAATTTTTGTGCACCACTCAACCAAGGATTAAGGATAAAGCTTTCGGCGTTGCTCAATCCCTGAGAGATGCGCCATGCATTCGTCTTCAATTTTTATCTTTCTTTGAGGTGATTGAATGGATATTTGGCCCTTACAATGACTCACGGTGGCCTCCCGCTGTACCTAGTCAGTGCTGCTAACCTCTCAAGCAGGTCTGAGACCTGTCTGGTACCAATTCACCGATCACGGAGAGATGGATGGTTTCGTGAGCCATGAGCGCGAGATCGAACCACTGACCTCGTGTGCGACTTAGATCACCTCTAACCACTGCGCCACATGCCCACTCAATATTCTTAGATAAATATCTACATCATAACACTGCTAGAAGCAACAAAGATGAAGGATTCATATGGATTAGAAATACATTTGTTACTTCCAGAAATGGCTATTGATGGAGAGATCAAAACTCACGTTTGATGGTGGAACTTCCTCGATATAGATACTGTTAGCATCACTATTTTCAAAGTCGTACGGAGATCTATCAACAAGCACGGCCTCGCCATTTTCGTCAGTGTCATAGTAGTATGTTGTTGTCTCATTATCATCCATATCAATCATTTGGGTACCTTTCGTCTAAAGCCAAATAATGTCGGAAACGAAGAAAAAGCTCCGCTGATTTAGAATAACATATTTAGAGATACCCCAGAACAAAGTAAACTGAACTCACTACATGCCGGTCATCATGTACCGCCGATTCATCAACAATAGCAATATCTGATGCATCGTCAATATTTCGGAATATACCGACCTGAATAAACAACAACATTTGACATTAACGTTACAGTTGCAATATCTCCACTATCGTACCTTCCGATATTGACCCTCTTCGGGCACAAACATTTCCACCTCGTCGATAATCTGAAACACCACAAAGTACTCAGTAAAGAAAAACAATGAATAAAATAATCCGGGCGATTAAATGAAGACTGACATTTTGGCAATAACGCCCTAATTAGTGTTTGGTTGTACGCTGTATTGGACTATTCTCATACGATTCGGTGGCTTATGGATGCCTCCTATAGCGCCATCAGGCATCTCAAAATATCAAATGGAGAAATGGCGCTCTGTCCCACGTGATAGTAACGGATTCAGCTTCCCGGTTTATTTCTGAGTTTTCAGCATGCAAAAATGAACCGGAAGGACAAATCTGTAACTGTCACGCAAGACATGGCGCTTTTTCTCTTCCTGACTTCTGATCTGGCCTAGGCGGTATATAAGCATCGATAATCCAACGAATCATACGAACTGTCTATCACGACGTATGTCTAGGCTCTGAAGAAGGTCAAGTCGTCGTAACGTCAGCCATCAAATCGCTACTACTACTAGCTACTGCTACTATTGGTACCAACCTCGCGTCGGCTAAGGAAGATAAGTCTTTCAGATTCACTTAACGAATGAATTTCAGTCACCTCGTTTTCTATGGACACACTCTCTTCGAGAAATGGAGCTTCGTCTGGTGACGATGATTCATTTACCATATTGATTTGTTCAGAATCATTGTCATCAGTTAAATCAATGACTTCAATTCTCTCTTCGTTCTGTGCGACAATATTGGCCACAGAATTGCTTAAATCCGTATCTAATGATTTTATGGTCAGCTGGCATTGCTGATCTTCTCTCTGTGGAGCCTAAAAAAGCTTATAAATGTTTTAAAAAAATAAAAATGGTTATGTTTTTCTCAGAAATGTATGTTTAAGTAACCTCTTCATATACAGGAACAACAATAGAATTGGCAACTATGCTTCGCAAACGCACTTCATCGACCATCTTTCGTTGGAATTCCACTGACTGAATGAACAAAACTAAATGATTAGACATCAGCAATGCTGAGTCGTAGCAATAAATTCAATCGCAGACTAGAGTTGAACCCGCTTTCTAACCATATGGAGGAGGGGGGCAACTGCTACCACCACCATCTAGACCACCACTGTACAAACAATGGGTTCAACTCCTGTTTGGGATCGAATGCGTCAATATCTATGACATCATAAGACTGCTAAAAAGAAGCAAAATAAAGACTATAGATGATTATTCGGCGAATAGATTCTGGGAAGCATGGAAATTCACACACTATAGGTATGTCTTCACGCCTGCAAGATATATCCCTCTGTAGCTTATTAAAGTATTTTTAACCCCTCCGGACAGCTATTGATCGCAATATGCATGCGGTGCGCGTTTTTGTGGCTTAATATACATGTTTTCTTTGCTTCCCAAAAACTTCACGTTTTCGTGTTACCTTCATACTGAATAATTTTTCTAGACGCTCACATATTTTTTGTGCATACATAAACCTTGAATACACAGAAACCTGCAAGTGTGTAACGCAATCTTTATTCGCTCTTACACCACACCACGGCGAGCTTCTGGAAAACCATTCGGAATAGCCGAGATTTGTGCTACCGAATAACCACTAGTATATTATAATAGGAAGTAATCCACAGACCTTAGCCGAGCAAACAAAGCTAACCGAGTGTGAAATATGATTTCATTTTCGCTGCTATAACGCATTAAGAAGGCTTTCACATAAACCAAGTACCAGTGTTAAAATTGCTAAAATCAAGCTTTGAGAGACTACCGAGATTCCGACAAAAAAAGCTTTGTCCATCGAAAATACCTCCGAAAGTTGAGGCTCAAAAAGACCCTCACCGAGTGGGAAGGGTTAAAGAAGATATGAACGTACTATCTACCAGATTAGTAAGAAATAAAAAAAAGGATCGAAAGATAGGAAGAGGAAAAAACCACTTACCTGATCGGGCGAATGAGCTTGCTTGAAGTGTGTAGCAAGCGATGTATGAGCGATGGCAGGGAATCCACATATTGCGCAGTTGAACGGAAAGTTATGTAGATGTCTGCTCCAAATATGGCTTTCCAAGAGTTCAAGATTAGCTGAAACAGCAGAGTTTCAGAAAAAAATCAATATTGACAAAGAAATCACCCAGAAAGATCCAAACACATCTAACCAAAACCGAGGTTCACAACCCTAAAAAGATGCATATAGATCGCCGCGAAGAGCCCTCTGACTGTGGCAAATAACAGTTGAAGCCTGAGGCCTGATCATCTTAAAACAGAAAAATTTCGACGGCCTACCCTTTACGGACGATGACGAAGTGGGGAGTGTTTTAGCCCCTCAACTTCTCAGAGGTCTTTCCTTGCTGGACAGAATTTTCGTATAGACTTTGAGTAATCATTCAAAAGCTCAAATCTTGTTGATTTAAACACTATGCTTGCTTTTTAGAAAAGCCTTTTAGTACACATTAGCGCCGAAAATAAAACTATGTTCCACATTGGGGTTTCCTTTCACTGTTCGATTAGAGTCAGAAAGTCGCTCTTACTAGTTTATGGTGGTAGTCATCCGATATTACAAATCTCATCGATACCAAAATTAAATATAGTTTTTGATAATGGTTATCGTACAGCATTGTAAGAGTGAAAAAGGAAATTAGAGGTCCTATTCGGTTATGAGGGGACAAGTGAAAAACCAATCGCATCTGCTACGGAGGAAGTTTCCATAGGAGCGTTATTAGGTCTCCAACTATGTTTTCGAACTTGATCCAAAGATTCAAAAATTTATTTTTCCAAGCAGTCGAAAGTATGAAATAACATTGATTGAAGTATTCTCCATCTGCCTGGATGCAATTCTGCCAACGCTCCGGCAATAAATCAATTCCGCGCTCATAAAACTCCTTATTCTTCGATGCAAACCAACCAGTCAATTCTCGACGCAAATGATTGATGTCTCGAAACTTTTTCTTGTCCAAATAGTGCTCCAATAACTGAAGAGATGGAAGTCGAACGAAGACAGATCAGGCGAATTCGGCGGATGATTCAGGTGCTCCCAGCCCAATTCGGTCAAATTCCTTGTTTTTCTAGGGAACGTGTGGCCTTGCACTGTCTTGACGCAAATGACTTGGCGACGGTGGTGACATGGAATTGCTTGATTGTAACGGTCCTGTTGCTGACAATATCGCTCAGCGTTGATGGTCTGACCGGCTTGCAACAAGTTCCAATAAATCGGCCCACTTTTGTGGAAAAGTTTTTATCTTATAGATCAAGGTCGGAAAGTTGGAGACCTAATAGTAGCCATTAGAAAGTTGAAGTTGAGGCGACAGCCCCACGTTGCCGATTTTCGAAAAAACCTTCTTTTAACATTATAACAGAGGGAGATTTGTTGGGCTGCAGAAGTGCTTTCTCGCCGGACAGAGCTTTTTCTTTGGACTTTTTTTATAATCATCCAATAGCGTAATCGTTTCTAAATCCAACGCTATGCTTATATCCTAAAAAAAACCGCTTCTCTGCAACGCAGCAGGCGCATAATAAGTAGATTTCCCATATCTGACCAAGGGGGCTTTTGTCCAATTCACGTGCCGCTGACGCGATGCCATAAGAGCGGACCACGATTCATCGATCATCGCTTCAGCGCACACGTGGCCGCCTCAGCCAGCGGCACGTGAGTTGCCTAAGGAGCCGCTTGGTCGCACATGCGAATTCAACTTATTTCACGTCTTGCGTTGCAAAGAAACGGTCTTTTTAGATATGCGATAATCATATTTTGAGCCACGCATGTCAGTGGTCTGTCAAAGGAGGGCTGACTTATAGAGCGCGATACACGTGTTTCGATCTTGTGATCTCGTCAGTCGGGCAGTTATCCTTTCTCAACTTTTGCCAATCCTGTGTGGATGCTCCAGTCCCCACACTAAGAGTTAGCGACGACGAACGTTTTTACACTCTATGTCCAGTGACATTGAATATACCAGACAAGAGCAATCGAGTGTACAAAACTCTGTGTTTGGTGAGTTCTTCACTGGACATAAAGTGTAAAACGTTCGTCGTCGCTAACTCTAAGTGTGGGAACTGGAGCACCCACACATGATTGGCAAAAGACGAGAAAGGGTAACTGCCCGACTAACGAGATCGCAAGACCGAAACACGTGTATCGGGCTCTATAAGTCAGCCCTCTTTGACAGACCACTGACATGCGTGGCTCAAAAATGATTATCAAGCATATTGAAATTTGAGCTGTGGTCTTAAAAAAACACTCGAAACGAAAGGTTTTTTTTAGATCATAATCACAGCGTTTGAATCAGTATGGATTACGCTGCCAAGTTGAGTTTTAAACTCGGAGTTTCTTTGGCATATAAGAGTCATATATGCACAAAACGTATATGAGCTTGTAGAGAAAATTACGTAGAATCGGAATAACACGAAAAAAACCGCAAATTACTTCGGGACGAGGGAGAAAATCTTTCTTAAATGGCTAAAACCGCGCGCCGCTTGCGAACATCGATTAAGCCACCGTCCGCAAAGGGTTAAAGATTACAAGAGGATGTAAGTCCTTGGAGTTTTTTCAGAAAAAAGGAGAGACTTTTCGGCCAAATCGCTTCGATGAAGTCGCAGTAGATCAAAAATCAACCCACGTAGTTCCATGGTACATTCCGAGCAGCGGAATAGAACCGGATAATAGCCCATTTTCTGGACGCAAGCTAGACTTAGTGAAGATAATTACTCACAATTGCAACTTTAGACGTAAATTTACGAACTTTGTGGAATTGCGTACAACACACTTTGATCGACGTCATTATGTCAACGGCAACCCCTCATCACGATGGGCGTGGCCGCGGCGACTCTGCTAGGTGAAGAGTTCGAACGCGATGTTACCGTAAACCTGCCAGCCACGCAAACCGTGTCCTCCTGGCGACCGTGTGTGTCCCTATGAACTCATTACTATTTGGAGTCTTTTTCCGCCTAACAAAGCTATTTCATCGGATTTTTGGAAGTCATTCGATATCTTGAGAAATGATGATTTCGACGCTATACTTGGCTTCTAAACACCTTCTAAGAGAGCTGTAGTGGCCAAAAGAAAATTGTCTCACCTTCGGCTTAGATTACATGCTCGGCTCTCGTCCGTGCTTCGCTTTTCACTGAGCTTTTAGTAGTTCGATTTGTTCTGAAAGACTGTTTTAAGCCTTTTCGTGGTTTCGTTTGTCAGGGGTTTGCGTACGTTTCGCCAGTCTCGCCCGCCTCATCACAGCCACAAGCCTTACTAGTCAATCTTACATAGTAGGAATCAAGGGGATGCAAAAAGGGATTTTGAAACCAGACAATGTGAAACGTTGTCTGAGCCATCTTACAATCCATCGTTCGCGGCTGTTTTTGATTAAATACGCATTATCCTCCAATCAACTGTTCTCAAAAAACCTCATTTCAGAACTTCTGTATATATATATATATATATATTATATATTATATGATATGTGTATATATAAATAAATAATTATATATCACCTGTATCACCTATCGTCCCGTTGATCGTCGAGTGACTCGAGCAGGTACCAGCAACTCTTCCATTTTTCCCTATAGCGTGCAAGAGTAGCCCAGGGGGTCCTCCTCGCTCTAGAGCCTTAGTGATATATATATATATATATATATATATATATATATATATATATATCGAGAGACTGTTTTGAGTCTTCTCGAGATTTGGTATGTCTGTGGCTTGTGAACGATTCGACGGTTCGTACTTTAGTAGTCATTCGTAAGCGTATTAAAAGTCGATTCTAACACTAGACTTGATTCCTCGAGATCCTTGCTACAGCAACGAAAAGAAGATTACGTTACTTGATTGGGTTCTGCAACACAAAAAAAAAACATACGAGATTATATAAAAAAGCATGGAGTATCGAAGTAGCACAAGAAACCTAGTAGTTTACCCAAAATCGAGAGAAAAGTTTATCTAAAGAACGAAAATCGCGCTATGATGCGATCCTCAATGAGTTGACACGTTCAAACATTTCAAGTTCGCCATGTCGACTGTGACCCATTCATTGCCCAACTTTTTATCTGCCCTTCAACTTCACCACAGTGATTAACTCCAGTATAATGGTGCTCTTTTTTGAGTATAGCGACGCCTTTGATTCGTTCTGTGTTCTAATATTGTGAAATCAAAGAGATTCTGAGAGTTATATTCAATGAGAAACGTCCTAGCCACCCCTGTGGCAATGTGGCGCATTTCTAGGCGTTGGAAAAGCGTTCAGCTTAGGAATTCCGTCTCCTGGTTCAAAATTCTTTAATGATTAATAGACGTTTGCCAAGGAAACAACAAAAAGCCAAGATGAAAGGGCACTAATATTTTCTTTTAGAAGCGCATAATGGGCCCTAATTAACTAACGAGAATCGCACGCCGCACTGCTATTAACGTGATTTCTATTGTTGTCACAAACGGTTAAATGGTGCATTGCATCACATTTCAGCACTTCTCACACTTGATTTGTTTCTTCGCATTCATCCGCCACCAAAATCTGCTCACTTTTCAATGCTGCCGTGACTGCTGCTTGAGAATTTTGTCTTCTTTAAGCCGTAAAAGGCTGGTAGAAACGATTTTTCTTGCAACTGGAAGTAGTCCAGTTAGGGTGCCTATTGAATATCGCAAGACATTTTTGAGAGAGAAGATTGAGCCAGCGCCTTAGTTTTCACCTTGCTTCCTGATGCAGCACATCACTAACCACAGTGCTCTACCCTGCTTCCAGCACTAGCTTAATTCGAAAAGAATTGTGGCCTTACTTGCATAATGTTATAACTTTTTCAGTGGATAGGATACTCTAAAATTCGCTGTAGTTTTCCTTCAACTCGGACAACTCTAGCTGGAAAGGGATTTAAGGTCCATCTGGAATCTCAGCTAACGATCGACATATGAAATGATTGTGTGGTCAAAGAAGGACATTATGAAAAACATTGATTGTCTCAGTACTATGAGCAAGAACAGGAAAGATCCTGTACAAGAGACATGCTTCTGCCTGCGCTCATGCATTCAGAGAACCGGGAAGTGTTTGAAAAAGGCGCACTGTGGATGCTCGATTCCAAACGTAGGTGGAAGTTATGCAAAATAAAGATTGGGTGTGGCTGGAATATAGGACCGGAGACGTTTTAACAATATTTGCTACCCAATATGCATTTCTCGAGTCTTTCACAGTTTACTCGCTCATACGTATTCTATTGCAAGAATCTCCCTCCCACTCAATGATTTTGAAATGCTAGCGGCAACTCGAATTTCGTTAGAGAAATAAATGAATTGTATAGTTGCGTTGGTCCCATGATTTTCTATCGAGCTCACTAATACAGTCGTTTAACGTAAAGCAAAGTTCAACCATCTTCTTGCAACCACTGAGTTAGATTATATTAGCCCGAGGCAGAAAATTACCTCCAAAAACTGTTCACTATCCAACAAAAGTTCTTTCGTGTTAAATGTGTCAATAGTTTTTGACGGAGCTATGTGAACTTGGCTGAAGAAGTTGAAACCTCTTCTATGCTCTACGTCATTTCAGCAAGCACGGAATCACGCTAATCCTGCAACTGTCTTCTGAAAAAACGGAAACCTAATTATCGTTTCACCAAATGCTGGTTTTATTCTCATTGTGCAGCTTAATCGTTCGCTAAAATGCTATTCGACATCATTTCTCATTCATCATATGTGGATAAGTTCCAGCTTAACGGAATGTTGCGTACATCCGTTTATAGAGAAATTAGACATCGCATGATCAGCATACCGTTTTTGTTAGGATTGTAGTAACGAGTAAAAGTACTCTGAATTATATAAAGTAGAAGCAGCCGTTGATAGAGTTTACTTATGCGATACATAATCAAGATGGCTCTTAATATTAGGTCCGATGTAATCACAGGTTTTGCTCAAATGATAAGATGTATTAGGGTCTCATTTGTTGCTATGTATGTTTCGTGCGCTCTAAATTGATGCATCGCTTTGCAACATGCACATTTCTACATCCTTGGAATCAATAGAATATTTATCAAATGACTCTCTGCATTTTTACAAACTCAGCATTCGCATACGTCACTCAGTTCTATGCAGAATATATTCAGGATTACCGTGATCCTGTTGTTGTCCTTCTGTTTGAATTGACATGAACAATGTCCCTAACCAAAGAACGGTTTAAAACGTGCCGCAATCTTTCTTTTACTTTCGAACTCATTTGCCTTCTCTACTAGCGTGAAAAATGTTCAAGCGTGGCTGTTAAAATAAGTAAGTAAGTATCTTTGTGGATATAAGTTCCGAAAATTAACGCGTCGAGATAGCTACATTTCTCATTACTCGTAAGAGACGTTCATAAGATTTGATTGATGAAGCTGTGAGGCCAAAACACGTGTCCTAGCATTGCAGAAGCACCATAAAAGACTTCATGAAATTCTAAAGAGATGTTATCAGAATATATTGTTGTAAGCGAAGTTTAACAGAACAGTCGAATGTAAAACATCACTCATGACTATTACCCGGATTTCATCAATACCCACATCCACCTACCTTCAGTTGACATAAAGTAAAAAGGATCAGTTTCCACCGATTCTTCATGCTGAAATCCGGCTGCTACTCAGTCATGAAGAATCTAATAATACTTTGTCCAGAATGGACAGTACCTAAAGACGCGAAAAAATCGTCAAATCTCATCGAATATTTTCTCGGTTCTTCACATTATACCTGCCACAACGCAGGGTTACTATTCAATTGAATACCAAGCCAGACGGTAACAAAAAAGATAAGGCCCTTAACGTTGATCACTCTGAGCGCCAGGTATTTGACTTTATAAAGATTTGCAGAGAAAGTTTAGCGCACATCTGGCCTATACGATGACATGAGGTACTTTTCATTGCATCAAGTCAACTCTTAAGGTTTAAACGCAAGCAATTTGCAAGTTCCAAAGTGCCGCAAGTTTGCGCGTGTGGGACATAATCTCGTTTCGAATTTTCTAGCGTTATAAATGGTGTTCTCAAAAATCCGACTATGTATGCGGATAGTTGGAGATTTAAGCTTTCGTAGATTGCTAACACTCTATATGAAAACTTCTTGTCAAGCGTAGGGGATAGGCTTAAAATCTGTGTTACCATACGGAGATGGACCTTTCACGGATTCTACTCCCTGCTCTCTTCCACTGCACACACCGGCGGTTCTTCGAGTAATTTTTTCTACACGCGTCCTTCTTGTACGTGAGGGGTGAGAGGAGAAATAATGAAAATATGCTTTTGTTACTTGGCTTTCGGTACCACATCGTAATGCAGCCGTTTCCGGATAGATTAATTTGGACATTTAGGAAAGAGAGCCAGCTATCTTTCGGCAACTCACTGGTGAAATTTATGTACTCTGACAATTTATTCAGCAATCTGAAACATCTGTCTGGTTCCTGTTAAATGGGACAGGTAATCGAACCATCATCTGCAGTAGAGTAAGAACCAGAGATCAAACTGGAGCTTGGAACAGGTGCTATGAATGAACGTAATTTTTATACTCCGGTGATTATTTTGATCCCAATGTAATAATCGGGAGTCATTCTGGTGTTGAGAAGCAGATCAAGATAGACACTGTGACATAGGACTCTCTTCAATGCCTTCCACTTATCTTAGTCACCGTATTCCACTATTCTTCATCTTCCAACCCATCTACGAGCCCACTCCTAAGCATTGGTCGTTTCTCTTACATTTCACAAATCACCTCCGTTCTCGCTCGTGGTGCGTTTTCACGATTATGACACTTTTCCATTAACATAACCGGCAAGTGCTTCTTATTCCTTATTTGTTTGCAGTTTTCAGCATACCGTTGGTAACTATCCATACTTTTGCATCTGCCTTAGCTCAAATCTACAAGCTTTTCACATTGGTCTCGTTCTGCCTTTAATAATTTTTCTTCTGCTGCAGACATTGATCAGGTTCCAATCATAAGTTTGAGATTCCCGTCAATCCCTCACTTTTCGCACGTGGTGCACCCAAACCGCAGTGGTCAGAGTGTCCTGCGATACACACCTGATGGGTTTGATTTTCGCTGCCATGCCTTTTGTTCAACAATCCTATCACTTATCCGAGGTTAAAAGTGACGCCAGTTCAGTTTGGAAGGAAGAACTCAATACTTTGTACATCGACGAGTTTGCTAATTAATATTCAGGTTAAATCTACACTTCACCTAAAAAAGCACAGCTGAGTTGACTGTATGGGACATCGCTCGGGGAGAGGTTAACGACAAACTCGTCGTATTTCCTATTTTTCCCTTTTGTAATGCGTATTACGTTTTCACTTGTAAGAATATTTGGAATAATTTTTATTTAGATCAATCTCGTCAGGAAGTATTCTGGCTTTTGAGAACTAGCCCAGGAGGTCACACCTATTCAATCTCGATGTAATAACCACACTCAGAAGAGAAACTGATAGCAATTTTTTATGTAATTTGATACACTGCCTGAGAATATAATCTCTCACATCCGGAAAAGTCAAGTTATATGCAATATCCTGAACCTTAGGAGGAAATACCGTTACCAACACTGGCCCCGCTAAAGATGAAATCACGTTTTCAAGTTTGTCTAAGATTGATAATGCATATCAGTCAGCATTAGGGGCATACAATTGTTACATCACAACATTGCTACAAAAATGAGCGGACGGAAGTTTTTTTACCCTATTGAAGCGCATTTAAGAGAAAACTTATACAACTAAAGCATGACGAACTGCACAAGGTCACCTTGTTACTAGAACGTTCAAAAAATTCGAAGATGAAGGTTCTCATGGTGAATTTTTTAATAATCCTGTATCTGTCGAGAGTAAGTAGTTATTACTCCGATAATTGCTTGAATTGATTTACGACTAGCTAGTCTGGAGGTGTTGAACATAATACACCGTTGTAGACCACATCAGAAATGCAGGTGCTACACGTTTTGAAATGGATTTTCGTAAGCGCATGAATTAAAAAATTCTTCTTACTTAGACACAATTTGTTCACCGGTTTTTTTTTTCTGGATGATGCTACAACTCCATGCCCATGATCGATTCGGTGGTTGAAATTGCTGGGAATGACTAGCTCAGTGAATCGCCAATGTAATCTTATATAAAAAATGCTGGACATCTCGCTATGCGTTGACATAAGCGCCGTATATTTTCAGCAAATTATGTATGAAAGAGAGAACGGATGGCTCAAGTCAATCGGATAATAATCTTGACTGTGAATTTATTATTATCGTCAAAATGATGATCGAAGCCATGGCGTGCGTTTATATTGTGATCTGCCTCTCCTCAGACTCTCTTCGATTGCTAATTGGGTTTCTCGCGTACAAGTAAAAGAAAAGTGAATTTTTTTTATTATTCTATTTTTGACACTGTCCTGTTATTGAAAAATTATATTTGTAGTTTTTAAAGGATTACGAGCTTGAAAAAATTAGTTAAGTTTGTGTGGAATTTGAGATGAAGTATAGCCAATGTTGTAGTTGTCACGATTTGTCATTATACTGAAATAATATAAAACCTCAATGATTTAATGATCCTCGTTTTTAAGAAATTTTTACATACTGCTTATCACATTTACATTGCGTTTCAATGGAGAGATACAATTATGCATACTCACGTTCAAATTTTCAGTATTGTATCAAGCTGTCTTCGATTAGGGTCATTGGAAGAAAAGTGAGAAAAGCAGGCTTAAATATAACTGCTTGTGTGTTTCCAAAATTTCAGCTTCTGACAGTAACAAAGATCGACTTAGAACATGAATGGCGGATCTGGCCAGGCAACTGTGAAAGGAATATAATGCACAGCTTCGGATTCAAAGTTACAAAATTGAGCACAGTTGAAGCACAGCAACACGGCTTGTACTTCACCAAAACCTTATAATCAATACTGAAAACTGGTACTTTTTGCCGCTTGTTTTGAGTGTTTTCTTAAGACCACGCTCAAGTTTTTATATATTTAATGGTTATTATTTGAGTCAACTTGATATGTGGCCTGTTATGGGCTCTTGCACAGCCCGATACACGTGTTTCGACCCTGAGCAACCTCGTCAGTCGAGCAGGCCTTTCGTTTTCGTCAATCCTCTCGGGTGTGCTTCTATCCCCCTACCTGGAGTAGGCGACGACGAACGAGCCCATAACAGATTACATGGCATTTCGGCCCCAATAATAATTATCAGAATAATGAATTTTGAGCGTTGTCTTGAAAAAAACACTCGATAAAACGGTTTCAGATAATATTTTGTGCCTCTGTATATTTTTAACTCGCCTTCACAGTGTGTGAATCCATTGTGGAATGCCAGTACTTTTGGCATTCAATTCCCTTTATCGTTTTCTCTTGAACGTCGTAAAGTAATAACGAGAGCGTCTCCTTGCAATCTCGAGGATAGCCTGACTGTGACGTTCCATAGGGCGTTCGTTGACTGCCGGCGAACAATGATGAGAATTCACCTTGTGCGCGCCGTGACGTGCAGCAACCACTCAGCTCCCTGAAAGCTGAAAAAATGGAAGACCCCTCTTACAGCCAAAACGTTGTTGACGATGCTTTTGAAGAGCTCCCGCACTTTGAAGCTCAGATTTTTGTCATAACAATCATGAAATGTGACACGTTTGACAGAATATCAGCAGAAACTTATAGATTGTGATATTTCTAGTTTAACTAACTAAATTCATATCATATTATCCACGCAAGTTTTCAGGTGATTACAGGATTCCCTATTATACTGAAAAAATCTGAGTATCAAAGCATTAAACTACGCTTTACCCCACAAAAGTGAACATCTGCTTACATCTTATCAGACCAAATTTTAGCACGACTTTTCTCATAATTGCACGAAAAATTATACTCAGTAACGTTCAATATATTAGCGAGACGAGAAGGTAGCAAAATGAAATCGCAGATGAAGATCCGAACCCAACTACTTTGTCAGTGATTGTTACCAAACATAGAAAGGAGAATAGCATCACCTTGGATGGTGTCTAATTACTTATGCAGTCTGGCTACAGTATTTGCGTTTGGATTTGAAGGTCACTCATATCTGGATAATTAGATAGTTTGTCTTATGAAAAATGAAAACTTTAACATATTTTTATCGGTTTCATTTCCTTACGGTGCGTGTGAATCAGTGGTTCGAGGTACCCACTGATACACAAGTGGTCGTTGATTCGGTTACGTGTTCCAAGCCGTGTGCTTCCAATCACCTTCAACAATTTCCAGATGTCAAATGCATGGCACAGCGATTGACTGACGTCGAGACCTTTATTTGTAGCTTTCATCACCTCACAATAATCATCTATAGAAGGCACTGCTATAGGGGGAGTGCCAATGTCGACTGGGCTATTTCGTTACCATTAGTCGTTTTCAGCTTACTTATGTTAGCTACAAACATGTCAATGCATTTTATTGCTGGTTTTTCATGAGCATTCTTTCATCATCTACTGGTCCATTTTATTGGATTTCTCGCCCAACTATCGGTTGTATAATTCTTTAATTGCTGACATGTGTCGCTAACGATGAATTTTTATCACGATCTACATCTTGAAAAAACTCTAAAAGCTTTAGATGTTGCACGCTGGCTTGCTTTTTTATACGTTGGTAATTAAAGCAACATTTTTCAAACATCGCTGAATGCCGCCCAAAATGTTCAAGTAGTAGAAATGTTGACTATACTTAACACTCAACAGTACACCACTAAGACGAGCGTCAATTAGGTAAAACGGACGCGTAGTTCAAAAACCGACAACTGATTAGTAGCTTTTTTAAGAGATGTGAGAGCAACCTATATTACTTGTTTCACACTGCGTAGAATCTTCTCAATTTCAATTTCCGTAGAATTGCATTGCTAGAGGAATGCCGATGTCTGAATGCTTTGGAAACTTGTGGAATGTGGTCTATTTAATCAAGGAGCTGAAATAGCCATTTTCACCTCCGTATAATGGGTTTCTATATGATTGGCTCTTGCACAATTTGGGCACTGCCTGTTCCTTCTCCTCGCTTCAGTGAACTTCTTAAGCATCCTCCTTGCCAGTAATGGCATCGCTCTAAGAAGTGATGTCCTACATATGACTTCATTGCCTCGGTCGGACGACAACACGCTGCCATTCTTATAACACCTGGGTTAATGACGATTTGGAACGTTAACTCTCCTTGAATATGACAAGGTCAAGTATTAAAATAGTGTTTGTCGACTTTCGAGCTTTTTCTGCAGCGAGTGGATTATGAAGATTGGTTAGTCAGGGAGAAAGGGCAGTTTTCGGTCATCGGGCTGCATCTTTCCTTTCCTGAGTGCAAGGATTTTTTCCCTCTTTCTTCGGATATTCAACACTCAAATTGTTTTCAAATCTCGGCTATCTCAATGCTGTAGTTTTTTCAATAGCTTTCTTAGCCTTTTTTCGACTCCGTAACCGTTTCTGATTGCATGAAGGTTTAGGTAACTACTTTCACTTCTTTGAAATAAATTAAAATACAACTTCTATAATTGGATATAGACTGGACTTTGGATTATTATATTATAACTGAACACTATATGAGCCACTCTTGCTGATGCATAAGGCAGATCTATTTTAGACTAATGTTGCTCCGAATATTTCGTTTTGTCAGTGATCATCGTTAGGTGAAACGGACAGCGTATAATCAACTTGCGGCTATGATCGTCGTGGACGCATGAGATCTACTACTTGTTGCTTTTCCCTGTTTACTTCATTTTCTAACCTTTCATTCTGTTCTGCTTCAATCGTATAAATAATGTCTTAATGTCATGAAAGAATTCCAAACTTGAGCCTCTTTCAGCCTTCTCGCTGACATTAAAAAGATGCTTCAAACTGACGGAACTTGTCCAACCATCATCCAACATCTCAAAAAGTACTAACTGCCAAATATATGACAACTCGTCATGGAGACATCAACAATCTTTCCCAAAGAGACTATTTATTGTCTCAGCATACACCGTAAAATCCCTCTGCTTTAGCTTTCTGACTGATTTTCTATATTAGTCTGAGATATTTCTTTCTCATAAGGTTCTTGGTAGAGAAACGCCCTACATGTAATTCGATATCTCAAGATGCATAGAAATTATTCAGCGCTTTGTCAGATTTATGGTAGTGCTACTTTTCTTGTTTGAGGAAACGTTATAAATACTGTATATAGAAATTGCGTAGCCTATACCCACGCTATCAACTTCTCGTAAATCCGTTATACAACAGTTTTATTTATGCAATTTCACCAGCTCAGTCAACCATTTGACGAAGTGATGCATTCTCTCTAGCACTGTCTATCTGTGAAAGAACTTCATGTTCTGAAAGTGCTGATTCCAGAAATTTTGCATTATTTTAGATTATCCATTCGTTCTGATCAGTTGTTGTTAAGCTGTTCACGAATTTACTATTCTTCGTGACGTCGACACTCGCTTATTAAACATCAACTAGTTTACGCTCACAAAAAAGTGTGTAGATGTAAGTGGTGACATAGACAAAGCTCAGCGCAATTTATTTCATTAGCGTTTTGACAAAACAAAGCTTGCATCCCTTTTTTCTTCTTCTTTCCGTCATAAGCGTTGTTGATTCCATTCTGTTTCTTCAACATTATATTCACTGATGCTGAGCCTATCATCCCTGTGTGACGACGTCTACCAGCTGAGGTACATGACTTCTTGAAGCCCTTTTTCTCTGAACAAAACTTTTCTCTTAGACACTTGGTAAAAATTCGAAAGCTTAAGTCTCTGTAATTTCAGCAAAAAGCTTGATTTCTGAAAAAGCCTCCGTATTACGTTGTAGCAACGAAAACAAAATTATGTTTCGCATTCAGTTTGCTTTGTTTGCTCGGCTAACTGGGACTTGTATATGGCTCTTCGTCAAACTCTGACTAATCATTTGCTAGCCTAAATCTCGAAAATTCTGACGCTGTAATTGGTTTTTTGAAAGGTTATCATTAGAACACTGTAAGGGCAGAAAATATTACGGCCCGCAGTTAACGTTTTTGTCGTACTCAAAATTTACTATATGCATTAAAAACATGTGACCATGGAAAGGAAATTATGAACTATCAAAGTAATACAAAAGCCTAAGGTTTTACTTTTGAAATGGAGGAAAAACCCTACTGGAATAACGATAATATCGCGCTTTTTGCGAGTTGCGCTGTGCGATCGATCAACTGCCGTCTCTAAATTGTTAAGCTATTGGTCCAGTTCGACCTCTTTCTGCACAGTGAAATTGACGTCGATAGCAAAAAAGGTGAGGCAATCGTTTTTATGTTGGGCGCATGCGTTACTAGATTCTGCTCGATAAGTCCTTATTGAATTCTAACTGAAGATAGTAATTTCAATTTGAATAAATCATTCTGTTTCCGGACTGGGCATATTTGTAAGGTTGGAGGTTAACCAATGAAGTAGCCCGAGGTTTATACATTTCAAACTTGATTTATTATTTTTTGAAAGTTTATGACAACACTTATATTTGTGAAAGTGCTGCGCTCCGTCGTTTCTAGGCGTTTCATTTTTTTATGGAGTTTCGGAGTTTTCGAGAAGTGTACGGAGTTGATAGGTTGGGAAAAAGTTCTGGGAAAATCTTGTAACTTTTTTGAGTGACGGCCATTTTTTGTGTTTTTGAGCTCATTTGAAAGCACGTCCGCGTTGATCGATATATAATTTATCTACTTATTTTGAGATGCAAGCGAGCAAATTAGGTTGCTAATGATGCACGAATGGCTTTTGGGTTCAAATGGAACAATGGCAAGTGAACGTATCAATCTGGCCTGAGGCGAAGGTACACTTGGCACACTCCATCTTGAAATAAATAGATAAATTATATCTATCAACGCGCGAAAAGACGGGCTTTCAAATAACCTCAGATACACAAAAATGGCTGACACTCGAAAAAGTTACAAGCATTTTCTCGAAACTTCTTCCCAACCTATTACTGGTAACGGATATAATGGAATTGGTATGGATGTTTATCAGAAAACTATAAGTGAATCTAAACATTATCTAAAGTGGTGCCAATTCCAGAGGATCATTTGTTCCAACATCCTTTTTTACAGCAACAATTTCAAATTTCTGTGATAGAAAGCAACTTCGTTAGAAATGGCAAGAAAGGTTTTTCACAAGTTACTTTTTGAGGTAACATTTCTCTATTCACCCAGAGTTTTACTGAATCTTCAAGAAGCCAATGTGAAAGCGATTTCGAATAAAATCGATGTCTGTTTGCCGTCTCATCTATAGACCCAGCTGAAAACCGAGTGTTTTTTGCATTCTATTTGCCATATAACAGTCAACATTTATGGTATTCGCGTGTGATGGCTTTCTCCGGCTCACATGGGCACGCTAACGGCGTCTATGAACGGATATCAATCTAAATAAGTGGGTCTGGAAGCTATCGTTGTCCAAAAAGGCAATCCAATTGGTGTGGAACGTCGTATTGTGAATTGGTTCACGCGTTACATTGTGGTAATCGCCATCGCTTCGTGGAATCACTAGTACATATTGCACCTAAATTGAAAGCTACGCTTGAGAAAACTCAAATTTACTGTCGGTCGGTAGACTATAAATGGATTTTGCACCTCTAGCCAAAATGTGAAAATGAAGAACGTTACTGCGGTGAGATTGAACAAGCTGCTGGTAGGAATTAGCCAATTTACAATGGCTGGTAGAATTTTGGAGCCGTTCAGACTTGTCTAAGCCTAGAAGATACTGTAGCGACGATCAGTATTTACAGTGTTCCACATCAGCTTCTCATTCTTCATTATGACCAGATGTCGGCTAAGATGACTATGCACGACGTCGGGTATAGCGCGTATCAAATTTTATTTTCTGCAGCGTGGAAGAACTCTTCATCGAAATAAGTTATATCAAGAAATTGAGTGTTGCTGTCCACGTCGGCATACGCTCACCCATAATACTGATTCGTTTGAGGAAATGACAGTCACAATCCGTTTACGTTAGAGAAGATGTAAACTTGTGCTACGCCTTTATGGCTCGACACCAATTCGTGACAAAAGGAAATTGCTAATGGCATCTAGCTATTGGTTGAAGTTCTATAAAAAGACTATGTTCTTTCAAGAAATATGTATCCTGATTGCGTCGTTAACAAGACTGGACTGTGATAAACCTCTCAAGAAGGTTACACGTAGTTATATTGCACGGAATGGTATAGACTAGACCTGAGCTCTTGATAGTGACGTTCTACGAGAAGATGCTTCTCTGGAGAATAAAGAAATTGAAGAACACTATGAAATTTTCAAAACTTTTCCGTTACCCGCGCCTTTTATCGACCCCTTGGGAACAACGTCTTTTCCGATATTCCCGAGTGTACGCATAGTCATTCAATAGCTTAGATCACGATAATTCCAACGGTGTCACGTAATTCTGTGGAAAGATTTTTATTCCTGGACACTATTCACATTTGACTGATGTTATACACACACTTTATTTGAGAAAAAATTCTCGACTGTACTAGTTGATGTAATAGCTTTCGATCAGCAATCTATCTGTACAAACAGCACCGCTTAACACTTCCACAATTTATGCACCGAATTTATGTATTTGACATGTACTAGGGTAATTTTTCTATCTCTTGAAGTAGTTTTTTCCAATCAGCATTTTTCCTGCTTGTTAAAGGTATTTGTTTATTTGACAATTAACTTCAAACGTGAATCGTGACGTGTGCATTGTTATCCCGCTATATCATCGGCTTCGTCATCGACATTCTCTTCGCCATTGTCAGGCGATGAGCTGGATTTCAAAGTCTTCATACAGAAACATGTCACAACCTATCCAGATTATATATCTATGCATACTTCTTCTTAGAGGAGCAGGTGGCGCAATGGTTAGCACTCTGCATCACACACAAGTCAATGGTTCGATCTCGCGCTCATGGCTCACCAAGCCATCCATCCCTCCAGGGTCGGTAAATTGGAGCCAGACTGGTCTCAGACTTGTCTGGGAGGATAAGCAGCATTGACTCGGTTCAGCGGGAGGCCACCGCGAGTCATTGTAAAAACCAGATATCCATTCAATAACCTCAAACGAAGTTAAGAATTGAAGTCGAATGCATGGCGCATCCCTCAAGGATTGATCAACGCCAAGAGCTTTATCCTTTTATTTCCTTCTTCTTGCACCATCTATTATTAACGGCTTTACAACAATCTGTAAATAACTCGCGCTTCCTTTGTAAAATTTATTATTAGGTTGAGCAAAAAACTGGAAAATTTTTGACAGTTTGATTTTTTTGATATCTTTGTACCGTTTTTATAGTAATTTTGTACATATTCATCTAGTTCATTGGTTCCACCTCCAAAAAGCTTATCGAACAGTATGATTTTCGTGTGCTGATGATCTGCCATTAGTGGAGAAAAGACGTAACGAATCTCAAAACCTTCATGGAATTCAGTGAGGGTGAAGGTACGGCGACGAAATCGGCTGTGAGCAGATGGTTTAAGCCATTCAAAGAAAGCAATTTTGATCTCGAAGACATGCCTCGTTCTGACCGGCCCTCTGCTTCAGATGTAAGTGACTTGCAGGCCGCTTTGAATGCTGAGTTTTCATCGAGCACTCATGATTTGGCTGAAGAGCTTCGTATTTCGCAGTGCACCGTTGTCAGCAAATTACACCAAATTGGCTTTGTCCATAAGAAGCCTCGCTAGTACTCAGAATCTTGCAGAGCGATGACAGAAAGTCGTGGGCAATGGTGGCCTATATTTTGAAGATAGTCATTGTTGTTCTTGTTGTTGATTTGCGTGTAGAAAACGAAACTCTCAAAAATTTCCTAGAATATTTTGCTAACTCTAAGTACAAATTCTCACAGTAACATACACAGTACACTCCAGAATTACAATCTATATCCATTACCAAATACTTATGAATGCCTACAATCCTGCTCAG
The DNA here is from genome assembly GCA_019055375.1 of Parelaphostrongylus tenuis. Classification (NCBI taxonomy): domain Eukaryota; kingdom Metazoa; phylum Nematoda; class Chromadorea; order Rhabditida; family Metastrongylidae; genus Parelaphostrongylus; species Parelaphostrongylus tenuis. The sequence goes on along the minus strand of JAHQIW010000750.1, from coordinate 49,462 downwards.
TATGCAATTTCAATACATAATGCGTATTTCCTACGATATACATGGCCTGTGATACACATGGGCTAGTATATCTTGTAGCAATCTGAAAATTGGCATACTTAGTGGACTTGACACATTAGCCAATCTAGTGCATTGTCCAATCCTGAGGCTTCGAGCACTTTGCAAAAGGACGGCACACCTAAACTGTGGGTAAAACGCGCTATGATGAAACAAGGAATGAACCAAAATTTGCATTACTTACCGTAATTCAGGAATACGATTGCGATTTTTTCACGGATTACCTCTGCAACACTAGAGTATTCTATTCTTGCATATGATATTTGCACCTAATAATAATCAAGCCGCGCAGTAAAATAAATTATGCAGAAGTGCAATACCTCATGATATAAGAGGAAGAGGATATCCAGACGGAGAAGGGGGCGATGACGGAGGACTTATACCGACAGGTGGCTACAACGTCCGCATGTAGCCACTTTGAAGTTATGTGGAAGCCAGAGAACTGGATCACGCTGAGGATTTTGCCTTAACGCATTGAAATATTTAAAAAAGAATCTATGAAGCACCTATATCAGTGCCCATAAACGGTGACAAAAGTTGCCACAAAAAAGCATGCTCAATGTACAGTTCAGTTGTTTAATTGAAAGTGGTAGTCATGAACGATGGAACAAAGCTTGTTTCGAGTGTTTTCTCGAGACCACGCACAAAGTTCATATATGCTTGATAATTATTTTTAAGCCATACATGTGGTCTGTTATGGCACCTATGCAGTGCAATACACGCGTATTTCGGCATTGACAGCCTCGTCAGTTGCACGGTGCCTTTTGTCTGAGCCAATCCTATTGGGAGGAACCGAACCCCTTACACAGATGAGACGCAGATGTACTACGTACACGTGCCATCAAGTGAAAGAAATCACTAAATAGGCAGTGTTGTACACTCGATTGATCTTGTCTCGTATCGTGAAATATATCATAGCTTTTGTGCCGAATGCCCTCTAAGACCACGCTCAAATTTCAATATGCCTAATAATTATTTTTGAGCCATGCGTGTGGTCAGTTATGGGAGCTTGTACGCTACAGGAGCAAAGTTTGTTCGATAATCTAAACAGGTCTCAATTCTTAGGGCACACTAATATTGAGGAATTGTTGAAAGTTATCGTTTAAATGCTATCACAAGCAGTTGCAGTATCGTTTTCGACAAATTATCCGTGATTTTCGCATTTTCAACCACTATGATGGCCTTCAAACACCTAGCGAAATGAGGAGATATTAAAACTAAAAGGTTTACATGGTCGTATTCGTTGTACACCTCATTGCAATCCAAATATGCCAGCAACAGTATGAGAGCGTAGTAAGCATGAGCTCTTTCTTTTAACATAGGAGTTAAATATGCATCAAAAACATAGAAACGTATATGGGAAAATATGCGACAAAGTAATGACAGAAACATAAATTCTTCATACACGAAGAAAAAGGCTCTATTTGATTAAGAAAATTGCGCGACATTTGCGAATCACGCTGAGCGCTGCAATCAATTACTGTCGCCAAAGGTTGGAGTAAGTAATAATATAACCGTATTTCTATGCAAGATGCCGAAGCTATTATCTAAGATTGTTTTCTTAAAAAAGGACTCAGATTCGATATTACTCAATAAAACACATAGATGCCGAATACGAAGGACTTACAAGTCAAAGTAGAGTCATGTTGACTATAGGTATACTCGCGTTTATTAAGTTGCTACAAAAGAAATTGCGCTTTCAGTCCAATCAGAATCCGCAGTCACTTTTGTATTTTACTGCAAATGGTGACGAGCGAACGTAGAATAGTCGACGCTGAGTCTTTCTACACCGCACTGTGTAGTCTCGAAAACATCGGCTCCATGATTGCTCTCAATTGGTTTCTTTTTTTCTGACGTTTCTCATTTTTGGGACCTTATCTCCTTAAATAAACTTCTCCAAGCCTCAGTCGTATGCAAATTTTAAAGGTTTTATGGCCAAATGCGTTGTTAAAGCTGCGAGTAGCCCCTGTTGCTCTACCCCATTTTGATTTTGACCTTGAGGATCGCTAGAATTTGACTTCATGTCTAACATTCTCTTCATAGTCCATAATAAATATGAAAAAGAGCAGTAACACATCATTAGCAACAAATCATATAGCGAAGAGTGCTCATTAGAATGATACATGAGCCACATTTATCCTAGAACTTATTCTAATAAATAATGATTTACAATTAGGCTTTTACTCACGTAATAAAATGGAGTCCGAGTTTCTCATTGATACATGTCGCTCCTGCTTGTCCCTCAATTCATAGAGGTGTGATAAAACCTCGAACACACAACAAAGTTGAAATACAATTTCTTCTTAGCAACCACTCACGACAGATAGTGATTAAGCACATAACTAGTGCGCTGTTCATCAACTTCTAATTGAGTGGCTGGTATTGAAATAGAAGAGTGGCCTAGTGATCAGCAAATCCGATAGGAACATTGCGACCGTATGCGAATGACCATGTCTTAACACATCTCTTCTTGGTGGTTGGTTTGTATGGGCTTCATTTATGCACAATCGCAGACGTGTCTTAAACGTCTCTGTCGTGATTTACTCTCAATCCATTTGCTTTCTTTGTTTCTTTTTGAAGATTGTTATCTGATGATGACTAAGAGGCGTGATAGAAAGGCATATCCCTACTGTCTCAAGCGGTATTTTGTTTTGTCATTTGTTTCACGTAAAGTGTTGATGAGTGCGGAATAATGTGAAGAAGAGTATTGAAGTGGAATTCTAGCGATGGAGAACAGATCGAAGAAAATTGAAAACTTTCCATAATGCTCGTTGGGAAATGGTCAACTTTGGAGGATAGCAATGTCAATATGCAACGGAGTACTATGAAATTGAAGCACTTGACTACGAAGACACTGTAGCTTGGCCATGTCGAAATTTTTCTGAAGTGTTCTTTTTCTTTTTTCACTAGACCAATGTGGTATGGTCGGATAGTGTCGGAGCTGTTCCTTTTGATAGGCCAGGTGCATTGCCGGACATTCATTTGGCAGTGTGTTTTTGAAGTCAAATATTTACTGCAAATTTCATAGTATTTTCAAATTGTCATGCCTTTCTTTTCGACTGTTTCTAAGACCTCGCTCAGAGAATAAAATCTGGAAACTTACACTAAGCCTTTCTTAAGGTCTGCTTTGGCATTATACAGTGGAAGACACGTGTTTCGGCATTACAGCCTCTTTGGTTGCACAGTCTCTTTCGGCTCAGTCAGTTCCGCGGAAAGTTGCCCATTATATAAAGGACCAACACCGAAACATTTACACGTGCGGCTAGGTGATAAAAGCACTCAATGGACACTGTTGTACAGGCGATTGCTCGTAGCTGGTGAAACATATATTGTCATGCCTTTCTTTTCAACCGCTTCTGAGAATTCTCTCAAAACCATGTAATTTGATGACATAAATCGAGCCTTTCATGAGATCGACACTTGTAAACATTCTGTCCTTTATAGAGGAAACATGTGTCTCATACTTTATAAGTACCGTAACAGACCAGATGAAAGAATCAAATTATGTTATCAGACTCTTCCGAATTGCGACTCATCAAGACTACAGAGCTCGAATTCTCACTGGAATTCTTTGACCTCTTCCAAGAAATCCGAGATTGTTGCAACATTAAACAATCATCTTTCTTCTCCCATGCATCTTCGACGATTTATCAATCGTTGAACATGGATGGATGTCACGATAGTAAATTACACTTTTCACTTTTACTTCGTTTTCAGACATGTACTTTGAAATATTCGCAAACTGTTTGTGCTTGATAAAGGATAAAGGATAAAGCTCGTGGCGCTATCAATTCCTAAGGGATGCGCCACGCATTTTCAGTTTTTAACTTCGTCAAGGTAATTGAATGCATATTTGACTGTTACAATGACACGCAGTGCCCTACCGCTGTACCAAATCAGTGCTACCTATCCTCCAAGAAAAGTGTGGTACCGATTTACTTACTGACTCCGGAGGAATGAATGGCTTGGTGAGCTGCGAGATCTGTATGGAATTGAAATTCTGTCTTCCAAGCCTTATCGCGCCTCAGCTCTAAAAATGTTTCGAGGAAGCTGTAGAACACATTTGAAAGCAGAAAACAGTTTTGAACATAGCTGAAAATTGTTTGATAGAGGCACAGCAGCGTTTTCTGAGGCAATGCGAGGCGACCAACTAGGTTGCTGCATTATAAGCTGAGCTTACAATTATCAAACAAATTAGACAAGTTGTGCCTGTCTACGAGAAGCGCAGTGAGTCTCTGGCCACCATAATCCACAAAACAAGATTGATAATTGCACGAGCTGTGGACGAAATTTCAATCCGGATGCCTTTCCAAAGCCAATGGCTGCTTTGAAATCCTTGATTAAGTTCGAATCAACCGGCGTTGCACAAGTAGTTTGTGTTCATCAACCATCCGTTTTTAAGAGATTAGAGCTTTTCGGTGTTACCTTTCTATTTGTTTTACCAACCATCTAGCAATCAACTGTCACTGCAATGCCAGATGATCTTTTCACTTGAAATGCAGTGTAACATGTTCGGCGCCGATGCACTTATATGTAGGAGCTCGGCTGAACCGAAAGGCAAGTGCTAGTAATGAGGCTCATCATGAAAGTCAAAACGTGTGTCCAGCACTCGAAATACCATATGGAACCTCTGAAAGGCCCTAAATATGCTATCAAATTATACTGCGTGATAGTTCCAGCAAGGAAAATTGACCTACAGTGCCATGATTTGACTACGTGTTTGGGTCCACGTTCTCTAGCTAAAGCTTTCATCTGCCATTTGCCGATTGTTTGAATCATGGCGAAAAAGCTTAGGTAGCATGAATTACAGTTCCTAAGAATCTTTGAAAATTTTGCATACCACTATGAATCTCTATAGACTAAATTTAGCGTTGAGTAAAAATTATGGACACGAAAAGTATATTGCACTAGATCATTGATCAAATGCATTTTTTAATAAATTCTAATGTCCTATTTTTTTACCTACGTTGCTCAACATTCCACTCTACTATAATAGAACAAAGTAGTGCTACCGAAAAGCTTATGAAAACAAAATGGATACCACATCAATCAAGCGAACTGTCTGATTACTCGAACACAATTGTTAACAGCGATAATGTGGTTGGCCAATGTTTCCAATTATGTGGACGCCGTGTTTATAAACCACTCTGATTAAGGTTTGCTTCTCACCTGTTTAGGTCAAGTTAATTGTACACTAGCCATCAAAATCTCAAGCTCATGGATTCTAATCTAGTGAGCTTAATGTCTGTCTGGAATAATGATTATCGATGGGAAGCCTTTTCCAAATACAGTGTTAGGGGTCTAAACACAGCATTAGGAAGGATTTCTAAGCAGTTTGAAAAAAGCAGATTAGTTGTAGCAGCAGATTAAAACTAAGCAGAGTACAACTTTCATAGCAGGTTCACTGCACAAATGTCCTACTCTTTCAAAATTATCACTCTACAATCTTAGTCACCGTAATGGCTTCCTGGTACCAAAAAAAAAAAAAATTACGTCACGATTTTGGAGTATTCTGTGAGAACTTTTCTGTGATTTTCTTTTCTTCTCCATTTCAATTTATCCTATCTCCTTCTTCAACGGTATCATTAGGCGAAACTTATCGAAGACTCCTAGAAAAGATTTGCAAAGTAATCTTCGTTGAAAAGAATTTGCTAGCCAGACATTAACTCCGTTATGCTTAATTCGGCATCTAAAAAATTTTGGTATATATTAAGTCGTTCCATATATTCAAGCAGTAGATCAATTAACATCAAATTGATTAGCCAGAATTGATTAGAATTACATGATTTTGGTGTCATTTAGCTGTGAATCTTCTTGCGAACATTTTGGTATACAACTTGTCTATACTTGCTTCGAGATGGAACTGACTTGGAAACAAATTCGCTTGCTACTTATGCACGAATGGCCCGTAGAGGAAAATGTTCGTGAAGTGGCACACGAAATTAATGGAGCTTCCCGTAGACGGCTGAGTGCGACTGTTCCTCTAGATTGCTCTCTCCAGCTTTGAACTTTGCGAACCACTTCTTAGCCTTCCTTTACGCAACCATAACATCGTTCCAAGTTCCTTAAATCTTGCGCCCCGCTTCACTAGCCTTTTCAACCACACCCCACTCGTTATGAGTAGCTGGTGAATTTGTTCCTAAGACAGCTTCATGTTGAAGCAAGTATAGGAAAGTTCTACACCAAAATGTTCGCAAGAAAATGCATAATTGAGCGAAATCAAAATCATGCAATTCTTTCACTTGGTTCATAGATTTGGTGTCTATTGCTCTAGTGTCAAAACTCCTAGAACGGCCTAGTAGTGTATGATCTCGGAATAGGTGGGACAGGAGAGCCAATGAAGGTGGCAGGATTGCGCTTGTTGTCAATATGCCATTGAAAATTTGAGAGATACGTTTATTGCCTTTTCATGCAGGGCAGTAATATAGAATAAGAAAAACGCAATTAAATACAATTTAGTCAGATCAATGGAAAAATTGAGACATACTGGAAGATTTGCGAGACTATGCGAAGCCGATCTACGGAAAACTTTTCAGATTCGGTCGACTTCGTAATTGATATTGGATTAAAATACAGACCACGACATTTTTTCAAGATTATCTGGCTTGCGTGCGCCTAAGCAGAGGATTGAGCATTTATGGTGAAACACGGCAATAATTAGGCCACATCGTGATGCAGAAAAAGGAGAAACCCAAATGATTAGCCCGGTGCGGGTAGACAAAAGGAAAAGATAATTGTCTTGTGATTAGTTCAAGCGATATTGGCAAAGTTTAGCAAAGTTTGAACTTTAGTTCGCAGTTTCTTGTCCGCAGAACTCGAAATCTCTCTTAAAGATACAATAGTTGAAGCGCCAGTCCCTTCAATATGCGCCATCTGTTCACTTTCACTACAGAGTTGGTTGCATATCCACAAGCGCAGTGAGTGGTATGCGGAATTGAACGATGTATAAAATTGCACTGATGTTATTCTGAACAGATTTCATACCAATCCATCTACCCTAGAGAGCTAAAGCGGCATGATTTGCACAAGACGCGGGGTCAAACCATAAACCACAGAGTACTCCTAATCACTGCATACATGTGCCCCAGAGTAACCACAATTTTTGCAAAATTTCACCACGATTTCCTTTCTGGCAGCTCAGAAATGCTTGGAGCATGCATACTAAGCGCATATTCAGCATTTTCTAAAATATACACGTTTACCTCTTCCATGAAGTTGATTACCGCTGTAAATATGTGCGTCATATACTTGTGACGCATTTTTTTGGAAAATTCAGTAGAATTAGTATTCATCCTCTATGGAATTCATAGAGAGCTCAAGAAAAATCTGATTATGGACTAAGACCTCATTTATGGATCATAGTGCTTCAAAAACTTCAACGTTTGTCGAATATGCCTTTTTTGGACGTTCGCCTTTTCCTAATCAATTCGTTTCTGCCAAATTGGCTTAGTGTGAATAATTCAATGCTTGACGCACCCCGACCGAAATTTCGAGCTTTGACCGACTCTGAGAAAATTTCTCAAGTGAAGCTTATTTCGATGCAACCTTTTCTAATCTTCAGTTTAATTCAAATCGCATCACTGTGTCTATCATTGGACCGAGCTTCTCCCAATTATCGAATAAAAACTCCACCAAAGTGGGCAGCTAAATTAAATTTCGATCAATTTCAGTTTCTCCGGTGTTTCTTTTTCTTATCCTGTAACGCTATGTTTGTTCAAATCAAAATAGCGAACAAAAGTATTCTACCAGTTTTGTGGCCTACCTATTCGTAGGACTATAAACGAGAATATCGTTGCGACGAGCCAGCTCGAGATCAGTTCAGTGGATCACAACCATTGCCCAATGACGTTTCACCACGGATTCGAGCGTCACTACTTCCACTTTCACATTGAAAAGCTTCAGCTTTATTCATTTCTTGACTCTTCCCATTGTGTCTGTAGCTTTCTTTCCAGTATTCAGCTTATGACCGGCGAAATCTATTGCAAAATGGCTGATATCTTCTCACAAATTATGACAGATTCGATGTGATATCGCAAGTGTTCCGGCTAATATAATTCTTAGGCATAAGAGAGTTTTCTCGCCTATCCTATTTCTAGAAGAAAATCTTAACTAGCAGAGAGCTAGATAACGCAACAGGTGTTTTCAGACTAAGGAGGGGCAGTTTCTGGTTCACAGTGAAATTTCAAAATAGTTAAACTGAGAACTTTCTCAAGTCTATGCACCGTCATGGTCTTATAGTGATGAGTGACATTGCTTAGACCACACATAGTGTCACACACCTATGGCGAGAAGCGCACATACAATGGAAATTATCCCACTCTACTAGGGTGTCGTCAATTGCAGTCAATGGGACGAAACAAAGCAGAAAAACACGCAATTGTACAAGTCTTTCCTAGTGTAAAGTTAATCAATGGTTTCAGTTATGCCAGTCATGCTGCGAGTACAGCATGGCACATCCATCCTAAGCTTTTTGCACTTTTCACGCACACGTAGACCTTATCCTGCGCAACTGCACTTATCACCTACTTCGTTTCTTCATTTTCTCAAGGATCGCCGTTATTGTTCAACTAATGTGAGGTGTGCAGCCTGTTGTTAGACTTAACTTACTTATTCAGCGTTTTCTAGAACGAAAAGCTCTCTAGTTCAGTACTTTGTCAAGGATTTTCGCCAATCAAAGAGTCTGGATAGTTCCACGAATTTCTCTTACCTCGATAAGCTAACGCGAGGCTGGCACTGTTTTTTGCCAAATACGGTGACTGCCATTTGCGCGTTTCGTCTTTCGAAGTCACCTGGACGTGTCACAACAGATCGCATGTCATTATTAAGTTGATAGTTCGTATTTCTAATAAGGATTAAAACCGTTCGGATTAATCAATTGTGATTTTGCACATTTTTGACTGGTACTCGAATGCGATTACCGCGAAAATTGAGAAATGTCAACTGAATAACGGAACTGCACTTGTAGGATCTGACGAAAGTGCATAAAAGGTTTGATATAAAGTATGTGGAAGGGAAATCACTGACATGTCAGCCATCGGAGGAAAAATTACCACCGGTCCTTTCCTAGCTCAAGAGTGAGCTCGTAAGACATCATTTAATTGATTATTCTTACCAAAGTTAAGTGAAAGTTGGAACTTAATTCAAAGAAGTAGTCTAGTAAAACTCTATTTATTACTTCTCTTTTTGTTATTTTTTCTGTTTCGTTTTCTGAAATGAAATGGACTATTCGATGGCTAATCTGAGAGCCTATTCATGCATTCATGGAAAGAAATATTTGATTGAGTGACACATTCTCTGCCGTTGTTTCACTGAGTCGATCTGCACCTTTTGTACATATGTCCACATTTCTGGCACATATTCGTGGACGCGTGGGCGTGTAGACATGCTATCTGACCTCGATTATATCGGAGTGTAGTAATCAAGTGACTGTCTGTAACAAGGGTAAAGGATTCCCAATCCAGTTACAAAGCAAGGTTTCACATCTACACTGGAAGCATCCTGCAGGCTACTAATGAGAAATTTGCCGTCTAGAACAAAAAACGGAAACGGAAAATTTCATTTCCTGACTACAATGAGTGCCAGACTCAGTGTCACTGGGTGCATTGAAGCGAAGACTTTATTAAAATCTTGCGACCACTTCATCCTCTCTAAATCTGGAACATCTATAGTATTGGCCATCTAATGTTGCTACAAGTAAGTACGGCGTCAATGAACTTGCTGAAAGCATGCAACACCACTCATCAAATGGAACTCATCAAATTAACTTAGAACAGCTGTTCCTGGAACATCAATAACAGAAGAGAGGACAGCAAGACTACTTTTGTCGACGCGAGCTCGCTGATGAACGTAGCTTCATCAGACTATTCTTAGGAGCGAATTTGACATCAATCATTACGTATCTTTGAATTGTGCTATCGCCAAAAAAAAGTTCGAGCAAGATCATACGAGGAGTTTCTGAGAGAATCTTTCAATCGCATGCATCGTTGACGTACTGAAACATAGGGTGAGCACAAAGTGGATATTAGAAGAAAGCCAGAGTTCACGAACTGTATTTAAAGCGAATGAGGAATGCGAGAAGATTCTCGTGGTTATTTAAAAAAATTGACAAAAGTTAGTAGTAACCTGAAATTTCGCATAGTACTAGGCGTGGGAACTCGACAAATAGAGTATCATGACAAATTGAATAATAGTAAAATGAACCGGTATGGATGACACGCGGCTTCTACTCCCGTCTGAAGTCGTAATTTTGCTTACCACTCAATTCTCTTTGGGAAATATGATGCATCAAAACACTGCAAAAAGTGCAGTAAAAATACTAGATATTTCGAATATTACTTATTATAATGGCTGTTAGCTCAAATGGGTTTATAGAATTGACATACACGACCAAACCTATTGAAGGATGGTGACTGATGGCTCACATAGAGATGTCGAAGATCGAGTGGTGGCGTAAAATCAACGTTTTGCTCAAGAAATATTATCTCAAGACTCTGCACAAGATCAAATTACTCTCTTTTAGAATGCATGGTTACTCTATTTGAAAATAAAGAAAGCTACAAGTCTATAGAAGGCAGTATCGAAACTACTGATAATTAAAAGCCGCTTGTTAGCGTAGATCGCTAATCGAAAGCTGTCACTACCCAGAACGTTGAAGGGAAATTCGGCTCATTAAGCTCTTTTTGAATATAGCCAGAGAAGCTTTTGTTTTGGAAAATTATATAGAGACTCTGCTTCGTGTGGTACTTGGCTGCTTCGTAAATCTGATGTCGTTTCAAAGATTATCTCTTGAACTATAGAACAAGTCTTTTCTTTAGAGGAATTACGTTTTGAACTCTTCAAGCATTTAGTTATAGGGATCTTGTCAGATTGTTGCGAAAGACCATCTTCGATAATTGAGTGATGAAAATGTGCATTAAGAAAGGCGCGGCTACCACAGTGGTCACAGATCCCTCCGGCATCACAAGCTCACTAAGCCCCTCATTTTCCAATGTTCCAATGGCAGCAAAAAGTGTGCCATACTCGTTTTCAACAATCTCTCTCGTATTTACGAAGGCTGATGTTGTCTACGATGAAGACCAAGAAAACGCTTCCGATAGTATTTCGTGTAAGTGGACTTCGACGTGCATCCACTCAGTCATAGGGAATGTAGATTTCTGCTGTAGCAGCAGTGCATCCACAAACTTCGAGGGTCTTCCATTGCAGCAGATGACCTTCGTTAGCGACATGTCATAGGAAACGTGACGAAATAAAAGTTGGATGTATACAACACGCGCAGCAGAGTCATATGAAAAGTACTACGAATTCTTTTGCTCGCTTACATGTTCAGTGCCTCTCTGACTTGCATTCGGACATGTTAACTGCTCAGATGCAATGCTGGATGTTAATCTTATTGAGTGATTGGTGTTCAGTGCAATGCCGTTGTTCAAACAAGGCGAGTGCCTAGTCATAGAGGCTACCGTAATCGTAACTACCTGTAGAGAATCTCGATTTTGTCATTTTTTGGTTTTCACTTGGACAAATAGATGTGATTTTACCCACATTATTTGATTATGTCCGTATTTTGAGCGAGCGATTTCTTTTCACATCTTAATCTTACTTTTCTTGCTCGAACGCCGCTGATAGAAGTAAATGACGATGTTGGCTTCTTAGAGGCCTTGAAAATATGAAATGGATGATTTGGAGACTTTTTCCTAGACTTTTTCTTTGTACCTATCGTTTTTAAGTCATAGGAAAAGAACTAAAAAAAATTCAAACCCTTCACAACTCGAGACCTAGTGTAGTTTCATGCGATTAGAGCGAAATATATGTGTGCACATCAGTCTTAATGAAGTATTCAGTGCTCAGTAAAGAAGAGGTGAACTTTATCAATTCGTCTGACCCGCATCGCAGTTTTTTTTTAGTGTGCGGGTTCCAGCACTTCTAGCATTCTTTTGTCTCCTCGCTTAATTGAGGATTTCATCTTCTTCATAAACAATGTAAAATGCCGGTCAACCGCATCTCCTTCCAATGTTGAGGTAATCAGGCTGTGGCGTTGCCACTGAAAACGTCAGAGCTTTGTGGAAGAGGAAGAAAACTAATAATGCGCCGAGCCACACCGAGCAACACTAGCCATTCAGCCACAAGCTCGCAGCGACCAGCTAAAACTTCGAAAATTGATTCAGAATTTGTTTCTCTCATAAACTAGAAAAAGCCACGAAGAAGGGCGGAATTTGGAGGAGCATCATTCGTGTACAGCTCGAAATTGGAGTGGGTGTTCGTAAAAGGGTTTAACATATAGTACGCGACACTGCTACGACTATAACGCGTGCTTTCAACTCCAGGTTCTTCGGGACGACAATAGAACCGGCGCGCGCAGTGGGAATGGCAAAGCGGCGCACCATTTGTCCTTCGATTGAGGGTTTTTCTTTAGCTTGAAAAGATTTTTGGGTTCCTCACGTCACTTTGATGCATCACAGCTTACTCTATACGCTCACATGACTTTGTAAATCTCTTATATATGGAGAAAAACGCTAGTTTACTACGCGATCATTGTGTTTTTGACGTTATATCAATTATAATAAGTTTCACAAAGAATACAGCGATGTAGAGCTTGAACTCGAGTTTCGATATTTTTCGTTGTATTTAAATCTTTGAAAACATTACAGCATTTGTAAGATAGAAAACAGTGAATTGTTGGCCAAAAATGATTATATATAATGCATGCGATATCTGTACATTAACTCTCAATAATTTATGACTTAGTGTACTTCAGGAGGTGGAACGTATATAGAATTATAGCATAAATTTTCTTCTGTCGTTATAAAGGTGTTCAATTTTAATATATCTACATATATCTTGCGATAAACATCATTCGTTGTTGCAGTTTTGAGACTGTACGTGCCAATTTTCTTAGAATCCTACGTAATTTTTAGTCTGTTGCCCTCAAGACAATTCCGTGACCTCTCTCAAGTTGTAACCTATTAAAATACTTTCAAGTAACTTCAATATGACCAGGTACAGGTGGTAGTGACCTCCCACCAACCACAAACCTGGTCCCCTAGCTGCTTCGCATGAGTATTTATCTCCACATCCACCTCATGGACGACACATGGACTTTGTTGAATTCTATAAATGATTGTTATTACGTACGGAAAAAGTCGAAATACTTCATGTTATGGAAGAACTCTGTGGATGAAGCCGTAGCATTTTTAGGGAAACTAAGAGTGCTGCATATTTCTTGTTTGTTCATTGCTGTCACTTAGTATTGATGTCTTTCGAGACCCACATTCGATCTTAGAAAGTGGTCAACTGAGCAGATAGCGAGTCAAAGTGATGTTTATAAGCTCAAACGAAGGAAACACCTTTGAAAGTCTAGTCCTTACTGTACTGTATCGTGTCAAATCATCAAACTGTGGACGTACGTGGCGCAAAGGTTATAGGTGCTTTGCGTCAAACACAAGGTCGCTGGTTTGATCTCGTGCTCATGGCTCGCCATTGATACCGCACTAGTCACAGACTTGTTTGAGAGGATAAACAGCACTGACTCAGTACAGCGAGAGGCCACCGCCAGTAATTGTAATGGTTGGATATGTAATCAATCACCTCAAACGAAATTAAGAAGTTGAAGACGAATGCATGATGCTTTCTCAAGGATTGATCAACGCCGAGAGCTTTATCTTTTATTCGTTTGTTGTGTCAAATCACATCAAAACGACACTGATAAAGAGATATTTGGTGAGTGGTTAAAAACGTATCGTCGCCCATAATCCTACCCTACACTTAAATAACAATAGAAGTTGTTCAAGAAAACTCAACGCACAGATGCAACGAACCGATCGGCGTCAACGAATTTACATGCTAATGGGAGTTGATTATACAACAGAAATATCTATGGTTATCGGACGAATGCTGAGTAGGAAAAACGGTCTCACTTTTACAAAGAGGGAGACAAGAATGCGCAATAAGAGGTGGAAGTGTGCCCATTTTCATACGATGTTGTTTTCCTTCTGAAAAGTAGCATTCATAGGACGCATGGGCATTTTTTTTTTACTAAAATCACGCATTAAAATCTCCGTGGTAATATGCTACTTTCCCGAGACGATGAAATGTTACGGCTGTTGAACTGGAATGTGTAATTGCCAAAAAATCCGCTGAGAAATTTAAAAAACTGGCTAACCTTCAAAAATTGTGGGAATTTTTCCCCTCGTTGTTACTAAGCACTGAGAAGGCGTCCTTTGAGTAGAAAATCTGCGACATCAGTGAAAAGTTTCGAGAATTGCAATGAAGAAAAATGCATTCCTTTTTGAGATACTTTCAATGAGATGATGAGTGCAACTCCATCAAGGTTTTAGGCGAAGTAATAGAAAACCCTAAACAGATTTTCTCTAAACATTGTAAAGAAGTATTTTTAGATTATGCTCTTACAATGTAGTCGAAAGAAATGTGAAAAAAGAGCTGGAATTGCTTGTTATTCTAAGACTATAGCTTTGGCATCAAAGAGTAAGAATTTTCAAAAAAACCGGGGGTTCCTCTTATGAAAAATACGCCTGTAGAAGCCTTTCCAATAGTAATCTATTTCCTATGACGATAAAGTTTTCTTTAGATTCAAAGTTTTACTATATAACTGCCAGCAAACCACCGCTGTAACGTTCAGATAACGAGATAATTACTCCGCAAGCAAAACGTCTTCTTTGTTGCTAGAGCATATTATGAATGTCATTTCAAAAAGCATGTTTAGTGAGAAAAGCAGCATTTCCAAGCTAATGAATGACTACAAAACCATAGGTGAATATTTGAAATTCAGTAGCATTCAAAAGCAATCTTTTTGCAAAGATGTGTTTTTCTCATGGAAAGATAAAGATTTTTTGGACACGTAAATGCTCTTCACACCTTCCTTTTTTGTTGAATGCATTCTAGATATTGTCTATGTGTTGAATGAAGATTGCCAATGTTTCTGGTGATTTCATAGGCTTTGAGATTTCCGCAAGCTATCTCCATTCTACGGCCACACCTTGAAAGGAAAATCTGCGCAACTGGGGACTGTGGCCTAGTGGCGAGTAATGCTCGGCGCATATTCATTCGGAGTTGAAAATCCCTCGCCCTCCAACACTCTCTAGTAATCGCTAACGAACGCCCTGTGAAACATCCAGCTTGTCTGACCTCGACATTCAAAGGAGACGTGTATGATCAGTATCATAAATCGTTCGTGGAGAAGATGAAGTGCTCAAGAGAACGAAGAGATAGATCGATTGCTGGATGTCCAGGCACACGCACAACAAAAAGGAGCTGTGATGCAGGTCAATTGAAGTCTTCTAGTGGGAAAGTGATTCAGTAAAGTGCCAACGATTTACTTTTCAAGACCTTCGTTATATTTTTTCACACGTCTTAAAAAGAAGTTGGAAAAAGCCGAAGAAGTTTGAAGATGGTTTAAGGGTTATATTTGCCAAACCTACGGAAACCGTAATGTCCTTCCGGTCCAGAATGTGTTAAAGAAGCTTGAGCCTCTTCCATTTCTGGAACTACTTTTGCTTAAAAATTTTCCATATCTTCGTGAAGGTTATCCGATATAACTAATGGTGGAAATTTTTTAAGAAATTAAGTTGAAATTGCAATAGAATGCCGCATCAGTGATTTGAACAAGTTCTCAGCAACTACATCGCCTTTTTGAGGAAGTTTGGATTCTGTCAATCTTTTGCTCTTTTTTTTGAAATAAGCTGCATTTTCAAGATCAACATCGCTAGAACAAATCGCTAGAACAACTAATGCGAACACTCGACTCGAATCATTAAGGCTCTTATGAAGACGGTACTGCCGAAACAACATCCATAATCCTCGCGTCAGCTATTCAATAAGCATAAAATTCAAAAATCTGCGGATGGTTGATACGGGGATGCGAATCGAGTAAAAGAAATGTTGTGATCAGCATGCTGTAATGAGTCTATGAAGTCAATCAAGTGATGGAGGATCTAACCTCAGCTCCTATCACTTCGCGAGGAATGCGCCATGCATTGGGCTTTAATAGGAGTCGTTAGAGGTGATTAAATGCATGTCCGGCCATTACAATGACTCACTGACGTACAAATAGAAAAAGTTGATGCTGCTATCAATCTAGAACAATGTCGGTGCCAATTCCCAACCGTGAAGAATAGAAAGTTTTGTGAACCTAGGACACGTGGAGGACCAAGGAGCCATCTCTAACCATTGCGCTGTACGCAACCAGCTGGTGGGAAGTGTGAAATGCGCTCGCCCTGCTTCAAGATGAAGTTGAAAGCATGAAGTAATCATCAGTAATTGGTCAATGCCGAACGCTTCTTTCTTCATTTCAATTCTCTTGGTCTGCCTGGTTATGGCCATCACCAATCACAGTCGATTTGTTTCCATCTGATTTATTCTGAGATTTCTTAGAGGTTAGTAGTCGGCTTGTTTTGGAATTAGATTGCTTATTGTGTACGAAAACATCATGAACGACAGAAGTGTTTTGGATTTCCACGGACATGCGTTCACGAACACGTGGCCGCCTGTCTCATGTGTCGGCCATTTTCATTTTGGAAAATCTGCAATGCAAACTTGTTTATCTTATCAATAAAACATAAAATAGTGTAAATATTTCCTGGAATCTGTCTTGATATTTCAATTCAAATAGATCCGCTTTTCATTGTTAGTATCTATCACAGCGAATATTTCTGATCACCTGTATGACCTGTCGTCCCGTTGATCGTCGAGTGACTCGAGCGGGTACCAGCAACTCTTACATTTTTCCCTATCGCGTGCAAGAGTAGCCCAGTGGGTCCTCCTTGCTCTAGGAATTCGCTGAGCATCATATCTTTCTTCCATCGCTTTCGTGAAGAAATCGGACCAACGGGTCAGTGGTCTTCCTTTAGAGCGCTTGACGTCCCGAGGAATCCAGTCGGTAACGGCTCTCGTCCATCGGTTGTCGTTGAAGCGCATCACGTGTCCGGCCCACCTTATTTTCGACATCCTGGCGTGTAGAACGGCGTCTCTGATTTTCGATCGTTGACGCAGGTCGGAAGTTCGGATCCTTTGTCTCATTTGCGAAATACGAGATACTCCTAGCATCGACCTTTCGACTGCGCGTTCGATAACGGCAAGTGATCTTTCATCCTGCTTACGTAGCGACCAGGTTTCTGCTGCATACGTTAGGGCAGGGATAATTGTCGAGTCGAAAAGGTGGGCACGGAGTCGGATGTTCTTTGTCCTCTTCACTACATCTTCGATGCTCTTAAACGTTCCCCAAGCCGGCTTGGGGAATATTTCTGATATTTAGTGTAAATAGTTGATATTTAACATGAAATGATATTTTCGTAGCTCTGAGTGAGTGAGCCATTAGCTGGATCTCTATAGGACTAGCGAAGAAAAAAGAAAAGAAAAGCTAGAGGATAGTCGTGAATTTTGTAGGCCTTACTCGGCTATAAACTTTCCGATCTTTGTCATTCCGTTAAATGACACTAGCCAATGATTGGGACTGATCTTTATTAGGAGGACGTGCTGGGTGGCGAGCAGTGTTCTCGCTTGAGACCACTAATGCAATTGTTGAAGTGTCCATCTCAGCAATCCATAATGTTTTTTTTCATTCCCAAGGCAGCAATTCGAACTGAGAGTCCGGTTTTACGTCTTCCCAGCAAAAACGTAACAATTCGACACTGCAAGTTTTGAAGACGGCAAAAAAATCAAGCAAAGCTTCTCAAACTTTACTCTTCTGAAATTCGTTTGGTCTTTCGCCAGTAGTGTGGCTTTTAACTATATCTTGAAGTCCAATCGTCCTTATATAGCGCAAAAAACTATTTTTGAAAGTTCCTGCTGAAATTTGAACTCATTAACAATCTCACAGAACCTCCTGCTGTTCTAATATGAATGACCTCATCTATGAAATTTTTGGCAAATGTCAGCTCATGCGCTTTACAATTTCTAATAGGAAAGCACATGGTTGTAACCTCATTTTTCGGTTTCATCGAACAGTGACTGAATGACAAACTATCCTTTCAGTTTAGCATTACACATTTATCTCATAATGTTTGCTGATTAAGCAAAGGAACGAAGTCGCTAGAAAAAACTTATTCATTTCTTCGGCTGATGTTTCGAAGCAATTCATCTTCTCCAAAGCCGATTGATCCGAGCCGATGCTCCACAGTAGTTCGCTCTCGTTGTGATACTCGCCTTCGTTGTCGTTTGAATCGGTTCTTCTCCGGAGAAGCACTGCCTAAATGAGTAACTCACTCAGCAGTGCTTCTTCTATATAGGACGGTTGAGTACTTTTCGGTCATAAGAGAACAAAGAAATATTCGACCTCATTAGCTTTACAAAGATTCTTCATAGAAGTTTTGGTAATCGTTTCAAGCTTAAAACTTTAACTAGAGCCGTACGAGGCCGGTTTTTCAAATCACCCTTTTGTGACGCTGTGAAATCCAAAATAAAATTATGTTCCACGCGATCACACTTTTTCTTTTCTTATCTTGCTTATATTTCGCTAGACAAATCTGCTTTGTTAGACTGCTATTACTCCTTCGATGGCGCAAGCCCCAAACAACTAAAAAAATGTGTTTCCTTTTTGAAAAATCTTTTTTGATAGAGCTGCAGGCGAAAGAAAAGACTTTTGTTTTACACATCGCAGGGCAAAGATCTTTCTTTAGACTATTGATAATCGTTCGATAGCGTAAAATCCAAGGATTTCAACGCTATGCTTAATTTCTAGAAAGACTGTTTCTGCGCAATGTAGCGAGCAAATAGTGTCCAGCATCACATATTCGTCCATTTGCTTACTGGCTAACGTACGGGCGGGAGCCATTGATCGATGACGTGGAGGTTTAAACATGTGGCGTGGCAACTTGTTATTCAATTGAAATTTTTTTCCACTTTTAAAGAATGTCTATATCATACAATCAGCCAGATACTACAAGATTTTCTCTACACGTTCATGTGCTTTCGTGCTTCCAGCGAATTATACACGTGATGAAAATGAAGGTGCACGGACGCCGTAAGATATAATTCTATTTTGAATTTTACAACGTCGTAAAAGAGTTTTTGAAAACCGGGCACGGACGGCTTAAGTCAAAGATTCAAACTTTAGAATAATTACTAACAATCCTATAGAAATCCCTGTAGAGCAAATGAGGTCGAATATCCATTTGTTCTTTTATAACCAAAAAATACGGACTATTGTTGATGATAATGATTGTCCGCTGAATACTTCGTTTTTCAACGCCATCCTGAAGCAGTCCGTACAAATATTCGCTGGCACTTAGAGTTATGATTATAAATAACCACCTCTCCTTCAACTTCAGCATTACAAATCAATTGTATATTCTTTGGTGTTAAGCGAAAGCGCAAGGTTGATCAATGAGACTCATTTCTATCTTTGGCTGACGTTTAGACGCGTTTCGTTTTCTTTAGAACGGATCTCAAGCGATAATCAAGAGGTTTTAATGCTCCTTGATGAGCCGATACTAAGTTGTGGTAGGATTTAGCGCATAAAGGTTGACAACTTGATAGATATTATTCATTTTTGAGTCCAGAGAATAGGATATTATTGAGCACTTTTTTTGGGATAGAGTGGTTTTAGAACCTTAATGGGAGCCTGTATGCCAATATTCACGCATGTTAGAGACCAATTAGAGCAATCATTCTATTCTATGCCGTTAATTCTTAGTAGTTGAGCTGCAGTTCAGAGGCACGTAATTTTCAAGAGAAACACTGTGCACCTTTCTCTTCCTTATGGTTCATGAATATTTGAACAAGAATCACTTCGTTGCAATATACTTCTCTCTCATTCTAAAGTAATTGAAGTTTATCGAAACGCTAGCCTAACTGAAATGAACTGGTTGGAATTCTTGTGCCATCTCATTTCCAACAGTTCTTGGGAAGAGTTTAAAAAAAATTTTCTAAATGCTTTTCTAGAAGTGTCTAGAGTTTTTTTTTATTGTGTAATTGCATGGACAGTGAAATATATGAACTTGTCCACCTGCGAACTGAACAGAAAACAAAAGATAGGTAGTCACAGCAACCACAGATCGTACTATAAACTTGTTCGCTAAGAGAAGTGTAATTTCAAGCTGTTTTTCCAGTCAATACCCTTTTTTTGTCTGCTCCTGCATTTTGTTTTTTTTTTTCTCAGCTTCTTTCCTGTTTACCTTGAACCGGGCCTAGAGATGTGCCAAGGTTTTAAGACTCGTATAGTCTACCATCTGTGAATATATAGCGAGGCATTATACTTCTACTATTCGTTCATTGAGTTTCTCTGAAGCTGTGGAGAATCACCTCAGGTAATTCTCTAGTTTCTTTTTTGGGGAGTCGATGCGACCAGCGATATACATATAGTAGGGGGTTTCCGTAGACATTCATGAAGAAATTAACTCCCATGATTAGTACCACCGACAGCTAACTGAATAGATCCAAATTATCGTATTTTTCGTCATCAACAGAAAACAATTGGAGAAGTCGTGTTCTAACAACTCTCCTGTTGTAAACGCCAAATGCTGTGTGGAGATGGTTACTAAGACAATGCATAAGGTAAGACAGCAAGATAACACACCAGGTACTATTCCGTTCTCCACATCCTGTTGCTACACCCGCGAAAAATGCGCTTTTGATTTTGATTGACTCCAGTGATAATGAATAGCCTGAATCACGAGAATTTGGATGGTGTACATGATTTCTGAAAAGACTTCTCTATTGGGCCGTAGTAGCAAGAATAAAATTATGTTTCACACTTGAACATTTTTCTTTGGGCAAGGATGTTCTCGTGAGCTGTTAGAAGTCATTTGGTAATTAATAGGCTGTAAAGAAGGTTTTAGAGCACTTATAAATAACTGAATATTCATGGATAAATATTAAACAAAGATAGTAATTATTATTGTTCAAAATGAAGGCCATCGCTTCCTACGACTTTCTGCCATCGAACCGCCGAATTTCAGATCTAGTCGAAGTACCATTCCTTTGACTTCAAATTAAAAACTTTTAACATGCTTCTTCGAGCTCATCAAACGACTCAAATCGGCGACCGTTCAAATGGTGTTGCATCGGTAGGGAAAAGACCAGAGACGGATGGAGAGCAATCTGCACTGTAGACGCGATGCGGCAGAACCTCATCGGCCAATTTAGCAAGCTTGTCTTCATAGGCAGTGTAAGGTGTGGCATGATTTTGAAGCATCAAAACGCGCTTTCGAATGACGAAAGCCGGGCACTCCTCCTTGAGTTTGTCGTAGACTCGGCCTATTTGCTGACAATAGAGCTTGGGAAAATCCCACAGAAAATAGTTCCATGATATGCATGGGAGATATTTTATGCTTATTGAAGCGCCCCAGAACTTTCTTTCCAACCTAGTAAATCCCAACAATTTCAGTGGTACACATCCAAACAACTCTTAAATACGCTATAGCATCCAAATAAAGGTTTTGTTCTGCATTCTTTGTTCTGGTATATGGATGATATTTCGCGACACTGACACAAAGTCATCGCGCTTTTTTTAATATACGGTTGTTTCGGATATCCAATCTTCCTAAGGCCGCTACAGCGCACTGGAAAGTCTTTTTCAAAAATCAAGTATATAATTTTTTTGTCGAGATTTAGGCTTCTGAGTGATTGTTGAAAATCTAAGAGGGAAGTTTTGTCTAGTGGAAAATACGCGAGTGTGATCTATTCTATCTCCAGAGTAACAACTCAATGAAAAGCCGTCTAAAAAATAAATTACACCACAAGAATTTCCGTGATTTAAGCTATCGAATGACTACTTTGAACTTGAAACTGAGCAGAAAATGCGCTTTTTCTAAGGGGTCGAGAGAAAGGGTGGGGGTAGCGGAAAAGTACCCATATCTGAAACGAGTAAGCAAAATTTCTTTATGGACCCCATGAAAACTGCATAATTTGCAAGAGTCAAACTTCCAGGCAAGGAGAGGCAATAAATTTATTTCTGTTCCGTCCAACAAAGACTGAATGGATTCTGTTATCTACTCCGTTTAGTAGATACACACACAATCAAAGGCTGAGAAAAATGATCTGGAGCGAATTTTTGTACCGTTTTTCAAAATGTCGTCATTTCTAGTTATATCATGCTTTTGAGCGGTATAACCAATTACGCGCTTTAGCACTCAAAAGCACTTTTCAGAGTAGTAGTTTTGAGAAGGGTTGATGCATTAAAATTATGTGGTCACTCAGCAGCCCTGAGTTATAGCTTCTCGCCTACTCCAGATTTGACTCCAGCAATGAGTGACAATAATTCTGAAACGCCATTTGTCATCTCTAACCCTCATGCGAATGAAGAAATCAAGGGTGACCTTACTCTAATGCCACTCTGACCTAGTCGGGCCTTTAGAATATCTTTGCCTTAACATTCGAAAGTTCATGAACCTAAATCATTGTTAATCGACGTGTCATACCGCCAATCTTAGCCCAAACTTGCATCAAGAGATTACCTATGAAAACTGGAAGACACGAAAAGAAGTGAAAGGGAAGAGACAATGGTTCTTCTTGATTGAAAGAACTTATAAGGATTCAATGTGTGCGGTGATTTGAAGAGTCGTAGCTTAAGAGTTTGTGCTAACTAGAACAACAATCATCCTTGCAAAAGAAAACTTGGCTTTTATAATGGTCTCTTAGTTCTTTATTATTCTTGGATTAGAAGATAATGCAAATTTGGATCTAATCTGTGAGAATGTGTAGCGGGATAAGCGTTGAAGATCTAAGCAGTTGGCGGGTTGTGAGTGGAGGGTGATGCTCAAAGTACGATGCAATTCTATCTACCCTAGTTCCTGAAAAAACGATCTATGGACTGTCCTGGCCACTGAGCGTCATAGCCTCACGGACAGCAACAGCGGATGTATTCGCAAGCGGACTAGACCCTTCGTTTCCGTGTCAGACTTTCTCCTTTCTTCTTCTTTCCAACGTAGTGCCCAAGTTACCGCTTTCGAATCACTCTCCTTTTCCAAGTGGCTAAGCATCAACTTGGTGTTAGGATGTTAGGTAGTCATGTATGCCGCTATAAATTCAGCATACATACTATAAGTAGTGGAACTCTCCGGCACTCATAATTTATTTTTATTGTGCATATAAATATTTATGTATATTATATCATAATGTTTATATTTGTAAACATATGCATACATTTTATGTACATAGATGTGCTGTATGTTAATATTTATTGAGTAGAAGAGAAGAATGGATAATGATGCAGTCTGTCAGGAAGTAAATTCCTGGTTTGATAATTGTGTTTCTATATTTGCATACTACAACGCTCTTATGCAATCACGCGCAAACGCCGTAGTTTGGTTACTTCAAGACTGCAGGGAATTTTACTTGGCTAGTATTTACTCCACGAAATTCATGAAAAAGAGAAATCTTCAAGCAACAGTTGAAGCAACACGCGAAATTTTCAATGACTTTTGGGACGATGAATACGAGCAAGTGATTAGGACGTGAGGAACTAGAGGCAATCACACAATGAAAATGTGATAAGGGGTCATACTATTAATGTAGGTAAATAACTGATATATATATATATATATGTATATATATTACATTTACATATTAAGTACATACATATATTGCATAAGTATACATAATATATATGTATATATATGCATTTATATACATATATACATATACACATGCGTGTATAAATAGTATATATATGTATATGTATGTATATACATACATATATGCATATATATGTGCGTGTATTATTATGTTTATATCTATATATTTTATTATGACATGTATTATATTATTACACAGAATATAATTCATAAAAAATTCTATGTTACGTCATACATTATAAATAGAATTTCTTATGCGTTGTACATTATATACTATAAATTGTATGTTGCGCATTTTACTTATTGCGCATTTTGTGTAATATATTGAATATAACTCTGTAGTATACTGATGATGTGGAGTGATGTGCAAAACCTTGAAGTCAGGCGAGACTTGAACCCGAATTTCACCCCTTCCGAGAGTGCATGCTTAACCAATTGCTCTACTGACGCCTGTTTTGTCACCATCCTACAGAAGCTGCAACGCATCAATCTGTCACTAAACAATCAACCGTCAACGGTCAATGGTGTAACACCTCTAAAAACGGTTAAAAAGAAAGAATTCTGTTTGATCATACATACATATATCCAATATTTGTCAACATGATTGGGTTTAGTGTTATGTCGACTACCAGACCAAATCGTTGACGGTTGGTTGCTGAAAGACTGATGCGACTACGTGCCTCCGAAAAGGGTAAAATGCGCGTTCGAATCCCGCTTGACGTCATCTTGCATAGCACTCAACATAATTAGGCATACTGTAACATCATAGCACCGTTAAAAAGCGGTCAATTGAAAAAATCTTGTTTGATCATATATGAGGCTTTATGGCATTTGTGTACAATCGTATACACATATTCATTTTAAAAAACAGCGTCTCATGTAACGCACTATACTAACCTTAAGACTTCTCGAATTTGATTCGCTGAATCGCATCCATTATCCATGAATGTTTCCGTACTTTTCTGGGTGTGTCATTCGCCACTGTATGCTTGTTTTGTTTTGCTTTTTTTGGTTGTCTAGCTCCTTGTCACGAATGTTATCGAATGCTGATCGACTTTAATTCGTTTGAAATCTTGATAGAGCACTACTAGCAAGTTCTCATTCGAATAATGATGAGCCTGATAAGATATTTTTAGTCTTCCATAAGTCACCTCTAGTGTTAAACGTACGTTGCGGCTTATTCTAGCGCCTCATCAGTAGCATGTGCCTTTCGGTTCAGCCAGATAGCTCACAAAATGTTATCAGAATGTACGTTTCACAATTCATTAGCAATCGACGATAAGATACTCTGCGGGTTGGGTGATCTCTTCACTTTACTTGCAATGTAACACGTTCGGCGTTGATTTCCTTACATGTAGGGTATTGGCTGAATCGAAAGACACGTGCTACTGATGAGACTTGCTAGAATGAGCTGAACGTACGTCTAGCACTAGAGATACCATAACAGATCACATGAAAGGCTTAAGAAATGTTATCAGATATTGTTTCAAGAGAGATCTCAAAAATAGTAGGTAAAAGAGGTATTGTGATGAGTCTCTTTCTCTCGTGTTAGTTTAAAACCAATTGTCTGGCCCAATAGACTGAGAGGTTGACGAGCTTGGAGTGAGGTCAAGTCAACACCACGATAGTTTGAGCAACTAGAGTAATGTGCAGGGGCATTACCGATCTGCTGCTTTAATTGAGTTACATTGAAACTACGATTTTCGGACTTTCCTAAAGAAAAGGTTCTTTTCATTTCTGCTCTCTTATGAACAAGATTCTAATCTCTCGTCAACTATTACAGTAAGATTCGAAAGCTGGCTGGTAGTCTAGAACATCGAGGAGGTAGTCCGGGTATAGCTGGAATGCAAAAATCATCATCTGCTAAGTGTGACTCATATATGGTTCGCAATGCCGCCACTTGATCCTCACTCAATTGACTAGGAATGTTATCAATGTATCACTTATGACGTGTATGCAAGCCGTTGTTTAGTTGGATTTTGTCTATTGCAATCTATCTCACAATGACGAATGACAAAAGATCGAATGAAATCGGGATGAAGTCAAGTCTAATTCTCGTTTGCGAGCGCGTCACATGCCCGCAGGCAGCTCGAAAATTGACCAGCTGTTCTCTCAAGACACGCTCACGTTAGTGTTAATACTAATCCGCTGACGGATTAGCATTGCTCAAGAGTGTGACACGGTGTGGGGAATATCCAATAAAAAAGTGCTGCACTTCTTCTACTCACGTCTGAGATTATCGTTGAAGTGATGAATGATTTGCTTTTGTGGGATAGACATTCTTTTCAGGCTAAATGACTTTGAGGACAGATGGGGGCGAAACGCACATCAGCTTGGATCGGCTGAATTGTAGCCTGTCAGAGAAGCCGCTCACCAAAAAATTCTCTTCACTTGAGGTAAGCGTTGCATAATGTCGTAAATATTCACCATGCAGGTGATCTTTTCGAAATATTTGAGAGCAACTTCTAAAACAAGCGTGGACACATTTTACATCATCATGAGTGTTTAAAAAGATCTTTTCTCATCTAATAAATACAAGAATTTTTTTATCGCATCACTTAAGATGACTTTAATGATTGTAGTTAGTTTGTAAGGATTGTAGTTACTGTTTATGTTATTACCGACGTGAGAGTTTTTATTTTCTTATAAACAGGAACTACTTCCGCTTCGAGAATAGCGACTTGAAGAACAAAAGGTCGACATTCCATAGTAAATATCACGCTCTACAGCTATAAAGCTTACCTCAAATTTTCCATCAAATTCAATAACTATTCTTTATCGCTTCAAAAATGCTCTCAATCACTTTTGACGTGGTCATTAATTGTATGTAACTCCTTCACTACCACCCTGTAACAGCATGACTGGCTGGCGCGCTGAACTCAGCACTGATTTAGCAATCAGTAAACAGTTTTGACGAAGTAAACCTGAAATTAAGATAAGTATTACCTTGAAATTTATATCATACCATTTTGCTCAAAAAAAGAAAAGTGATAAAAAGTGTCTCAAGAGCTATAGAAATGAGTTTGAAGATAAAAAAAATTATATACCCAGTGATGCAGACGGTTGGCGGCTGACAGACAGATGTGCTGTATCTTGAAAAAGTGACGTGCAAAATGGTAGTGCAACGGTTAAAGCACGCGCTCCCGAATAGAGTGAGATGTGGTTTCGAGTCCTACCTGAAACAAAAGTTCTGCACATCACTCCACATCACTGGGTATATCTGAAACATCATGCCACCCGCTAAAGGCGGTCTCAAACGAAAAGATTCCGATAAAAAGATGACTTTGGAGGTCCATAATCACGCATCTACAGGCACTAAGTGTTCGTATGGGCCAGAATATGTGCAACAATATCGTTATGAAAAGACATTTGAATTGAGTATTGAACACATATCATAGTCCAGATAACTGATTGATGCTCCTTTACTTTATCATTCTATTGTTTTGTCATAGGCGCAAAAGTATGAAGGATTTTTTGGGCCTTTAAGTAGCCTCAATCAAAGAGCTTTAATATCCTAACTTCTCAAATGTGAAATTTAGTTGAAAGCAGTCCAATAGAGGTTATTTCATTACATTCTGGTATTTGAAGTTAAAGCACCTAAAAGGATCTAATCATGAGTTCGATTTGTGTGCTACCACAAAAAAAGAAACGGAAGTCGCCACTAATTCGCTTTGAATTTTTTGTAGTCCTCAAAGCTGTTGAGTTTTATGAGGTAGACAATTCAATGCTATAGCAGTACAATTGAACGTTCACGTCTCGCATTCGCGTAATCTAGGTAAATCTACTTCTTTTCCGACTATAATCACAATGTGTCGTATTCGTAAATATCTGCGATTCTTGAGTAGGAGCTTCTTGTTTGAGAACATCTGCCAAACACACTTTTGAAGTCAAACGTTTTAGGTTGAGAGTCTCAGGAATAAACTATGAGAATTTCATAGAAAAGAATCGAAACATCTAGGTTGCTTGGAGTGCAAGGGATCATTGCTCAAAAGCTTTCTTAACTGATTCTCTTAACTATAAACATTGCTCGCCACCATCAATTAAACGAAACAAAATAGATATCAATTCGTTCCTAATGTGAATCGCCCTTGTGTATATAGACGATCTATTTTTCCCATCACCAAATGATTGCTGTGACTCGTTTTAGGAAGCTATAGCCTTACAGAAAAACACCATCACCATTCGCTTCCTGCGCTACCATAACATTGCCCTTCTTACTTTATTTAGAGTTCCGATAAGATGTTCGTGAAAAACATAATACTGTTATTAGTATTCATATTGGGTATTTTAGGGGCGTGTATCGCACCGTGTGAAGAATTTCCTGTAACATACACGTGCTTAGTGGTTCGATCTTACACTCATGGCTCGCTAAGCCTTTCATCTCCCGAGAGTTTGAAGATTGGTACCAGACTTGTCTGAGAAAATAGCATCTCTGACATGACACAGCGGTAGTTCACCATAATTGATTGTATACGCCAGAAACGCTCCCAACCATCTCAAACACTACCTAAAAATGGAATACGTGACTAACTCTCAAGAATTAATAATGTCGGGAGCTCTATCCATTTTCTCAATAATAATTCATAATTGTTACTCTGCAAGTTCTGACGCTTAGCAAAGCTTCTCTGCTCGGCTCTTCTTCACTGTCTCATGCGTTACATGACTACAGTAGCAATGAAGTGATACTAAGCGAACACCACCAGTGCAAAGGTGGTCCTCTTACGCAGTTCACACCGTCTCCTCTCATTACTCATCAGCACGACGGAATACATATTTTTATGGAATTTTTTAGCAGCAAAACTTTAGGTTTTCATTTTTACTGTAATAGAAGTATGTTTGGATATTAGAGCACAGTTCTGTTCGCAATGCCCACAAATATGACAGAAAATCACAACCTAGTGAGTGTTCTTAGACAGTGGATTTCTCAATCATTATCACAAATAACAAGGAATTGCCCTCGGCTACGAGTGTTTCTGCCTATGTAGGTCTTCCAATTAGTAGCCGAGCCTTCTTAACTTTCTCACAGTGCCAATTTCTGAGATAAAGCTCATTTTCAA
The DNA here is from genome assembly GCA_019055375.1 of Parelaphostrongylus tenuis. Taxonomy (NCBI): domain Eukaryota; kingdom Metazoa; phylum Nematoda; class Chromadorea; order Rhabditida; family Metastrongylidae; genus Parelaphostrongylus; species Parelaphostrongylus tenuis. The sequence goes on along the minus strand of JAHQIW010000750.1, from coordinate 20,826 downwards.
TTAGCTTTATTTTCTTGGACTATTGATCAAGAAGGCAAATTGCAAAAAGAACTCAACTTTGTGTGTTTCCAGGTGCTTCACTATCCTGTTCTGCTCTTCGCCAATACGGACGATACCAATGATCAGAGGCCATCAGTTGTTTGGAAGATGAGGTAGAGCTCTCAGAGCAACATTATATTACATCTTCACTTTATTGTGATAATCTCCAAATAGTGAAAGTTACTAATTTTTCTAAGTGTACATCTATGTTCTTCACTGATACTACGTTCGTTTTTTTTTTCTGAAAAACCACACAAGTGTCCCGTCTTCATGAAGAACTGCTGGGATATCGACACAATTCCCGTTGATATATGAGAGCTTGAACAAGATCTATTTATTCTTGTTTGATTCATGGGGCGATCCGTGGCAGACCTTTTCCATGTCATCATCACAAGCAGTTGTCGACACTTGTGGATGGGAGGGACGTCTGCCACTTTGCAACTAGAACAATCCTTCCAGGTCGCCGTCGACTACTGGCATTAATTATCGCTGCTGTGTTTCCATATGGGAACGACAAGCTCCTCTTTAGGCGAGACACCCCCTTTTCGGTAAATCATTCCCTTTTTTATATTGCAATATAAAATTAAGGATGAACTCATTGCGATGGTAGAAAGTTGAATTGTTGACGGAAACACACTACCAGGGTTAAACTTCATTGTGGCGTTGAAATTGTCTTTAATAGATAGCTAAAAGGTAAATAAACAAGTAAGGAGGCACATTCATAGTGGAAACAGGTGTGCCTGATTAGAACGCTGTAGAGAAAGGATAGGAAAATAGTGAGAAAATGTGAGTAGGTAACACGAAGGGCAATACCAAACTTTTCGAAAACAACTGAAATCTCAATCAGAGGATTAAATTGGCCTTGAAAACTCGAGTCATGTTTGCAATCGTAATTTGAAGAGCCTTTGCTTTTTTAGTGAAAGACTGAGCAATAGATTTTTTTGTTGATTATCTTATTGTTCAAATCTAACACGCTTTCTTTTTTCCTGTTTTTATTTTTCATTTACGTCACCCATGTACTAAACCCTTTTATGCGAACACCTTCGGCTAGAATTTCTTCCTCGAGGATTTCTGGCTGAGTGCTTTTTCAATAGCACGACTGCTGGATGCTCTTCACGCAGCGATGTTAATTTGGTTGCGGCTCCGTTACGCAAAAAACATCTGCTCCATTTGGTTGTGGAATGGCTCGCTGCTCAATTTCCACTATTGACAATTATTCAGCCACAGTGTAGAATGCTACGCTTCGACCTTTTTGGATTACACCGCTTTGTTGATGTACAATGGAAGTCAATATCGTTCTAGAAAGCGAATCGTGTAGAGACAATTCTCGTCCCTTTTGCTGATAATCTGCTTCTGATGACTATCTACTCTCTTCGTTGAAGTCGGGTCTTTTGAGAGGAAAAAGCATTTTTCATAGCTGTTCAACTGAGAATCATATCGGTGAAAAGTAGAGCTCTAATTTACTACAGCTAAGGAATTCCCGACATCATTGCTCATAACGTTTTTTGTGCTTCTCACTACAAGTTTTCCTCCTCTTTTTCTTTCACTTCTTTCCTCACACTTTTCGGTTTCTATTTCAAATTCCCAATTTTACTGCCTCCTTATTGCTACCGGTTTTCTTCTCGACTATCAATCATATTCTTAATGAATTTACTTGCAATATTTCGAAGAATTTGTTGAACACTTAGAGCTCGATGTCAATTTTCACTAAGCTATGATAGTTCCTGCTTATTGAGATTGTCAAAACCTCAAAGGTTTTGTTAAGCTTTACTCTATTACCACACTGAGATGATTAAATATAGGATAAAGCTCTCGACCTTGATCAATTCGAAAGATGCGTCATGTACCATATCTGGCTTTTGCAATGACTCGCGCTGTCTCACCGATATAGCGGCAGTGATGCTATCTTCCCAGATTTGTGACAAATCTGGTACCAATTCACCGACCCCGGAAGAATGGAGGGCTTGGTGAGCCTTAAGCGCGAATTGAACTATCGATTGATCGATCATACGTCTTGCAGAGCACCTCTAATTACTGTGCCACACGCGCTCTCTGTGAAATGACGTTTTCTTCTTGACTTAATGCTTTCTAAAATGCTGATGAACAAGCTCTGAATCTCCAGCAAAAGCGCTGAAATCGCACATCGTGGCAAGAAGAAAAAAACTCTTCAAAACTCAGAAAAATAAATATTATAGATGGACTTAAAATGCTTGTAATTTCTAGGAGAAATATGGTGCTTCTTATCGCATTCTGATTTTGAGAAATATCCTTTTCGTGGAGACTTGCTTAATATACTCTGTACCGTAAGAGCACTACGGTGATTGTAGGTACAGTAATCATGGCCCTTTGATACCGTTTCACAAAGATCTTCCTTTTTTTTTCAAGCCCTACTCCTTATTTCGTGTGCCAAAGAGTAGAATGGCGATTATAAGAAGTCAGTGCTGCATCAAAACTGACTACTGAATATCAAATTAAAATCAGAGCAGAGCTGTAGCCTTCTAGTTAGTAGCACAGACTATCAAGAAACAAGGCTTTGATTTAATCTCCTTCCGAAACACTATCTTGCTGACAATCAACGTGCGCCTTACAAAATGCCCTATCTCTAGTTCCTACAAGATTTGTCTCAGCGCATTACGTATTTTGTGAAATACACGAAATTCTTGATCAGCACTCTAAACAACATACGAGATTTTCGAAGCTCTTATTGGAGTATGTCTGCGATGACGGATCGGAAAGTTGATTCCCAAATTTAACACTACGCTTTCATCATAGGGTACGGAAAGGGTCAAATAGGAGCTCTCAAGGTAAAAAAAATCTAGGAACGGCTTCACTGAGGCCTTTCCACTATGTGTTTTGATAACAAACTCATTTCTGTTAAGAGTACGATGACGTCAAAGGATTCGCTATCAAAGAAAAACAAACTGTAATAGGTGTTCCCGCGTTATACACAATCTTAGGTGATCACAACAACGAAGAGGTGGAATATTTCTCGCTTCTGCTAATGAATCTACAAGAGACTATAATGTAATCTAAAAAAATTTTTTTCCATGAATGTTTCTAATGGGCCAAGGGACTGCTATTGCATCAACGTCTGTCCTGCTAGTTAGGATGGAAATTATAGGAGTCACCTTTTTTATTATATTAGTCGATAACATCAAGTGGAGGGGATAGCTTTGACGTCCAGGGTTAATCTAAATAGTCATTATATTTTGAAAACACTTTATCGCTGGAAACTCATTCGCTAGAATTGAAGTTTTACGACCTTCACGAGAGAAAAAAGGGACTAGTTTTCACAATGCCAAACCTTTCTCGCTCCGTTTTTTAGAGGATCAGAGCGACTTGTAACAATCATAAAAACATGCCGCTTTTAGCAATTATCATTGTCCACACCTCTGCATAAGCTCATGATGACGAAGAGCCGGAGACAGTTCCATGTGAAATTTGTTTAACTTCAGAATAAGCTTTACAGGAAGCTCAGGCCTTATACATAGTTATACTGAATGATTCAAACATCTGATTCGTCGTCTCTAAAAAATGACTTAAGAATGAACCTAACATCGTAATTTACAGTTGAGAACGAGGGCGAATGAGCGAGACGATGTACTAGTAATGAAGGTTTTGTAAGATTTCACAAACTCTTCGGCAATTCACCTTCCTATGCGGGACATTAGAATCTCCCGCTTGAGAGTACAATATTGAGAAAGACATGCTACAGTGAAATTGGATAGTTTCCTAATCAATTTCCATGATTTGATTCCATTTTGAATTAAGCTTTCACAGTACCATGAACCCCTGACACAAATGCTCCCTCGACGGCGAAGAAGACGAAATAGTGGTGTGAACTGCAAAAAAAAGTCTGAAAAATTTCAACTTTTCACGTTTTCAGTTAGCCCTTCGAAAGATGCTTCATTGACATGAACTAAGAATACTGTGTTAACTTGTCCAGTTCCATTATAAGCGCAAGTATTAAAGTTGTCACAACACGTTTCCTCCAAAAACTCTCGATTTGGCACATCAGTGTGAATTCGTTTAGGCTCCGAAAATTGGCGAACTCACAAACGCAAAGATGTGCAACGAGGTAGTGAGATAAGTTAGTAGTGCTGCTTGAAGCAAGAGATATCTAGGAAATCTCCGTCACTTCCGCCAAGTCTGTACCAATTCCAAAGCCAAGACAACAGGTCTTCGACGTTTAGAACGATACACTCAGAAAAAAAGCAGAATCATCAACAACTTTGAGATCGTCTTTTACTTTGTGATCAATTTAGCGATATATTCCTTCTGTTCCCATGTTATGTCAAAAAAGTAGGGACATGTCTTCACAACACCGCTTTTTTTGCTATTTCGATATAGGATAATGTTGGGATGGTCCCAAACAAACTAGGCCTAAATGCCCTTAGCACTTTCATACGTCTTCATTAGCTCAATTACTCGGCTTTCTAAACGCTATTATTAGAATGCAGTGTCTTGAATAAACAGATTTCCATGAGGATCGTCTTGTTGACGATGTGACGAATGGCTCGAACACATTATATCATTAGCTGAGTATTATCCTTTTGAGCGAGGTCTTCAAAAGCGGTCAAACTGAGGGGTAAGACACATGAATGAAAAGAAGACAAAACAGATTCCTAACTGGAGGAGTGGTGATTAGCACGTGGGCCGTAGTTGTGCGCGTATTCGCAGATTCACGGCCTCTGGTTTCAAGTTTTACTTATATCATAGCATCTTTTTGGTTGTAATTCACACTTACCCTGTTATGAAACAAAATTAGGCAGTAGATGTATATTCGAAATATTGCAAGTAAAATTGCGGTTTCCCTGTCCTACGTGCATAACCGAATATCACTACTTTCTTCCATGTTCCGTAGCGTGTTCGATAACGCTCAACAGCTTTTTCACCCTTCTTACGTAGCTTTCGAGTTTGTGACTGTAAAAGCAGGGGGTATGACTAAATCAAGAAAATGAGACACTGTATGACTAAATCAAAAAGATGAGACACTATGTTTTCTGTAGGCTTCCATACAACGTTGGCGTTCTCCTAAACTTCCAACCTCTCAATCGATCGCTTTCGAAGTCGGGTAACATTCGTTACACCTCGTTGTTCAAATTCTAGTGTTTGAAGTTAAAACACCTATAAGAACCTTTTTTATAAGCTCAATTTGCCTGCTGTCAAGAAAAAAAAACGGAAGTTGCCACTACGTTGCCTAAAAATTCTTGTAGTCCTCAAAGCTATCCAGTTTTATGAGGTGGACAAATCAATGTTATAGCAGTCCAATTGAGCATTTACGTCTCGCATTCGCGTAATCTAAGTCTACATCTTTTTCGACTATAGTCCTAATGTCTCGTATCCGTAAATATCTTTGTGTCTGGGGTAAGAGCTTCGTGTTTCCAAACATCTACTAGGCACACTTTTGAAGGGTCAAACGTTTTAGTTTGTAGTTCTCAAGAATAGCTTTGAGAAGTGCATAGAGAAAAGTCGAAATATGTAGATTACCTGCAGAGCAAGCCACCATTGAGTAAGAATTACTACGATTTTCTCTGTTTAAGGTATTGCTCGCTGTTATCACTAAGACGAAATGAGAATGATATCAAATCGTTCCTAAGGTGCACCGCCCTTGTGCATATAAACAATCTATTTTTTCATCACCAAATTACGCTGCTGAGATTCGTTCTAGTAAGCTATAGCCACACAGAAAAACACCATCACCATTCACTTCCTGCACTACTATAACAATGACCTTTTCATTCTATTTAGAGATCCAATAAAACGCTCGTGAAAACAGGCGCCTGTCTAGCACTTAGACCTGACGAACGGCTCAAAACATGTTATAGGATTTTCATGCTTCCTATGTCAGTGATCAAGGGATCTTCGAGCATATGCCAAGACGTTATAAATCATTAAGACCAAGATCATAGCGCGGGTTTACGACGGCCGATTAAAACAGTCTGCTTTTGGCTAGGAAACAATCAGTGAGAATTCAAAAATCAAATAAGGTTGTAGAAAATATAATGCTCTAGGAGATTGAGAAAAGCCCACTGAACTATTTTTGCTCCTCGAGGTAACGACTTGAGACTGCTGGATCATGCTTGACTCAACAATACGACAGCTGATGCAGCTGAAACAGGTGCATAAATGATCGTATACTTTACTCCACTAATCATTCTGAATGACATGTTTTGATCGAAAACAAACGTGTTGAGGAGCATATCGAAACTCTCAGCTCACCTATTAGGTGTACAAATGTTTTTTTTTGCTATAATAATAGTAGACAATAAGATTATCAGTTTTTTCTTTGTTTGGAATTGCGTTAAAAAAACTATTTAGTTACAGGTTTTCTATGCACAAAATACTTTATATGCTGGTTTTTATAAGACTTCGAAGTTGACGACTTATGTACTGGAAAAACACCATTTGAGAGAACTTCACGCTGCCAATTTATCAAAGAAAAGATTGAAGTTGCTTGGTTCTAACATTCAAATGCGCATTTTCTTTCAAACATTTTGAAGTACAAAATTGCCTGTAATTGCTTCAAATGGAGCTGTCGTGGGGAAAAATTCGCTTGCTACTCACGCACGAATGGCGCGTTGGGGAAATTGCTAGCGAAGCAGCGCCCAAGGTAAATGGATTTTGGAACGAGCTCCATCTTAAATCAAGTACAGGCAAGTTATATAACTAAATGTTCGCAATAAAATGCGCAATTGAACGATACCGAGGTCATGCGATTCGTCCTTACAAAAATTATATTTAAAAACCGAAGCATCACGAATTTTACAATCTTGCTTCTTGATAGCTCTCGACTTTATATTGCAAAATCAATCGAAAACATCGTAAAAGAGCTGAAGTGGGAGTGTTTTAGGAGGTTTAACCTCACTCGCCTTACTCTTTCGACATAACACCGCCAAATTAACACTTGAAATTACCCAATTCATTATACAGATAAGCAACTTTGAAAAAATGGCGTTTATTGACCGCAAAAGTCCTCATCTTCGATGTGCTATGAAAACTATCTTATAAAACATTTTGTCTATAGGAAACTTATAAATTAATAACGTTTCTAAGACACTTTCAAACAACAAAAAAGAATTAGCATATCTTTATTCTTACTATTATTGCAACAAAAAAGCGGTGGTGTCGTAGTTGCATACCTAACAGAAGCTCTTCTCCTGAAGGCCAATTGTTTTTCTTTTTCGCGCCACTCACCTCCCTCCACGTACCGACAGGTGCTTCTCATCCCTTATTAGTTAAGTTGTCAACGTCGTGTTGAATACTATCATGCATTTGCATCTGCGTTTGCACAGGTTTGCAGGCTTTTCACACTAGTCTCTCTTATCGTTGATCGTTTTTCCTTCACCGCAATCACTCACTCAATTTCAGCTATGCGCTGAAAATTTCCATAAATTTCTCAAGTATCGCACATGGGACTCCCAAAGCACAGTTATTAAAGGGCCACCCAACGAGACGAACAACTGTGGAGCATTGGCTTGGATCAATCGGCTCGGTAGAAGACGAAACGCGTCGAAATGCTAGCCGAATAAATAAGGTTTATATGAACTTTGTGGTCTCCCTTAATCAACAAGAAACATGAAAGTGGTTAGAGCTGTCAGGTGAAGCGCCTTTGATCGAATCGATTATCGATGTTGAGCTTCTTGCTCACCAATCCTACCATCCCTCTGAGGTCAAAAAACTGGTAACAATTTAGTTTGAAAGGATGAAAACAATACCTCTTTACACAGGAATACATTTAGTCTTCTCTAAAGTTGCGTAGAAAAGTCGGCTGTAATACATCTTATGGGGATCGCTCAATGGCGAACACCTTAGATTTAATATTTCATTCCTTCCTTGTGTTTTTTTTTACCTTCACAGCCTATTTTGAAATGGTTGTATAATATTTATATAGATTTATTCCGTCAGCAACTATTCTGAACTCTCTGAAAGCTAGAGCAGGAATTAATAACTGACCGATCTCGACGTGATCACTACACTCAGAAGATAGATGAACAGCATATGGTGTATCAGTTAAATTGATTTCCTATAAAAATGATTTCCTCAGTTTAAGAATTTGGCCTGATGTACAAAATTTTGACCCTCAAGCAGAAATTGAATGCGCATCTCACCCATACCGCGGGTTAGCACAGATCCCGGTGAGGATGAAATACGAGACTAACTTCCGAGTGAGATTCACAATTCTGCATATAACAATCTTGGATATACAATTATAATATCATGTCACTACTGTATACGCAGCGGTAGTTTTTTGTAGACCTCGTATGTCCAATGCAAGAGGAGTAACACAGTGGTCAGTGAAGTGAAGGTTTATCATGAGCAAGTGATCAGTAGATTGCTGGTTCAATCACTTCTTCGAAAACTCCTTTGCAGTAGGTCAGCGAACCTTTTAGTTAACACGTTAGCTCGTCTTCTTTCACGATTTCAAGGTAGTCATGTCGGCCAACATTCTACGACATCAATTGAGAAGGCGACATTTTCAAGCACGGAAACAACATGTGAACTATTCGTAGATTTTTGTGGAAGACGTAGGCGAAGAAACGGGTCGAACACAGGAATTGCTGGTATCCGCAGAGTAAATTGTAATGAAGAGTTGAATGATCAAGTGTAAGGTCTTTTCATAAGTTTTGGTACTAGAACAATAAACAGTCAATTTTGCAGTCAGAAGTAATTGATTTTGCTAAACAACTTTATTCAAAGTATCAGCCTGAGCATATTTCTGCCATCTTTCAAGCAAGAAATAATATTTCACTCGAAGGACTTGTCATCCGCATATTCAGTGTACGTTGTAAATCCTTGACGCAAATGACTAATGTCTCGGAACTTCTGCTTGCTCAGGAAATGCTCCAGTGGGCGGAAGAGGTGATAGTCAAACGGCGACAAGTGAAGACTGTGTAGGGGATGTACCAGCAACTCCCACCCCAGTTCGGTCAACTTCCCCTTTGTCAATTCGGCGATATGCAGCTTTGTATTATCTTAGAGCAGGGTGAGATTGCGGCTATGTCGATGTGACAGAACCCGATTACAGCACTCCAGATGGTTACAGTAGTGCTTGGCGTTGATCGTTTTACCGGCTGTGTTCAGACTGATGGCGCATATTTTGTAAAGTGTTGTTAAGCAAATATAAATAGTTATCTCTAATAGATTCTGTGTTATATTAACTATTATCCATGAGCTCAACTAGGCTTAGTGATGAAATGTGCTTACCAGACCAAACCCGTAGTCAGTTGGCTGCTGACAGCGTTTCCACGTCCTTCTCCTAAACATTGATTGTTCTCCTAAATTTCCACTATTCATATCCGTTCTGGTTCATGGTCCTTTTCCACGAATTTGAGCACTTTTTGATGACGTCACGAGCGGCTGCTTCTCGTCCGCTTATTGTTTTGAGTTTTCACCGTCCTGCTAAATATTACTTATGCCTCCACATTTACTTTAACACAAATGTGCAGACTTTTCATATTGATCTTTTGCCACTCAAACAGCTTTTTTCATCACAGGTTTTCATTTGCGTTGATATTCCCACAAACTCCTCACTTGCCTCGCCTATCGCGCGCGTAACGTAGTGGTTAGAACCATCCTCCAGTGTACACTTGGTTATTCGTTCGATTCCACATCCCAAGCACATCAGGCCTTCTATCCGTAGAGGATTCGCAGATGAGAAACAGACATTTATGGAAGAATAACATCACTGACATGACAAATCGATAGGCCAACCAAAGTCCTTTTATAGGAAGAATATGCATTCAATTAGGGCTACCGTCGCTTGATAAAGTCGGATGAGATATCTATCTTTTGAAAACTGATAAAATTTGAACGCCTCATCCTTCATGCTTTACGTGCTAGTTAGCCTTGATAAACCAAAGCATTCGAGCTGATGTAGCGGACATAGTTGTGGTGCATGTCTCCGAGAATTTCGTCATCCAATAATTTCTGAGATGTTGTATCGGGTTTACAGCATTATTTTAGCAATCTTCAGCATGATTCTTGTATGAAGCCAACCAGCGCGACATATGTTCTGCAATGCATTGTGGTCTTTTTGCGTTTTCTATGAGAACAAGCACATCATCTGCAATCGCAATCATGTCAGGTGTTTGCCACACGCTTTTATGTCCGCTTTTCGGTTTATTATTGTCTCTATCACCATTTTTATTCTTCACCATTCCACGCGATTCATTTAAGTCTTTAAGGAACACATTTCATCCATGACGTTTTTTGATCACTGTTATCGAGCATCATTCTACCTAGTTTATTCACTTATCGTCGCATAACTTTTTCGGAGGTCTCCTTCAATAAGACAAATAAGAAATCAAAGAGTAGCCATCTTAAGAAGTATGGAGGAACAACGAAAATCTTCAGAGTTTCTGATTTTTGGCAGCGTTGAACATCCCTAACATTTAAGTACAAGCCTTTTGATGTTGTTCTTCAGCTCAACTACCTAACAACATAGAGACTTTTTCTTACTCTTTTCAATCAGAAGCTTTATTATTCTTGTTCTCAATTTTGATCAAGACCTCCCGGTGCTGCCCTTCTATATTTTTGATATTGAAGTCGATAAAGAGGCCATATAAGATGACGGGAAAAGAAGCAAATTTGTCAGAGAACGTCTTCTGTAGAAAATGTCTTTGATGTCTAAGTAATGCTGAACAGCGCTGCAATTCCACAATACGATGAATATCCTTGCCATCGTTATTATGGAGATGATGTGAATCCTCATTGCTTCGTCCATCTGCAAAAAACATATCTGACATCTCTGGCAGACTGGCAGAATAAGATGATGTTCTGTGTGTGCTCTCAGGCAACAATGACTTCTTATATCCTATCATCTATCTTGTCTCCTATCTCCGTCTGTCTCCTTCTTAGTGTTTTGTCTCAGTATCTGTCTCTTTCTCAGTATTTTCAGGAATCTTATGGATTTATTTCTCTAAACTCTTCCATTCCCTTAATGACTTCAATCCGTTTCAATTCAAATAGCCTGGAAAAACTGACCTTCGTTTGTTCCTCCTACTTTGAAGTTTGCATTTAGAGCATTAAATAGCTGTTGCTTTCTCGGTATTCGTGTCAGTATCAGGTTGATCAAAAAGAATGAAATTTTTAAGACCACTTCCTGACCTAAACACTTTGATAAAATTAAAGGTCATTAGAACTGAAGTGTCTTAAGCAGCAAAATGATAAGTTTATAAGCTTCGGCGTTGTATAATTTGTATTTCCGGAAAAAAGCAGTTTATAAAGATATCATCAGTGGCAACGTGATTAGAGAGTTTGCCAGATTGGTACCTGGTTGACAGAAAGTTCGGGGATTGTTCCGGATAAGCCAGAGTTTTGTGGCCTTCTTGTTATCACACAATCCTCGCAACTAGCGTCGAGATCTCGGCGCTTATTGATTTACATTCCTTTCTTCGCATCCATAATCCACAAAGGTTTTCAACCTCACCTTTTAAGGACTTATCTTTCTTGTAGATATCGTTAGATGTTGATCGAATCAAATGCCCCGCTGATTCGGAGGCAGTTGTGATGGAGCGATTCTGGATGTACTAAAGGCGAAGGCTGTTCCCAGATGGCGTAATCTCGAACTGCGAATCCCATAAGGATGGGAGGCTTGGTGTGCTTAGTAGACGGTCGACTTTACGCCATCCTTTTAATGAACGACACTACTACCGCTGCGCCACCTGACCTTTAGCCATACTTCTCCTACACTGATTGTGTGATGTGTATCCGTGAGTTTCAAACATTTTCCCTCCGAAATAGTTATCAAAATGCATTCTAAAGTAAGAATTGTTTAGAGGAAGGTCCGACGAGTGTGCTTGGCGTGGTAGCGTGGTTTCAGAGCTTGACTTGCTTAGCTTTCTTTTTTCTTTCGTACCATTGGTTGTGCATGTAACGTACGTTCAAGACTTATTGTGGTGAAAATTGCGATATATTTCGGTTCACTGATTCTGAATATTACAATTTTCTGTGCGCTTTATCAAAGTCGTAGTAGAGCTTCTATGATTGTTTTATAGAAATTTCTGATATCTCGTAATCATTATTTGAGAACATGTCATGAGATTAAGTAATGGGCTCTTGTACAGACCGATACACATGTTTCAACCTTACAGTCTTGTCAGTCGTGAAGAACCCGTCCTTTTAGTCTCTTTAGCCGATCCTCCTGGGAGCAATACTCTCCTTATAAAGAGGTATCGAAGGCGAACGATTTACACTGTATGTCAAGTGAAATCATCGCAGAACATATGTGCTGTGCACTCGATTGCTCTTTAGCTGGTCTTTTTGTGATACTATACCTTTATTTCGCGTGTTTTATTAAGACCATGCTCAAATTCTAATATATTTCATAATTATTATTTGAGCCAGAATGTCGTGCCAATTTTATAGGGAGAGTAGGGCTTCCAAAAGGGATTAGCTAAAAAGACTAAAAGACGACGGGTTCTGCTCGACTGACGAGATAGTAAGGTCGAAACACGTGTATCGCGCTGTACAAGAGCCCATTATCGGACCACATAATATGTTGACTCAAATATTGATTATGAGATATACTGAAATTTGGGCGTGATCTTAATAAAGCACTCGAAATATAGGTATAAAAGATTTCTGATATTTCGGAAGTTAGTGATCCCATAGCTTGTTGTGACCGATGGGATTTCTTCTTCGAAAGTTTTACAAATTTTTATCTCATTAAAAAGCCGCCCCACTGAATGCTGTCGACTCCGTGGAGGATCGTTTTCAATCGTACGCTCGTCACAATGCTATCGCGAAGTATGTCCTTATCGTTACTTATAGGAGGAGAGAAGCAGATTTTACTCATTACGAAGATCTCTCTGTTGCTCACTCAAATCATCTGTAGTCATTGATCGCACTTTTTCCATTATCCCGATGTCTTTCAAATGAGAAACGATTATTCGGCGAGTTCTTTAGGATCTCTCTCGCGACTAGTCTCTTGAGTGTAAGCTGCAAATATCATTTCAGCTGATCGTCGTTATCTGCTAGTAGGCATTCACGACGTTTTCCTTTATCGAGACTTCTATCTTCAGCTCAAAATTTCTCAAACTGCTTATCTGTCCACAGGTAATCCTCTCGGTGACAATCACTTGTAATTGGATTGCAAATCACATAGCTAAATTATGGGCATCATCTCCGTCAAAATTGTATATTGATCTTTCATTTTATGGAAGGATCATTCGAACACATCTGAAGCACCGCGAATTGAGTGTTCAGAAAAGCGTTTTACGGGAGGTAGGTGACTGAAATTGAGCTCTTAAATCGCATATAACAATCATATAACCAACGAGTGATTATGAGGACTTATAATTATTCACAGGATTATTTTTCTATAAAAATCAAAACCACAGAGCTTATCATAATTCATATCAAGCAACTGATTTGGCGAAGCTAATGCAAGGTTGTTATCATTTCTTCTTTGATTGCGATAAGTGACGTCATCTCTCACCATTTCTGAGTAAGCACATTATTTATTTATAAGTTCATTTGTTTGGTCCGATATCACATATGCTGCGGATTCGACCACTTCTTTCATTGTTCTTGTCTCACATCCATTTAATACAAAGTCCTTCAGATTTCGCGCGTGATTTCGGCTGCTACTTGAGTCTTCTTTTCTTCTTTGTAAAGTTCATTGAATGGTAGTTGAGGTAGTCTTTCTGGAACACTGGGATAGCTGTTTGAAGCGTCACTTCCTTTTGCCACAGGCCATCTGTCACAAGCACTTCCGAATTAGGAAGGAATCTCTTCCGACAATCTTAGTGGAGACTTTCCAATCTCAGAATGATGATAAACTTGATTTTCCGGAGCGGGATCGAACCAGGAATCATGCACATATTATGACCTCCATGTCTAATTACTTGCTCACAATTTCGTTGTAATTGCAAGAAATGTCAAGTTATGGTTTTTTGAAAATGCTCCATTACTGAAAGGTTTGGCTACTGGTGAGATGAGAAATGCATTTTTCGAGTCGGCAAATACAGATTGAGTATCGCTTGTTCATTGCGTTTGCCCAACTTGTTTGAACAGCAAGCTTTTATAAGTGACTGAAGAAGGGTGTGATATGGTGAGATTTTGTCAGTTATCTGACCCGTCCCTCTAGCAAACAATGCCACTTTAATACATCGATCTATCATCGGTGCAACGATTGTAATTTCTAACAGAGTTCCTTGTATTCAATTGCTCTTTGCGGGGATATGCTGTTATAATATACCCAGTGATAAAGAGGAGGTGCAAAACATTTTGAGTTAGTTGGAACTCGAACTCACATTTCACCCTGTCCAGAAGCGCAAGCTCGATCCACTACACTACCTAAGCCTGTTTTGACACCACTCTTTCTACGCTACTAGCCCCCGGATAGATTAAAATAAGAGTTCGAGTCCTAAATGACGTAATTAGTTTTGCAACTCACTCTACATCACGGGTAGACTGTAACACTTCTTTGAATATCTCATCTTTAGTCCTCGTTCGTAAAGAGCTTGCCTTATGTTGTAATTGAGCTGGTAGTGACTAGCATTGAGACACTCTTAGATGGGCTCCGATCTAGAGATGGAAATGTCGAGCTGCTTCTTTGCTAGCGTGGTTGTTGCGGGAACTGAACTACGCTGTACGGGAAGAGGTAAGGAGTAGCTGCAATCTTATGAGATATAGCAACTCTTCCCATACTCATCACAACGGGGCAAGGAGAGCTGTGCCGGCTGGTTCAGTGAGCGAGAAGGGATAATCGGACCCCCTCGTTTAACATTTTCTTGCAATAAATCAACGAGCTCCCTAAGGAATTCTTCAACTTGGTTACCTCCAGGTTTCCAAAGTGAGTCGTCCCGATCACTACTCACGTCGTTCAAGAAGAAGGCGAGACATCCAAACAGCAGCTGAAAACAACATGCAAAAAATTCGAAGACCCTTCAGCGATAAATGAAAGGGAACAAGTCAGAAACAAGAAGGCTAGAAGTAATGGTATGCACACACTAAAAACGCGCTAACAAAATGTGTAAAAATAGCTCATTATCGTGAGCATAATCATGTTAATGAAGACAATAACGGGCTAAATACCGAAGCACCTTATAATGAGAAACATGGATCAACTACTGAACAAGATCTGTCCCATCGATGGCGCAAATCCTAAAATTTGCCGCATTGTGATTCTTTTTTCTCGTATTTGCAATCTGCCAAGATTTTCGAGTTTTCTTGTGTGTTTTCGACTACAGTTTTACGACTTCCGTCTTTTGTTGTGAATGCCGATGAGCGGTGGCAGAGTTGATTTGTGCAAAAGTCTCGGTAGAGAGTTCCATTGTGGGCTAGCGAGAATGAGCTGATCCATACAATTCTCGTGTCACTTCTCGGCTCCGGAAGGTATGGAAAGCTTGGTGAGCAGAGTAGTGGGCTTCAATCAGTACTGCTTTTTGACGAATCGCACTACTACCAGCGTGCTAGCTAACTCTTCCTACCATAGAAACTGACGTCAAATCTGGAGGTATAAAACTCAAACAAGTGTTTTAATTCACATTCTTCAATTGCTTATGCGGTCAAAACTATGCAACTCTAAGAAGAGGCGCGTCATGTATTGGAGGCTGTGATTTTTCTCCTCAGCATTAAACTTATAAAAAAGAAAGCTTCTGCTAATTGAAAAATAGCGTAGTGTTGTCGAATTTCGTCTTTTCTGCGAAAAAACCCTTCAAAGATCAATTTCTTTTATCTGAAAAACTGGCAAACTCATTTATAGGTACTAATAATGCTCTTAATCAGTCTCCTCATCATTCATTTCGTTCTCTTGTTATTTTATGACGTGAGAAAGTCACTTAGTTCATTAACAACTGCAAAGGGCATTTTAAAATGATTCGCGGATATTGTGAAAAACCTTTTCTTCGGTACATAATTCTAATTAAATTCTTTCAATTGAATTTAGTTCTTATTCGTTAGTTCAGTTTAGCTTAGAAGAAAGTTGTGCTATCCCACGAAGCGTAAAAACGTTCGAAAGTCTTCTTAGGGCACGCCATGCATTGAACTCAGTTGGTATCAGTGCAGAGGTTGTAAAGTGCATATTTGGCTCATATAACGCCTTGTCAAAGCCTAACGCCATAGTTCAATGATTTTTTTCATCTCCCCAAGAAGTTCTACGCTGATTTGCCAACTGCGATGAGAGTGGCCCTAAGTGCAAGATTCAACTACTCTACCTAAACCACAAGACACCAATAATTACTGCGCTCGAGTTCAGCTGTCTAGTTGTTGACAATTTACTAAAACCCATGTCACAAAGCGGTCTCCATCACTTCTACATCTATTTAGTCTCAAATCACTTCTCTTCGCTGGTTTTCGTTGTAAAACGGTCTACATAGCAGATCTTTTCGGCTTTTTAGCCTAAGCAATGCTCATCTTTTTTAGCACTTTTGCGTATGTCATTTCGCCTCTATAACGGCCCCATTGAGACTTTTCTTTTCAATTCTCCAGCTATCGAATGGTATTTTCCTTCAAGTTTTGTTCATTTGTTACCCATTAGTTGATAGCTAATTTTTCGAATTCCGCCATATTATGTCCCTCTTCTCACTAGTATCTCCTCTGAAGGTAAAAAGGTCTGTCTATTACACATCAGATATGGCGTCGACTGGCATCCCAGTTTCGTTTGTCTAACTGGTTTATCAAGATTTTGTTGACTTTATTAGAAAAGGTTATTTGAACTTTGCCAAAACAGTGGCTATTATTTGAATAATGAATTCGAATAATTGAATAATGGAATTATCTTATTATTAAGAGAGAGAGTGAGTTACCGATGAGTTTTGCCAATGATGGCTGAACTGAGATGTGTTGGCAGCAGGTAAAAGTAACGCTAGGTAAAAGCTCTCGATGGCAGGCGGGCAAGATGTCAGGTTAAGAATAGGTTGGCGACTTGTCTCCAATGCGCTATATTATTTTTCTAGTTTTGGTTTTTATTATGCTCCATTACAGAAGTAAGCCTCTAGCACCAGCGACTTTTTGGTAGTACTCACTTTCAGATCTTTGGCTCCTAGTGAGGGCTTTGGAGGCATGATGATGAAGTCGAAATTTTTATGACAAGAAGTTGACCCGCAGCTTTTTCTATCACGAAAGATCTCCTATAGCATCGACATCTGATAGGACTTTATTTTCTATTGCTTATTACCAATGATCCAACATCACATCGTGTAAACATCAAGTTTCTCATTTGATTCGTCTTCTCACATCCTGTCATCCGCGAATATCTTTGACCTCTTCGAATGTGGCTTCGGCTGTTGTTTGAGGATTTTTCCGTCTTCGTCACGAAGGCCACTTAATGCTGGTTGAGGAATCTTCTTGGAGTCCATAAATAGTCACGCTAGGTGTTTTCCACATAAACCGGCTCCAATTTCCCAACTCAAGATGAATGATAAGCTTGCTGAGCTTGTGAAGAGGCGCAACCGCGACTAAGTTGATTGTGCCGCGTGTATCATGAACGGTATTATGATCACACCACTGCGCTATCCAATCGCGTTCTTCAAAATGAAATAGTCAATGTCGTACAAACCTCTTTTTTAAGATCCGAAATACTTTCTCCAATCTGCCGAATGAAGCTGACCAACTTCTAAAGACTTCAAGAAAATACAGTTCTCATTTAAAGATTTTAGCATTTTCAGAAAAACTTCGTGATAGGTTTCGCTGTTACTATACAACAGAAATGACTTTTTGTCAGTAATCTTTTCTTCAGATTACAATAAATAAGACAAATGTCCGCTTTACCAAAATCCATGCCACTAAAAGTACTTGCTCCTAGTGTTTTTACGTTGATTTTTCAAAAAAAATAGAATTTTTTTTTTGAGCAGGGCGATCATTCCAACTCATTTCAGTTCAAATTCTCAGCCTTACGATGTCGAAGAGGACGGTTGACAATCGAGAGCAGCGCTTGAGGCGACAGTGTGAGTATCACAAATCACGTTACTCTATCTTAATTCATCATCTCTTG
The DNA here is from genome assembly GCA_019055375.1 of Parelaphostrongylus tenuis. Classification (NCBI taxonomy): domain Eukaryota; kingdom Metazoa; phylum Nematoda; class Chromadorea; order Rhabditida; family Metastrongylidae; genus Parelaphostrongylus; species Parelaphostrongylus tenuis. Next base: position 2,846 of record JAHQIW010000750.1, on the reverse strand, counting down.
GATATCTTGTCACCGTTTCTATCTCATCCTTGCTATATCTTCCTCTTGCAATAAGGTCAGTTACTATTTTCACTTGCTTCATTTTCCTCTAGTCGCACCGACCCCCTAATCCTCCTTTCTTCACGATACTTTCTCTTTTCTTTCTTGATCTTTCGGATTTCTTGGTCTTCCAAATTAGTCTTACAATTTGTTTGAAATTGAGCGCATTTTCATGCGATTCGAAGAAACCATCGAGTAGTTTCGCTTTTTATTACGATTTGATGGCTGTGTTAACGATGACGACTTTGCCTAAAAACTTAGCTACTACTCGCTGTCTTTCATTCAGTTCAAAATCGCTCTTGAGTGCTGCCGTTAAGTGCTCCTTCTCATCTGAATATTTATCGACAAAAACGATTAGCCTCTCCATCTGTGCTATATTTAGGCCACTAAAAACTGAAGCGAGGCACTTAGTAACTTTCCGTTTTCGCTAAAAAGTTATAGCTTCAGTTCATTACTGCAATATATAATTAAACTCATCTGAAATACAGTAATACAATCGCAATGGTGCGTAAGATTGTTCTTCTTAGCTAAATAGTCGGGCAAGTTTTATTGCCGAGTTGAGAAGTAAATTGCACCCAATCACAAGCCTGGCAATCTCAAAAGCCTCCAAAAAAGGTGGGCTATTAAGATAGGTAAGAACCTATAGAAAATCCATTATAAAATGCGATTGAGCATTGGGTAAGCGAATTTCTGATATTTTACGCTAACTCACTCACTTTTGCCTTTCTGTAGCACAAATTGTTTTGTGAAAAGGTTTTTACTTTTTAAAAGAGTTGCTCGTGTTGCAAACACTTTTCATGCTTCTGCTTAACTGCATTCTAAGGGTTTATTTGAACTCGAGGCCTTGAACTCTCAGTAGGCCTACGTCTTTTATTTGGCAGCAGGATGTATAAGAATTTCTCGTTTATGCTCGAAATTTGGTTAGAGAAGAAGGATTATTTAGATATCTTCTTCTATGAGCGTAAAGGAAATCGTTGTACTGCTCTGATCCGCAAACATTTTTCATTTTTTGATTTTTTTTAACGCAGCTGGCACATTATGCTAGTAAAACGACACACCTTTCATCCACTCTGTTTCCTCGCATCCGTCATCCTCCAAAGTTCTTTAGGTTTGCGTGTGGATGCGAGTGACACTTGAGTATTTTGAATTATGAGTACACAACTGAATTCTGATCGATTCCGAAAATCTACATTGAATCACAGGAAGGCTTTTTTCTCCTTTCTGAAAAAATCGAGTTATGTACGGTGTATAATTGGAGTATTTTCCCTAAAAGCAGATATGAGGTGGTTGTAATAATAGTATTTACTGAATACAACAAAGACTCAATAAGTAATACTTTATGAAATATCTACTTATTAGCAGTCTCGTATCTGCTAATGCGAAAAAAGAATGCTGAATTAGGTCAATCTATGCGGGGTTGTTAGGTAGCCCGGTTCCGGTGCCTGGTCTAGATTTACTCGCGTTCAAATGTTGGCTGTGCCAAAAAATCAATATCGTACAAAAGAGTTCCACCTCCTTTTAATCTAATAAAGGTCTTCCTGCTTTGGCCTATGACCTGATGCGAGTTTTGATGTCGAACAGATTCGGCGTTTAATGAACTTCAATATGGTGGACTTTTCGTATCTTGAAAAACATGTAGATGTTAGCCATAAGATCGCACTCTCGTTAAGGATTGGAGGGAAGTAAAAAAACAAGCGTTTTTTTGAGACTCTACTCGTGGTATTAAACTCCTTTAGTGATTTGTTTGGGCAGATTTCGCATACTAAGAGTTTAGAGTGACTGAAGGATTTACTGACACGCTGAAATTTCCACTATCATGCTGATTTCCTCGCAGCAATAAACCTGAAATTATAGGAAATAATGAAAAGGAGGGAAAGGCTTTCTTCTTTTTTTTTCTTTTTTTTTTTTTTTGGAGCGACCATGTGCACATCAGATGTAATCGGTGCCAGTTTTTCTCCACTTTTGATGATTTTCAGCTTCTATGTCGGCTAATAGTTTATGTAAATTTTAAGCACACTGAATTACTGTCTTTGGGTGTCAGTAGAGCGTGGAATACTGTGATTAGACGAGGCGATATAGCACTGCTCATGATTAGAGGTTTGGCTAGCCGAGTGCTCGTTACCGCAGATACAGTGATTTATGTAATGACTTTAGGAAGTACCGCTAACAATCACCGTCAGGCAGAGCTAAATTGTACGTTTGGACGATAAAGATCACTTTCAATGCATTTTCCTCAATGGTTTCCGAAAAAGTGTAGTATTAGGATTCAGAATGTATGAGATAACTCTTGTTGCACGATAATGCCGACCGAACACACGTCGCCTACAGTCGTTGCAGTACGCTCTGGAAGAGTTAGAATACGAAAACATGTCTGATCTGTCATCCTCATCGAAAACACTCTCCACTTTTTCTTTTATAAAAAGATATTCTACAAGGACAGTCTTCAACAAGCAAACCGTTTGCGGAAATACCTTTGAAAAATACGCGTTGCTGCACAAAATCAAAGCCATAATCTGACAGAAAAAAGAAGATGTATTTGTTTTCAAGTAGTATAAAAGTGCTTTCAGTGCTTTTGTTCCGTTTAGCAAGATCACTTCTGGGCTAACATGAAATTATTGAAGTGGGTCTCAAATTAGCATTAATTTCGAGAAAAATGTCACTTGACGTGTGGGTTAGGGTACGTCATAGGCGAAAAGAGGATGGTTTTGTTCTGTTTTTTTTCTGGAAAAGTGTGAACTTTTAGATAAATGAGGCGTCTTTCACCTCATTATTTCTTCCACATAAGCATCAGGCCATCGTAATTTTCA